>JANEYF010005661.1:1200000-1527500 GCA_029963845.1 Rhamnusium bicolor | reverse complement strand
CACACACACACACACACACACACACACACACACACACACACACACACACACACACACACACACACACACACACACACACACACACACACACACACACACACACACACACACACACACACACACACACACACACACACACACACACACACACACACACACACACACACACACACACACACACACACACACACACACACACACACACACACACACACACACACACACACACACACACACACACACACACACACACACACACACACACACACACACACACACACACACACACACACACACACACACACACACACACACACACACACACACACACACACACACACACACACACACACACACACACACACACACACACACACACACACACACACACACACACACACACACACACACACACACACACACACACACACACACACACACACACACACACACACACACACACACACACACACACACACACACACACACACACACACACACACACACACACACACACACACAAAATAAGTATTTTGGTGGTAAGTACGTCACAATTGCTATAACATCAAAATTACTATTTCAACGGATCGTTACTATTTAAGACCATTGGATTTGGACATATCGAACACGAAAACACGAATAATGTGTGATGTACTTTTCATTTGTTTGGTTATTTCTGATATACTCCATTTCATTAGAGTTATTAGAGAAAAGACAAATATCACAAACGGTGGAAAAACATAGAATTAACATAGACAATTTAACTTTTAAACTATTACTAGGTCGATCTAAATACTTAATAAACGGAAATCATAAAAAGTATTTAGAACCTGTTGAGGTAAATCTAGTGTTTAATTCGAAAACTTCTCAGGCAATTTATAAAAAAACAAAAGACAGCAGTCTGACTTTCCGGGTTGCATAAAATAATAATCAAATTATTACAAACGGTCAAAACATTTGGGTTTCATTATCTAAGTATTTTTCTTTAGTGTTTTTCCTCAGGTATTAATAAGAGTATAACTCAACCTAATAGTTATCACTTATATAATATAATATTATATTATTAAATATGATTTGAACGAAACAACTACTCAGCGGGCAAATACCCCAGTTATGGAACAGACAAATGATAGTGGCCAACCTATGGCATACTGAGGAGAACTAATAAGTTCGAGACCGGTCTATGTCTGGTTAGGAATTGACAATTGATATTGGCTACCGATCTATCATTTGAGGGTATAATCCAATGCAGGTCGGGGTATTTGCCCGCTGAGTAGTTGTTTCGTTCAAATCATATTTAATAACAGTAGTTAGGCTAGAGGTCGCCGCACTCGGTACTTGCTTCGCAAGTCGTTATCCGCCACAGAGACATCTATGATGTCGGTCGGATAGTAGCATTTGGACCATATGAGAAGTCTCACATACCTCTCACCACTACTCAATATTATATTAATCGTAATAATATTGAGAATAAATTAAATGAGCTCTCAAATAAATGTCTCATGCCGGATAATAATCCCTACTTCTTTTTAAACAATTATTTAGGTAATATAATTGAACCGTTAGATTTATTATTTAATAAATCCTTAATGGAAGGTTATTTTCCGAAAATATGGAGAACTTTTCCTAGTGTGCCAATTTTTAAATTAGGAGACAAACTCATCATTACGAATTACAGGCCCATCTCATTATTGAAATCATAATTTTTGATTACTTACACTATGATGATGTGGGGATGAGGTATGGACATACGTTTAATATCCGATATTCGATCAGTGAAGTTAAGCAGCACTGATCGAGTCCGGCAATTGGATGGATGAACGATAGCTCATCTAACAGTCGGTAGGCAGATAATCCCGGAAGGCCGCTAGCCTGATGCAGGCGGAGAGGCGAGCCCGGGTGGAGGGTCGAAGAGACCTACCCAGGAGGTTTGCCACTCTGCTAGCGGTGCAGGTGGGCAGGCCCAGGCGGTGGGTTAGTTGACAGTCGAGGACCGTGGTTCGAGTCCACACTAAACTGTAGGTCCCTAGGTAAAAAGGGCCCATTGTGGCCTACTTGCCTAGTAAGATAAGTAGCTACTACTACTACTACTACTACACTATGATGTGAAAACATGTTAAAATGTTAAGCATCATAGTTTTGTAAGAGGTTGATCTGTTAAATCAAACTTATTTATTTATTCTAAATATATCCTAAAAAATTTAAATAATAGATTATAGTCGACTCCGTATATACTGAGTTCAGAAAAGCTTTTGATAAAACTGATCATTCCATTCTTTCAGCAAAATTTACTGATGTAGGTGAACATGAAAATCTTTTAAGTTGGTTTGTATCATATCTAAAAGATAGGTGTCAATAGGTGTCACATTGGGCAATTATAATTCCAATTACATACATTTATCGTCGGAAGTACCGCAAGGGTCTCACTTGGTGCCCCTGTTATTTAATATTTACAATAGTAATATATATGAATGTTTCAAATTTTCAAAATTACTTATGTACACCGATGATTAAAAATATTTCAATCTATAAGTAGCCTAACAAAATTCAAGAAGATCTTGATAGATTATACAATTAGCCATACAAATAGTACTATTCTTAAATTTCCCAATTACATTACCTGCAGTAAAACTGTAAACCAAGTCAATGATCTAGCAGTAGTATTCGATTCGAAGTTATTATTTGATTTGTAGATATGCAATATTTCTAAAGAATCTAATAAAATATTAGGTTTCCTATTTTTTCCTGTTTAGATCTTGCTATCAATTTACTCTAAACCACAACCACATGACTCAACAGACATTGTCAGCGTCATTAAATTTAATGTACCATCTTACAATGCCAGAGAGAATTATCTATTTTTTGTGGAACAAGCTGATACAAATTATTTAAATTCTCCTCTTCATAGAGCAATTAACACTTATAATAGCATCTCTCTAAACTGTTATTATTGATACATTTTCTGACAACTTTACTCAATTTCAAAACTCGTTTAAAAATATGTTCACCAAAATGCTTCAATCTATTATTCTTTTTTTTCTCATCTTTCTTTTTGTAATTTATGTATTTTCACATTCTCATTCATTTGTAGTTCTGTACTTGTGCTTTAATACTATTGACTTACATGTTAGTGAATATAACTTATGGGTTCGTGGTGTATATATTCCATATAAATAAATATAAATAAATAAATAAATAAACAAATAAATAAATAAATATCCCACTTTTTAATCCACTCTGTGCTCATGAGGGATAATAATTCCAAAAAATCGATGTCCGTAGCTGCGTATCTTTTTATTGCAAATGGTACAATTTCCTTTTGTTTAATTATTGAACTCTACGAAATCTCTTTGTTTTGCTTTTCTTGCCAGGTAAAGATTGACAGCATACATGGAGCTCTATGTGTTAACTGCTCATGAAATTAAAAAAATTGGCTTATTGAACAAGAAAACCGAATAGAGCCCTATATGCTCTCTTTTACATATTTTGTATAGTTGTTTAAAACTCATGTTGAAGGTTTGTTTATGGTCTAAGAAAATTTTATAGTGTCGGCTAAAATCAACGAATTAGTTTGGCTTAAGTTAAATAATTTGCTCAAATATCACTTATCTGTATTTGTTCAGCGTATTTTTTTTACACAATAATGTATCTAATGAAATTCTTATATTATTAGGTTAAGCATTTTTAGGAAATGTTTTAAAACCTGTGTTTTAGATGAAACGAAATCAAATGCTCATGATATTTTAATACTTTGAAAACTAATCCCACTGTATAAAAATGGCGACCTACTAATGATTCAAAATTAGAGACCCGTAATTTTACTAAGCTATTTGTCAAAAATTGAAGAAAACTCAGGAACGAAAAGCATCTATTCTATCATGGAAAACCTAAAGATTTTAACTAACGACTAGAATTAGCAACAACTTTTATGACAAGTTTATATGAACCTTTTGTCTTAGAATCATACAAGAAATTACCGCTTAAAGTTTGTACACGTACTTAATTAACCCTGTATAATAGAAAATCATAAGAATGAAGAATTAAAAGATAATCTACAAACAACATTTATATTATGTGTTTAAGTATTTTAAAGTTTATTTTTTAATTGGTGTTCGTTATTTGCATGGTATTTTAAAAAAAGTATACACGAGTGCTTGAAATACACAAGTTTTAAATAACCCTAAAATTAGGAACAATATCATGGGACCGACACATCTCGCCACATATCTAGTATTCGATAGCTTTTTCCAATACATAATTGGATCAGCAAATATGACAGGGATCTCTTTATTGAGACTGATATAAACCACCGCAAACAATTACAAACAGTAATTGAACCGTCCAGTGCCCCACACTTTCTTTTATTAGCGTTAATGTTGGTGAGGCCACAGCTTCAATTTACTGTCTATTGGAAAATTATTGGTTTTTGTATTGCCTCATAAAGTGTCTCCCATTACATTTAATAACAATCCTGCGATATAGACGCTATACTATTTCTCATTATTTTTAATTCGCCGACAAGATTACTATGAAATTGGAATAATTTCCGCTATAATTTCCATTAGCGATATATATGTTTCTATTAAATTATCCACTAAAATACTGTAAAATTATATATATATATATATATATATATATATATATATATATATATATATATATATATATATATATATATATATATATATATATATATATATATATATATATATATGAGTGGAACGAAAAATAATATTAACTGAAAATTTTTGCTAATTATTATTTATTAACTTTTACAAATCTTGTCACAGATAAGTATAACATATATCTTTTTAAACAATTATTTTCCCCGCTATTTGCCGAAATGCTGAAACTTGGATTACAAAAAAGATAATATGCACATTATGTTCAGTACAACTGACTCAATAATGTTATTTTTAATTTCAACTATTCTGTCTAGCAAAACCAAAGATAAATAAAACACAAGGAACTCACCAGTTGATACTCACTTTAAAAAACTTTAAAATATCTTTCGACATGTGTTTCTGCTTGCCTTGCGTCATCAGGGTAGCCAGCACATTTAAAGAATCCAAAGTAAGGAAACTTGTAAACCTTAATATAATAAACATTAATGGCTTCAGAGAACAGAATAATTGAAATTATATAGTGGAAATACCCTGTGATAAGATTTGTAAAAGTTAGTAAATAATAATTAGCAAAAATTTTCAGTTAATATTATTTTTCATTCCACTCTATATTTTAACTTTTACTAAGAAGAAGAGCTTAATTTGTTTTTAAATTATATATATATATATATATATATATATATATATATATATATATATATATATATATATATATATATATATATTATAGGAAGAAAAGATCATGGATAATGCCCGCAAAAAAAGGATGAATCTGCCGACACGTGTTTCTGAGTCACTACTCGTTATCAAGACGGCTATAGGTTATAAGTACAGGCACAACTTAGGTTCAACAACACAAAGGAAACCTCTGACAGAAGCCAGTCGCTCATTTGTAGCTGCAATTGAGAGATCCCGTGTTTACAGGGCAACAGACAATATTGCCACGGAGGCAACTATAGCTACCTGTGTGGTATTCCCTACCCAAGGTTTGAAGTAACAAAGTATAGAAGGTTACTGCGGGATGAGATATAATAGAAAGAAAGAATCATGGGTAATGCCTGCAAAAAAGATGATTCGCCGACACGTATTTCTGAGTCACTAATTGTTATCAAGACAGCTATAAGTTGTAAGGATAGGCACAACTTAGGTTCAACAACACAAAGGAAACCACTGACAGAGAATACCACGTAGGTAGCTATAGTTGCCTCTGTGGCAATATTATCTGTTGCCCTGTAAACATGGAGTCTCCCCATTGCAGCTACAAATGAGCGACTGGCTCCTCTCAGTGATTTCCTTTGTGTTATTGAATCTAAGTTGTACCGATCCTTACAACTTAGAGCCGTCATGATAACGAGTAGTAACCTTCTATACATTATTATACTTTAGGAAGTGACATTAACTTTCGATTTTTAAATGAAACATTATGGTATATTACTTCATTTTTGAATTCTGCATAATTACGTGATTTATGAGCAAATAAAAATCATCAAAATGGTTTTTGGGACTTAATTTTTTCAAATGGAACCAGATTGGTACCGTGGTGCTATATATTAGTACTATTAATAAAGAATTTATTCATATGTCGTGTTAAAATGTGCGAAAATACAAACAAAATTACAGCCAAAAGAAAATAAGATAGACAAATTTTTTGTCTACCTCTAACCTGAAAATATTGGGAGTTTCCTTTTATCGCAGTAAGCCAGTGTTTTAGATGCGGACGACATTTATGTGTTAAAGTCATCTTAATGAGCTGTTCAGCTGATAATATTTTGAACTGAATTCAGCAGAAATAAAAAAGATACAGGGGTGTCTCCATGAGAAGTGAAACAGAATTTGTGTTTTTTTTTATTTTCCAATTTTCACTAAATTTTACAGAGAAGCATAATTCGTAATTGTAACGGTCCATTTTAGGAAATGAGTAATTTGGATCACTTTCGTCGTAAATTCAATAAATTGTTTCAAATCATACATTAAATTCCAGATTTGATTAGAATAATATTGTTAAACATTATTGTATTACCCCTGTAGCGTGGCGCTACTGGTGGAATTCAACCTATATAATGAGCCAACTAGATACAAAGTCTGTGTTTGAGGATTTATTTCATATCGATGTTGTTGGAATTAAACTAATAATTGATAACCATTTATTGTATATATTTTCACTTTATATTTCGCCTCGCACAACAGTTGAAACTTGCCATTCCCTTTTTGACATATTTAGCTCTCTTGAATACATTTACAATGCAGATGTGGTAGTCCTTGGTGATTTTAATATACCAGAATATTCTGAAACTTTAGTACTTACAGTCGAAGGTTACAGTACTACCATTATTGCAATTTCTTAACTTCGTAGATCTCTTTCAGTGCAATAATAGGTTATTAGACTTAACACTTTCAGGATTCGTATACACAACTCGAGAAAAATTATGAAAACGAAGTAACTTAAATTTAAAACAACGACAAAATACTGATATTCCTACATCTTTACGTAAACCAGATGAAGTAAATAGTTATTTCTCCTTCATTGTCAACCCTTAAATAATTATCATGATTCTACTAATTGATATTTATCACATACATTTAACGAAAATTTAATGTTTCATTTTAAACTACCTTCAGTTAGTGATGTTCAATCTGTTACTGACAAATTAAAATCGAATGCTTGTGGTTATGGCGAAATTAGTATCATAATGATTCAGTTTTGTTCTGTAGTAATATGTAACATATCACCCATATTATAAACTGCTGTTTAGAAACAGGTTATTTTCCTAGTAAATGAAAAATGTCCATAATGAATCCCATTCCAAGAAAAAAATATGATTCCAATAATTTTACTGACATTAGGCCCATTACTATAATACCAACATTATCAAAAATATTAGAGAAAATAGTCCTACCTCAAATTTATAACTACGTCATCAATAATAATATTATTTCCCCATTACAATCAGGTTTTACAAAAGGTCACAGCACCACCTCCGTTCTATCCAACATAACTGACAATATTTTTAGGTCCTTAGATAATGGTAATGCTACTGTTTTGACTCTTCTTGACTTTTCAAAGGCATTTGATACCTTAGAGCACAGCCTGTTGTGTGCCAAGCTGGTTTATTTTGGTTTTGATAATATATCTGTAAATTTTTTTAGGTCTTATTAAGAAAGCCATTTCCAAGTAGTTGTTTTTAATGATCAATATTCATATAGCTGTCCCATCACATCTGGAGTTCCGCAAGGCTCCGTGCTAAGACCGGAGCTTTTCCTAATCTACACAGCCGATATTTTTTAAATCCATTAAGTTTTGTATCATGCAGTGTTATGCAGATGACACTCAATTGGAGTATTCGTTTCGCTACAGTGATATTAACAGTGCACGTATTAAAATAAATAGTGATCTAGATTCTATTTCACAGTACTCGAAGGATCATAATCTAAAACTGAATGTTGACAAATGTGCTGCTATTTTATTTTGTTCAAACAAAGTTAGTAATAGTACAAATCTTAAATTAAGAATAAATAATCAATTGCTTAATATTGTTCATAAGGTAAGAAATTTAGGAATAATATTTGATGACAACTTGCGCTTTAAAAATCACGTGGCTATGCTAGTTAAAAAAGCATGTGTTGTATTAAAATTGTTATACACAAACATTAGCATTATAAAGTTCAAATTAAGAAAAAAATTATGTGAATCTCTTGTTCTCCCAATTTTAACCTATGGTAATATAGTCTATTATTCTTGCCCTGATAAGCTAACTTCAAAAAATTCAGAACAGCTGTTGCACACTTGTTTTTTTTTCCTTCCCCTAGGGCTCATCTGAGTTGACTCCGAGGGCACTGCAACCTTCTGGGCTTATTGTGCACTCCCTCTTTTGCTTTACTCTACCCACTCCAGTACCCCTGTGCCACTGATCAAATAATACAGGTATATGACTGGATGAGTTCTGATCGTTTCCGGGTCGGTTTGTGTTTGCCCGTATATATTGTACCTCCTACGAGCTAATACTTCGCATTCGAATATGATATGGTCCACGGTTTCTGGGTCTTTCCCACATTGTCTGCAGTCTAAGTCACCATCATACATTCTCATTGTTTGCAGGTGTTTTTTTAACAGCCATATGTCCTGTTAGAAGCACTGTTACTGTTTTCAACTGAAACCTAGTCATTCGTAACAGTTTTTGGAGTTGTTTGGAGCATGGATCTTTGATTAGTGTTTTGCCATGTCGGTTGCCTGGAATGTTCCTCCAGTAATTGTTATGTTGCTTCTTGATCCAGTCTTTGATGATTCCCCTTGCTGAGCATTTGTCAATATCCAGCACGGGTTCTGGGCCGAGAAATGGGTCAGCAGATCCTTGTCTAGCAAGGCCGTCTGCTTTTTCGTTGCCTGATATCCCAAAATGTCCGGGCACCCAGAGTAATTTAACTCCGTTCCGTTTTCCCAGAGTTCTGAGCTCTTCATGACATTGCCATACCAGTCTTGATGACACTTTATATGAGGCTAGTGCCTCTAGTGCTGCCTGGCTGTCCGATACGATAAATATTTGTTGATTCTCGTACTCTCTGCTTATGTTTTAATGTAGTATCGTGCAGATTTCTGTCTGGAATACAGAGGAGTAGTGTCCCAGTGAGAGGCTTATACTCTCCCTTGGTCTTTCTCCGTATATTCCTGCCCCAGCTCCTGTTTCTGTCCTAGACCCGTCTGTGTACCAGGTCAGTCCCTTGCATAGAATGTCAGGAGCTCCTGTATGCCATTCCCCCTCTCTCCAATAATGATGTCGAAAGGTTTGTGGAACGTATATTTTGGTGTCATGTAGTCTGATCTCATATTCAGTACATGATCTTCTACTATGTTTGCTATCCTCATATGTCCCGATCGTGCGCTATGCAGATTCGGGCCATTGAAGTTCTGCAGCCTGTAGGCTCCCATTCTGGCCTCCCCCCTGAATCACCTTGCTAAGTGGAGGAATATTCAGAAGGGTTTCCATGGCCGCAGTAGGAGTGCTTTTCATGGCACTTGTTATTCCCAAGCAAGCCAGTCTCTGTATCCGGCTCAGCCTGTTGGTTGCCGCTGTTTGGATTGTCTTAGGCCACCACACTAACGCAGCGTACGTGATTGTAGGTCTTATTACCTTGGTATAGAGACAGGACTCCGCCCTGCCGACATCCCCCTGCTACTGATGTCCCTATAGTCTCACCCATCACGGTGCTGCCTCTAAGCATGCTTTCAATCCACCGGCTACAGGTGTCCTCGATGCCACGCTCTCTAGTAGTTCTGATAATGAAATTGAACGAGGTGTTGTCGAATGCTCCCTCTATGTCTAGGAAGGCCCCTATTGCCACCTCCTTGTTTTCCAGCACTTTATCCATCCTTTGAATACAGATTTGTTTACCGGATTAAAAAAAAAAGATGGTAGAGTGTCAACTAAAATAAAGGAGCTTGGTTGGTACGAGTTGAAAACTTGTATAAGTATCACTTGTCCGTATTTGTTCAGAATATCTTAATAGCTGATTCTCTCCCTTATTTCCGAGAAAAGCTAGTTTTTAGGCGCAATATTCATGACGCAAATCTAAGATTTATTAATTGCCTCTCACTACCAACATATCATTCAGCCATGTTTCAAAGAGCGTTTCCTTATAATTCAATAACTGTTTACAATAATATAACACCTCAGTTAAAGTCGTTCCCTGTAAGCAATTTCCGGAAAAAAAATCAAGTTACACTATTTTTCCCTTCAATAATCTCCTGTGATTTGTCAGTCAATTATTTCTAATTGAATATATTAAAACATTTTTTTTCTTATTTATTTTTTTTTTGTACAATTATTATATAAGCACATATAGGTACTACAAAATGTTTCATATATGCTCATAGCATGCGATTGTTATTATTTTTTTTGCTGATCGGGTTAAATATTTTTTTTCTTTCTAAAATTTTACTTTCCTATGACTTTTACTTTTTATGTTGTATATTTCAATTGTTAGGTTAAGTTGAGTAGCCATAGGCTAGACTTCGCCTTTTGTAATAAAAATTGTACAACAATTTTTCATACAATAAAGACGTATTACTATTATTATTATTATTATTATAAGAAGTTTTTTTCTAAATCATTTTGGAAAAAATGTTTCGAATAAACATTATTTTCCTTAAACCAACAATTTACAATATAAAGCATAGTTTCTGAGGAGGTGCTAGTAACGGACCTATTATAAGTTAGCGTTCGTTTAAAAAACTAACAACTCATTTTTCTACAAACATATGCCTGGACTAAACTAATTGTCGGTGACAATGTAAATACTTTACGGTATAATAATAAAACTCTCGTATTAACTCTATGGGACAAAACTGTATTTGCACTCGGTACTTTACTAAAATATCTGTAACAAACTTCACTTTACCCTAAAACAACCTTTACACATATTAATAATCCCTATAGCAAAGCAACATTAGGAATTTACGATAACAATTTTGGGTTTAAGTGCCTAAAACTTTTACAAAACATATAATCGCTTGAGTTAACCACTCGGCCACTCTATAAACATATGTGCAACATTGTTTTAAGCTGTCTATAAACTGTATATACAATGTATCCACGTAGTACGAACGTCGCGGGCCAACCTCAACATTTGCATTTGAAAGCATGGCTTACCTCATGGAATAGCTTCTCGTGTTATGTTACTTAAATGCGAATATAAGCACAGAACCTACCGACAGCAAAGTAATAACCTTTTTACGCGGTATTATTTGTTGTTTTCTTGATAGACGTAATATATTTAATGATAATTAACATGATTTTTGGAGAAGCCATTCTACCACAACAGCTTAAGAGTCTTATATACCCTATTAAATCATAATTCTCGAATATCTCGTTTAAAACTTATCCGATTTGAGTGCTATTTTTACAAGATTTTTCAAAAATATGTATAAAATATCGGAATGTAATTTTTTTTTTTTAGAGTCGTCGAAAAATTTTCGCATGCATTTTAAATATTTTGTATCCAAATTTTTTAACATTCCGACATTAGTAACTGTTTGTAACGTTTATGTTCATGTGACCCAACTCTTGGATTAGTTGAAAATAAATTTATTAGAGAACTAAAAACTGCATATCTGTATTCCGATAATAGCTGCCATCTCGCATGATATTTCGAAAACACGGATGCACTTGCATACACTGGACTCGTTTGCGGGAGGGGGAATTGGGCACTTAGGAACCACGTTGCCATTTGCGTAAACAACAGTGGCGTGTGTATTCTAGAGATATCTCAAATTTACTTATTTGTTATAAAGTGGGTACACTTGATTTCAATAAAAACTGGTACACTTTCTTTTAGCTATGTAAATCATTCGTTCTTTGATTGATATTAATAATCTTACAAATGTCACTTTGACGTTAATCAGTGGCGTCATTATTAATAATGGTTCGACATTTAATAGATATTCAAAAATTGTTTCTAAAATTGAAGATGGTTGGTCCATAAGAAGACTTGCTGCTGAATACAATGTGAGTAAAACCACGAGAATGAGTGTTAAAAAACAATGGGAAACCAACCAAACGGTATCCCGTAAAGTTGGTTCCGGTAGGCCCAGAAAGAGCAATAATCAAGAAGATGAAAATCTTATAAATTACCTAATAGAGAACCCTTTTCAGACTTCAGTAAATGCAATTTCAGAGACAAATTTCCCTGCTTCGGTATCTACTGCTTGCAGAAGAATAAAACTACAAAGCGAATTGAAGAGTTGTTCAGCGGCTAAAAAATACAAACTTTCAGAAGAAAAGAAGCAGGGTAGGATTATTTTTGCACTCAACTATATAATCAATGATGAAAACTTCTGGGGACAAGTTGCCTTTTCTGACGAAAAGGTTTTTAAATCCTGTAACGATGGACATGTTCGCGTATATAGGCCTCCTTCCACTAGATACGATGAAAAATAAACTTTCGATCCACAAATATTAGGAAGGTTTTCAGTCAATGTCTGGGCTTGGATGAGCCTAAATGAGTTAGGTGTGTGTTGGAACAGTGGTGGTCATCTCAATTCCATTAAATATATTGAAATATTAGACAATATTATGTTGCCGTCAGTAATAGAGGTGTTTCCGGAAAATAATTTTATTTTCCAACAAGACAACTGCTCCATACATACGGCCCATCGTGTCAGGCAATGGTTTCTTAATAAAACAAAGAGTTGTTACTGTGGCCATCTAAAAGTCCGGATTTAAATCCAATTGAAAATGTATGGGGACTAATGGTGAAACATATAAGAAAATTAAATAACCATCCAAATAATGCCCAAGAATTGGAAGGGATAATTGAAGACGCTTGGGAGAACTTGTCGCAAGAAGTTGACCTTGCAAGAAATCTGATTTTGTCCATGCCTGCAAGACTTCAGGCAGATTTAGACGCTAATGGAGCAATGACAAAATATTAGTTAATTCTGTATTACGTAATTGAAGTTCATTTATTTTATTTTTTTTATTGTATTTTTATGTTCAGTTTGCATTGTTTACATTTTTTTTTTAATCTCAAGTGGTATTTTTGTGTTCTTATTTTAAAAATAGAATTATCATTATTCAGTTAGTATTTTAATTACAACCATTAGTAGAATTATCCGTAACAAATATTATTTTTTTAAACAATAATATGGCA
Source organism: Rhamnusium bicolor (assembly GCA_029963845.1). NCBI lineage: Eukaryota > Metazoa > Arthropoda > Insecta > Coleoptera > Cerambycidae > Rhamnusium > Rhamnusium bicolor. The sequence continues at coordinate 1,514,232 of JANEYF010005661.1, read as the reverse complement.
GGCTTGAAAATGTTTTGAAAAAGTTATTTTCTAATTATTTTTTAAAATTTCATTTGAATAAAATAAAAGAGAAAGGTTTAATAAGTTTAAAAACACAAAGAAAACCGATCTACTCCAAAAAACCCAGGTCCGGGGTGAATCACTTCTTCTCCACCCCCTCTCGACATGCCTGGCCAGCCCTATTTACAGACATATGCACACAACTAAACTATTAAGATTTTCGATTACAAGAGTTGTACAAATCAAGTGTACACCTAAGTAGACGTGTTATTGAAAGTGATTATTAGTGCAGTGAAAGAACAGTGGGAAAAATAAAAACATATCATAAGCGTAAATACCCTAGCAGAAAACCGAAAAATCGAACATTAGCCCAAAAGAGAAAATATAAAAAGTAATTACTAGTGAAAATTGAATTTTTTCGTAAATTAATAAAAGTAATAATTTTCTTTTATTTCCGGTAATTTCTGTAGAGAGACTAATATAAATGAAAGCTTTCCCATTTTGCCGTCTCCAAATATTGATATGGAGAATGAAAGGCTCAATGAAAGGTGAATATAATAATTTTTATTTTTGATTTATTTTAAGCGCAGTAACCTCATGTACAGGGTGATCATTTTAAGTGCACCTTACTCGATTTTTCTGCTGTATTTTTAACCTAGGAAAAAAGTTCAAAAATTATACTTATGTGAATGATATGACACACATTGATACTTCCATTTTATAGGAAAAATGTTTAAAATAATACTATGCATTAATAAGAAACGGTAAAATAGAAATTTTTTTGTAGATTAACGATTTAATTGTTTTGTTGTTTAGTTCTTTAGTTGTTTTTAAACAAAGTAAATAAAATAATTTCGGTTTTTTCTTATTGTTTTTACATATTAATTGCAGGACAAGGACGCATGAAGGGTAAGGTTAGCTACTGCTTAGCTTATAAGCTTGACGCAATACAAGTTTTTCGTCGGTTTATGTCGTACGAAACCTCTAGTACTCCGCCTCTGATAATTCAACATCTCCCGATCTGAAATGTTCCACTATGCCGTTCTGTAACTAGAACATCGGCCACCTTCAACATTCGCCGCGATAATTTCGGTTTGGTTGTATATATGCACCGTGGCCTGCGCGGGGTGTGGTAAAATCTAGACTATATTTCACTTGCATCTGATATAGACTCTTAACCAAATCATTTTATAGAACTGTATGTTAATATAAGTAATAGAAACAATTGCATATGATTTTTTTTAAATAATGGTAAAGCTTTAGACCTTGTTATTTAAGTAGCAGAAAGCACTTTGTTCATATAAACAATGTTCAATCCAGTCATATGAAACCTTCAGTAAATATACCACAAGGAACCGAGAAACCCTGTCTCGTGCCTGAGCCTATGTTAGGCATTACAAGAAGGCAGGTCACAACAGCCCTCAATAAGTGGGCCCACGAGACACTGAAGAAGCATTGGAGGACCAACAGGGCCTGCAGGCACACTCGAGATTTTGTGACGGGGCCAAACAAATCGAGATCGGCCTGGCCTGAGTGCTGACAGGCCACGGCAGATTTAGGATGCATGTATCACTGATAGGAAGAACCTACATGTCCAGGATACGGGAGTAGTGAAGAAACATTTTACCACTTCCTGGGACAGTGAGAAGCGTTTGGGCGCCTGAGACATAGTATCTTCGGTTCTGAGGCGCTACTAAGGGAAGAGATGAGCTTCCTTGCAATGAGTAACATCCTGACCTTCATTAGAAGGTCGGAAAGATTCAACGAGGGAGCAAGAGAAGCACATGGCTGAGGGGACAGCTGGGGGATGGAAAAGGGCCCGTCTGCTACCTACTTGCCAGGCGTCAGCCTCCCGCACCACTACCATTATCATTAAAAGATAGTGTGTACACAAATAATTGTTGAGTCAATAAAAACCTAAAATTAAATAGTGTTAGTTGTATTTACCGAATCACGCCTATGATTTTGCGAAAAATTTCTACTAATAAGGTAAAGTGAGATTAGTTGAACTTTCGCTCCATGCGGAAAACATTTCCTTCATGTCGTATAAATCTTTTTGTTACAAATAATAATTTATCTATGTAAACTTATATCGTTTAAATAAACCTTAGTTTAGGAATTAAAATTTAGCTCTTAATCTATCTAAACTATTATAGAATCACTCTATTCTAAGGAGAATAATCTAAACCGAACAATAATATACAAAATAATTCATCATTTCACTTTAATGAAATATTACTAGCCTATAATGTCAATAAAATAATTATCCCGCCACAAAGACAGGCAAGTTGTGTATAGTCAAAAGCTGCTATAACAAAAACGAAGCTAAGTGTCTAAATAAAACACGTAAATGCTGTTATGAACATCGTAAAAAAGAAAGCGGGTAAACACTGTCATAATTACATGATAATTTTTTTATAGCCTAAAGGCAGAAATATGAGTCCTAACCCAAATGGCTTCAGTAAAATTGTCATTATTGTATCATCCTCATCTTCACATTCTCAAATAGGCTTCAATAATAACACATATAGAACAGTTCATTGCAGAGATGTAAGATATGCAATAAAATCACAGATAAAAATACTCACAAAAATATTGCAGGACGGCATCTTTGTCCTGTGATTTTCTGACCTTTTCATATTTGTGATATCTCTGTAAAGATCCATACTTCAAAAATAATCTCCAGTAATAACCCACCAAATAGAAAATTTATATGCTAAGATAAAAACATAGGAGTAACGTTGAAAATAAGATCGTCACATAAATAAAAACTGAATATGATTGGGTTGTAATAAGTGCAGAAGAAATGAGGCAATTCATTTAGGAAAAAAAAAATACTACTCTCAAAGAGAAAAAATTGTCTGAAACTTATATTTTGCATTAAAGCAATTTACTCTACAAATGAATTATTTTTTATATGAAATGTATAAATTTTCTTAAAAATAGCAAATATATTTCTTACAATTATTTCTAAACAATTTGATTCGTCTAATTATATCTTCTTTTTTTGATTAAATTTTTACGCATAATAAACATTAATACCTTTTATTGTTCCATTTACTGAATCATAATACTGGTATATATAACATTTTTTGTACATAAATACATAAAATAAATATTACGTAACCATATTTACACAAATAATAGGTTTCTTTTTAAATGCACCTGTTACCATTTTGCAAGAAATTGGGATATTTGCAACATCAATATCATTTTAAATAGATGATTTTTCAGATTAGCACTGTAATTTAGTGATGCACTCGTTCGATTCGAAATATCCATTTAACAATCCTATTGAAGGTATTAGAGACATATCTGAGGATTTGGACAATTCGCAGAACCCACAACTCGAATAATAACTTGAGAAAAATATTTCGTACTTCAGCGACTTAATTTTCAGTGGCGGAACAAGGTACATAATTTCTATATTCTTAATATATATTTTTATTTTCTTGACCGTTAGTATCAAATAATATCTGACAGTTTTTTTTTTTTTATGGATTTCGGTCAGGTATAACTAATTTTATTATTTTTTTTGCTTTATTACGCCGTCATCAAAGAACTACAATATAATATTTTAAAAACATACTTATGGTTATTTTACATTACAATTTACTTACACTATTAATTATTAGGTATTTATTTTAAATTTTGTTACATGGTGTTGGATTGTCTGTTTTAACGCAACTGAGATATTTTAACATGGTTTGTAGGCTCTTAAAGTTTTGTTTATGTTAAAGAGATAACGTTGGAAATATATACATAAGATTTACTGTATGTGTTTTGCTTAAATAGTTAGTATATAATAAGATATTCTATTTCAAGAATTATTATTTTGTATCGATAACACGTAAAAATTGAATTCATATTGTACCCCAATCATTTAATTAAATTAAAATAGGTTTCGCTTAAATTTTCTTTGTCAGTGCGATTATATATGGCGTTGGTATGTCTTTTTATGTGCAGCATTTCATGTATGTTTCTTCCGTTATAGGTAGGTTCTTTTTCTAATATTTGTATGTTGTTAAAATTTAATCAGTGGTTTTGTTTTATGGCGTGTTTGGCTAGTGCTGTTGTGTTTTGGTTTTGAGTTTTTATGCTATATTTGTGCGTGTATACTCTGTTATGTAGATATTATTTTGATTGGCCTATATAGGTACCATTACAGTCGTTGCAATCTATCTTGTATATAGTGTTAGTTTCGTCTTCGGTTGGTAGTCTAGGTTTAAGTTTTGTGAAAAATTTTTTTGTGGTATTATATGGTTTATGGGCTAATTTTATATTATGTTGTTTAAATACGTTTGCTATTTTTTCGGATACTGTTGATATGTATGGAATAGACACATATTTATTATTACTATTATTTGGTGTGTGGGTTGTTTTATTATAGGTTTTGTGTATTCTTTTTTTTATTATTGGTTCATAAAAGTGTTTAGGGTAGGAGTAGCGCTGGACTAGAAGTTGTGACGTCACGCCATAGCACTGAGGCCTTGTTCTTAGGTGGTAATGGGAGAGGTCATTTTCAACTTTAAAGAGAATTAAAACACATTTACGAAAAATTCAATTAGTTAAGAATTTGGCAGTTTTGTCTATAAATGGAGAAATGATCAATGCTCTGGATTTTAATGATATAGCAGAGTTCGCAAGCAAGAAGTCACAAAAAATGGTTTAATTTTTGGTTTTCATTTTATGTATGTGTTTGTTATTATTAAAATGTTGGTTGTATTTTTATTTATTGGATGATTGGGACTTGGGGCGCCAGACAAGTTTTGCCTAGAGACACATATATGGGTAATCCGATTCAAGAAGTAAGCAGAAAATTAGGCAAACTTTGAGCATAAAACAAATAATTTTCAAAACTCTCCCAATAGTGTTAAGAAATTTCTAATTTTGGTTCTTTTAATGCAAATATCTCTCAAAAGAGTCTACTTTAAAACAGCACACACTGTGAGCTTTTTTTGTAATTTTATCTTTGTCGCATGTTGGAAATAGTTTTCAACCACACCGGTATTCTTAAAATGTAGAAACATCTATACTTGCGAAACATCGATGTTTTTTTTCCATGCAACGATATCTAAGCAGCGATGTTTGTCGATGTCAATATATCGATATTTTCATTTATTTTGTCATCCCTGCATCATTTTGTGTCCCTCCAAATTTGCAATGTCGAGCTAGAGTGTTTTATTTGGCCTCTCTTGTACCTGATTTTTTTTTACCTTTATAACTTTTACCCAGAGTAATGTTATTTTGAGAACACTTTTATCAGAAGATGTATGATTCCATTATCCATATTTATACATATCGTTGTTTTAATGCTCAAAGAGGAAAACAGGTAATACTTTAAAAAAATAAATGACCGGTCATTCGAATTAATATACGAAATTACTAGCTATATACACCAAACACACGCAAAACGTAAATTACACTAATATTCCCCAATTTACTACAAAAATGATAAATACTACTATCAGGACCATATTTTATTACAAGTATTTTAGCATGGGCAACTAATAATTGAAAGCAGTTTGAAATGCTTAGTGGAATGAATAATAAATAACTTACGGCTCATTTCGATCCGCTATTATCGTAAATTTAGGTCAAATATAGCTGATATTTATTAATTTATAGTCATATTAGCAGAAGCACCATTAAACATTTAGTGACAATTTCATTGTGGAGACATTGTAGGAATATTGACGTTTCGTTGCAGCATATGAGCAATAAGTACACACATTAATAGTGCCTAGGGAACAACTGACTAAATGACTTATTTTTCTAAAAATAGCCCTATCTATGAGTAAACCCAGAAATTAAATATTTAGCAATATGCTACATAATGAAATCTACATTTAAAAATATTGTCACGTGTTTGATATCCCCACAAACACCTATACTCGTGGATTCGTTGATTGAAAGTCCAGGTAACACTTACTCACTACTTTATTAACTAATTAATAATTAATAATAATAATAATAATAATATTAATAAAGGACCGGCAACCTCCACGCTGGTGCACCCTGGACAGGCAGAGGCATCTCTGCCTGACAAATGCCGGCCGGGGGTACCAAGGCTAACCACCTGGTACCCCTTCTACTTCGGGTTCCATATAATCTTCGAAGAAGGGCTCCTCACGATCGACCCCAAGCGGATGGGGGTCAGAGACAGGCGGGAGGGGCCTCACCGGAACGTCTCAATGGTAACGAACGCAATGGACAAGGACGCTTTAAGTGGACGAGGGAACTTCGGGATGACTTGCTGACCTGCCGCGAGAGCAGCGAACCTGAGCGAAGGGGATACATGGCGCGATTGCATGCACTTTGGTGCGAAATGCATCCAGAGCATCGCGCCTTCTCTCAACAACATCTGAGAGATCAAGTATCCTTTCTGCTCAGGACAGGTTACGTAAGGGCACCCCGTCAGCTGGAAGAACTGCCAGCCGCAGTACCACCGCGGCAATTACCAGCTGATGGGGAACATCCTTTAGAGTTCACCAGTGTAGACTTAAGGACGAGGGTTAGCCTTAACACCAGGGCTAACCTAAAGCCACAAGACCTGGCTAGAATGGACGCGGTCATCGATGAGGAAATTCCGGAAGATGTAGACATCTGGCAAATCAACTGTGCCGTGTACAACGCCGCGAAGCAACTCGTCCCCCGTGAGAGGTCAACCAATCACGGGGTCGAGAAAGCCAAGCGACGTGTACAAAAAATCGAAGGCAAAATACAGTCGGCCAGACAACACGCTTCTCGGATCCAGAGTGTGGTGGAATACAAGACGTCTGGTAGAGTTTTTACTCCCAGAATCCGGCGAATAGCAGCCGGATTAAGACGTCAACACCATACTCTAAATCTGACAGTGATGCTTACCATCAAGCAGCACTGTCTAGATAGGATCCGAGCGCTCATGGCGATAAAGAAAACATTAAAGAGGCGAGTGAGGAGTATGGAACAAAACAATTTGTTCCGTACCAATCCTTCCCGCCTCTTTCAAGAGCCACAGCGTGTTGTCGACAATCCGCCGACTGTAGAAGGTGTCGAAACCTTCTGGAAAGGAATCTACGAAACGACGCGTCCATTCAATAGCGACACTCCATCAATTGCACACTTCGAGGCTCTGTGTCACAGACATCGTCAAGAGCCAGAAGAAGTGTGCCCGGCAATCAGTACGGAGGAAGTTCAACAAGCACTTGTTGGTACCAAGAACTTCGCTGCCCCGGGCCCAGACGGCATTAACAACTGGTGGTGGAAGAAATTTCCTTCCACTCACCGCCGTCTGGCGCGAGTTTTCAACTCATGGTTGAACGAGGGGCAGCAGATTCCGGACTGGTTCGTCGAGGGACGTACTGTGCTTATCCCCAAAAAAGGGGATCTCTCCGACCCGAGGAATTATAGGCCGATCACTTGCCTCAACTCCTGCTACAAGATATTTACACGTATCTTGTATGCTAGGACATTGAGGTCTGTTGATCCGGTCTTCCAGCAGATACACGAACAGCGTGGTGCCAAGAAGGGCATGGCAGGTTGCAAGGACAGCCTGCTGATAGACCGCTGTATTACACAGGATTCTGTGCAATACAAGCGGAATCTATCGATGGCCTGGATTGATTACCGCAAGGCATTTGATACAACATCGCACGAGCTATTGTTGTACTTGCTCGAATGTCTTGCGGTACCAGCACCACTAGTGAGATGCATAGAACAGCTGCTGCCGCTCTGGAAGACCCGCTTCACCATAACATCAGGTGCGCAGAGGGTCACGACAGAGCAGGTGGCATTCAGGAGAGGAGTTTTCCAGGGTGACTCCCTGAGTCCTCTCCTCTTCTGCATCTCACTGCTGCCGTTGTCTGTTGGGCTCCGCCAAACCCGCGGATATCAATGTGGGCCACCCAGCGACCGGAGGCATAAGGTCTCCCATCTATTTTATATGGATGACCTTAAACTTTATGCCTCCGGAGAGCGTGAACTACAAAACGCTCTTAGGGTGGTCGAAGAATATACGCGGGCAATTGGTATGGAGTTCGGGTTGGACAAATGTGCAGTCGTCCACCTCAAGAGAGGACGATGCGGGGAATTTCCTGAAGATGCGCAGCTCGCAGACGGAAGCATCCTAAGACATCTGGATGCCGGAGAGACCTATACATACCTGGGTGTGCAACAAAGGCACATCCAAGATGTAACACAAATAAAGAATTCTCTCCGCGGCAAGTACAGACACCGCCTCCGAAAGATTTGGTCTTCCGAACTTTCGGGGAAGAACAAGGTGTCTGCAACTAATATGCTTGCCGTTCCGATTCTGCTCTACTCCTTCGGAGTAGTAAAGTGGAGGGTAGATGAGCTGCGCCAATTAGACAGAGATACCCGCAAGATGATGAATATTCACAGAAGTATTCATCCTAGATCGTCCGTTCCTCGTGTGTACCTCCCACGTCAACGGGGGGGGCCGAGGACTCTTGAGCCTGGAGTGTACGCATGGCAGAGTAGTACTGAGTATGGCATGTAACATACTCAGGAGCTCAGATCCCCTCTTGCGGTTCGTAAAACATCACGAAACTGTAGGAGTGGGAGCAGGATTGTTCAAGGCAGCAAAAAGAGCCGCAGATGAACTCGGTCTCGCATTTGACATCAGGCGAGGAGGCCGGCGAGGTGCTGATGTTGAGTCAGTCACCGAACTTCAGCCAAATCGTCTGAAAGCCCGAATTAGAGCTGCCGAACAGGAAACTCTGTTTCGGCAGCACGTCGATAAACCCCAACATGGTGTCTTCTATAGGAACATCGAAACACTGGGTTTATCGACCAGGCTGACCTTCGCCTTTCTAAGGTCAGCAGGGCTTAAGTCGGAGACCGAGGGATTCATTATGGCTTGCCAAGATGGTGTTATCAACACCTTGGTCTACCGTAGCCGCGTGTGGCGTGTAGAGGTTCCTGATATCAACTGCAGGACCTGCCATCAGGCGCCGGAATCGCTCATGCATTTACTCTCTGCATGCCCCATATATGCGATTTCGGCCTACATCCACCGACATAACGCGGCCTTACGAGTGCTATACTACCATCTAAGGCACTCGTACGGGGTAGACCAGACACCAGTGCTGCCTTACGTCCCCGGAGATATTGAGTCCGTTGTCGAGAACGAGAAATGCCGGATTTACTGGAACTACTCGTTCCCGACTGTCAGGCTAATCCAAGCCAACAAGCCTGACATAGTCCTCCTCGACCATCAACTCAAGGTGATGTATGTCATCGAGTTCTCGGCACCTGCTGAGAAAAACATCACCTTGAAGGAGGAGGAGAAACGTACCAAATATCGCGATCTCCGGTACGAGCTCCAAGTGCTGTACCCAGGCTACTCGGTCAAAATGGTCGTCCTTATTATCGGTGTACTCGGGGGGATAAAGCCTACGCTGCTCTCGGAACTGAAGATCATACCGGCCTGCCAAAAATCAGCTGAGTGGCTGGCAGGCCAAATGCAGAAGGCGGTCATTCTTGGTTCTCTCCGTCTGCTTAGGGCACACGATTCCGGAGCCTACAGTCACTAACCCTGCGGGATGTGGGGAGTGGCTGAGGTTAATGTGCTGGCACGACTCCCGTGAGGCGTCGGAGGCCACGGGAGGACTGTCCAGCGTCGGGCAACCGAAAAAAAAAAAAAAAAAAAAAAAAAAAAAAAAAAAAAAAAAAAAAAATTATAATAACAATATTAATAATAATAAGGGAGGATTTACTGGAACTACTCGTTCCCGACTGTCAGGCTAATCCAAGCCAACAAGCCTGACATAGTCCTCCTCGACCATCAACTCAAGGTGATGTATGTCATCGAGTTCTCGGCACCTGCGGAGAAAAACATCACCTTGCAGGAGGAGGAGAAACGGACCAAATATCGCGATCTCCGGTACGAGCTCCAAGTGCTGTACCCAGGCTACTCGGTCAAAATGGTCGTCCTTATTATCGGTGTACTCGGAGGGATAAAGCCTACGCTGCTCTCGGAACTGAAGATCATACCGGCCTGCCAAAAACCAGCCGAGTGGCTGGCAGGTCAAATGCAGAAAGCGGTCATTCTGGGTTCTCTCCGTCTGCTTAGGGCACACGACTCTGGTATCTACAGTCACTAACCCTGCGGGATGTGGGGAGTGGCTGTAGTTGATGCGCCGGCGCGACTCCCGTGAGGCGTCGGAGGCCACGGGAGGACTGACCGGCATCGGATATTCCGAAAAAAAAAAAAAAAAAAAAAAAAAAAAAGGGAGGGGCCTTACCGACCGGACGGTCCTAACGATGACGAAAATGCAAATGTACATGGACGCTTTAAGTGGACGAGGGAACTAAAGGATGACTTGCTGACCTGCCGCGAGAGTAGCGAACCTGAGCGAAGGGGATACATGGCGCGATTGCATGCACTTTGGTGCGAAATGCATCCAGAGCATCGCGCCTTCTCTCAACAACATCTGAGAGATAAGTATCCTTTCTGCTCAGGACAGGTTACGTAAGGGCGCCCCGTCAGCTGGAAGAACTGCCAGCCGCAGTACCACCGCGGCAATTACCAGCTGATGGGGAACATCCTTTAGAGTTCACCGGTGTAGACTTAAGGACGAGGGTTAGCCTTAACACCAGGGCTAACCTAAAGCCACAAGACCTGGCTAGAATGGACGCGGTCATCGATGAGGAAATTCCGGAAGATGTAGACATCTGGCAAATCAACTGTGCCGTGTACAACGCCGCGAAGCAACTCGTCCCCCGTGAGAGGTCAATCAATCACGGGGTCGAGAAAGCCAAGCGGCGTGTACAAAAAATCGAAGGCAAGATACAGTCGGCCAGACAACACGCTTCTCGGATCCAGAGTGTGGTGGAATATAAAACGTCTGGTAGAGTTTTTACTCCCAGAATCCGGCGCATAGCAGCCGGATTAAGACGTCAACACCATACTGTCTAGATAGGATCCGAGCGCTCATGGCGATAAAGAAAACATTAAAGAGGCGAGTGAGGAGTATGGAACAAAACAGTTTGTTCCGTACGAATCCTTCCCGCCTCTTTCAAGAGCCACAGCGTGTTGTCGACAATCCGCCGACTGTAGAAGGTGTCGAAACCTTCTGGAAGGGAATCTACGAAATGACGCGTCCATTCAATAGCGACACTCCATCAATTGCACACTTCGAGGCTCTGTGCCACAGACATCGTCAAGAGCCAGAAGAAGTGTGCCCGGCAATCAGTACGGAGGAAGTTCAACAAGCACTTATTGGTACCAAGAACTTCGCTGCCCCGGGCCCAGACAGCATTAACAACTGGTGGTGGAAGAAATTTCCTTCCACTCACCGCCGTCTGGCGCGAGTTTTCAACTCATGGTTGAACGAGGGGCAGCAGATTCCGGACTGGTTCGTCGAGGGACGTACTGTGCTTATCCCCAAAAAGGGTGATCTTTCCGACCCGAGGAATTATAGGCCGATCTTGCCTCAACTCCTGCTACAAGATATTTACACGTATCTTGTATGCTAGGACACTGAGGTCTGTTGATCCGGTCTTCCAGCAGATACACGAACAGCGTGGGCATGGCAGGTTGCAAGGACAGCCTGCTGATAGACCGCTGTATTACACAGGATTCTGTGCAATACAAGCGGAATCTATCGATGGCCTGGATTGATTACCGCAAGGCATTTGATACAACATCGCACGAGCTATTGCTGTACTTGCTCGAATGTCTTGCGGTACCAGCACCACTAGTGAGATGCATAGAACAGCTGGTGCCGCTCTGGAAGACCCGCTTCACCATAACATCAGGTGCGCAGCGGGTCACGACAGAGCAGGTGGCATTTAGGAGAGGAGTTTTCCAGGGTGACTCCCTGAGTCCTCTCCTCTTCTGCATCTCACTGCTGCCGTTGTCTGTTGGGCTCCGCCAAACCCGCGGATATCAATGTGGGCCACCTAGCGACCGGAGGCATAAGGTCACCCATCTATTTTATATTGATGACCTTAAACTTTATGCCTCCGGAGAGCGTGAACTACAAAACGCTCTTAGGGTGGTCGAAGAATATACGCGGGCAATTGGTATGGAGTTCGGGTTGGACAAATGTGCAGTCGTCCACCTCAATAGAGGACGATGCGGGGAATTCCCTGAAGATGCGCAGCTCGCAGACGGAAGCATCCTAAGACATCTGGATGCCGGAGAGACCTATACATACCTGGGTGTGCAACAAAGGCACATCCAAGATGTAACACAAATAAAGAATTCTCTCCGCGGCAAGTACAGACACCGCCTCCGAAAGATTTGGTCTTCCGAACTTTCGGGGAAGAACAAGGTGTCTGCAACTAATATGCTTGCCGTTCCGATTCTGCTCTACTCCTTTGGAGTAGTAAAGTGGAGGGTAGATGAGCTGCGCCAATTAGACAGAGATACCCGCAAGATGATGAATATTCACAGAAGTATTCATCCTAGATCGTCAGTTCCTCGTGTGTACCTCCCACGTCAACGGGGGGGGGGCAAGGACTCTTGAGCCTGGAGTGCACGCATGGCAGAGTAGTACTGAGTATGGCATGTAACATCATCAGGAGCTCAGATCCCCTCTTGCGGTTCGTAAAACATCACGAAACTGTAGGAGTGGGAGCAGGATTGTTCAAGACAGCAAAAAGAGCCGCAGATGAACTCGGTCTCGCATTTGACATCAGGCGAGGAGGCCGGCGAGGTGCTGATGTTGAGTCAGTCACCGAACTTCAGCCAAATCGTCTGAAAGCCCGAAGTAGGGCTGCCGAACAGGAAAATCTGTTTCGGCAGCACATCGATATACCCCAGCATGGTGTCTTCTATAAGAACATAGAAACACTGGGTTTATCGACCAGGCTGACCTTCGCCTTTCTAAGGTCAGCAGGGCTTAAGTCGGAGACCGAGGGATTCATTATGGCCTACCAAGATGGTGTTATCAACACCTTGGTCTACCGTAGCCGCGTGTGGCGTGTAGAGGTTCCTGATATCAACTGCAGGACCTGCCATCAGGCGCCGGAATCGCTCATGCACTTACTTTCTGCATGCCCCATATATGCGATTTCGGCCTACATCCACCGACATAACGCGGCTTTACGAGTGCTATACTACCATCTAAGGCACTTGTACGGGGTAGACCAGACACCAGTGCTGCCTTACGTCCCCGGGGATATTGAGTCCGTTGTCGAGAACAAGAAATGCCGGATTTACTGGAACTACTCGTTCCCGGCTGTCAGGCTAATCCAAGCCAACAAGCCTGACATAGCCCTCAACTCAAGGTGATGTATGTCATCGAGTTCTCGGCACCTGCGGAGAAAAACATCGCCTTGAAGGAGGAGGAGAAACGGACCAAATATCGCGATCTCCGGTACGAGCTCCAAGTGCTGTACCCAGGCTACTCGGTCAAAATGGTCGTCCTTATTATCGGTGTACTCGGCGGGATAAAGCCTACGCTGCTCTCGAAACTGAAGATCATACCGGCCTGCCAAAAATCAGCTGAGTGGCTGGCAGGCCAAATGCAGAAGGCGGTCATTCTTGGTTCTCTCCGTCTGCTTAGGGCACACGATTCCGGAGCCTACAGTCACTAACCCTGCGGGATGTGGGGAGTGGCTGAGGTTAATGTGCTGGCGCGACTTCCGTGATGCGTCGGAGGCCACGGGAGAACTGTTCAGCGTCGGGCAACCGGAAAAAAAAAATAATAATAATGAGGGGGTCCTAAAGACCGGCAACCTCCGCGCGGTGCACCCTGGACAGGCAGAGGCAACTCTGCCTGACAAATGCTGGCCGGGGGTACCAGGGCTAACCACCCTGGTACTCTAACTGCTCGGGTTCCTTATAACTAAGAAGGGCCCCTCACAATCGACCCCAGGGGGAGGGGGGTCAGAGACAGGTGAGAGGGGCCTTACCGGATGGTCTCAACGTTGACAACCAAGGCATTAACACGGACACTTTAAGTGGACGACGGAACTTCGGGATGACTTGCTGACCTGCCGCGAGAGTAGCGAACCTGAACGAAGGAGATACATGGCTCAAATGCATGAACTTTGGTGCGAAATGTATCCAGAGCATCGCGCCTTCTCTCAACAACATCTTAGAGATCAAGTATCCTTTCTGCTTAGGACAGGTTACGTAAGGGCACCCCGTCAGCTGGAAGCACTACCAGCCGCAGTCGCACCGCAGCAATTTACAGCTGATGGAGAACATCCTTTAGAGTTCATCAATGTAGACTTAAGGTCGAGGGTTAGCCTTAACCCCAGGGCTAACCTAAAGCCACAAGACCTGGCTAGAATGGACGCGGTCATCGATGTGGAACTTCCACAAGATGCGGACATCTGGCAAATCAACTGTGCCGTGTACAACGCCGCGAAGCAACTCGTCCCCCCGTGAGAGATCAACCAATCACGGGGCCGAGACAGCCAAGCGGCGTGTACAAAAAATCGAGGGCAAGATACAGTCGGCCAGACCACATGCTTCTCGGATCCAGGGTGTGGTGGAATACAAGAAGATTGGTAGAATATTTACTCCCAGAATCCGGCACATAGCAGCCGGATTAAGACGTCAACACCATACTCTAAATCTGAGAGTGATGTTTACCATCAAGCAGCACTGTCTAGATAGGATCCGAGCGCTTATGCCAATAAAGAAAACGTTGAAGAGGCGGGTAAAGAGTATGGTGCAAAACAATTTGTTCCGTACGAATCCTTCTCGCCTCTTTCAAGAGCCACAGCGTATTGTAGATAATTTGCCGACTGTAGAAGATGTCGAACCTTCTGGAAGGGAATCTACGAAACGACGCGTTCATTCAACAGCGACACTCCAGCAATTGCACACTTCGAGGCTCTGTGCCACAGACATCTTGAAGAGCCAGAAGAAGTGTGCCCAGCAATCAGTACTGAGGAAGTCTAACAAGCACTTGTTGATACCAAGAACTTCGCTGCCTCGGGCCCAGACAGCATTAACAACTGGTGGTGGAAGAAATTTCCTTCCACTCACCGCCGTCTGGCGCGAGTTTTCAACTTATGGTTGAGTGAGAGGCAGCAGATTCCGGACTGGTTTGTCGAGGGACGTTCTGTGTTTATCCCCAAAAAGGGGGATCTTTCCGGCCCGAGATATTATAGGCCGATCACTTACCTTAACTCCTGCTACAAGATATTTACACGTATCTTGTATGATAGGACACTGAGGTCTGTTGATCCGGTCTTCCAGCAGATACACGAACAGCGTGGTGCCAAGAAGGGCATGGCAGGTTGCAAGGACAGCCTGCTGATTACACAGGATTCTGTGCAATACAAGCGGAATCTATCGTTTATCCTGGATTGATTACCGCAAGGCATGCGATGCAACATCGCACGAGCTATTGTTGCATTTGCTCGAATGTCTTGCGGTACCAGCACCACTAATGAGATACATAGAACAGCTGTTGCCACTCTGGAAGACTCGCTTAACATCAGGTTTAAAGCAGGTCACGACAGAGCAGGGGGCATTTAGGAGAGGAGTTTTCTAGGGTGACTCCCTGAGTCCTTTCCTCTTCTGTATCTTACTGCTACCGTTGTCTGTTGGGCTCCGCCAAACCCACGGATATTAATGTGGACCACCCAGCGACTGGAAGCATAAGGTCACCCATCTATTTTGTATGGATGACTTTAAGCTTTATGCCTCCGGAGAGCGCGAAATACAAAACGCTCTTAGGGCGGTCGAAGAATACACGCGGGCAAATGGTATGGAGTTCGGGTTGGACAAATGTGCAGTCGTCCACCACAAGAGAAAACAATGCGGGGAATTCCCTGAAGATGCGCAGCTCGCAGACGGAAGCATCCTGAGACATCTGGATGCCGGAGAAACCTATACATATCTGGGTGTGTAACAAAGGCACATCCAGGATGTAACACAAATAAAGGATTCTCTCCATGGCAAGTACACACACCGCCTTCGAAAGATTTGGTGTTCCGAACTTTCGGGAAAGAACAAGATGTCTGCAACTAATATGCTTGCCGTTCCAGTTCTGCCCTACTCCTTCGGAGTAGTAAAGTGGACAGTAGATGAGCTGCGCCAATTAAACAGTGACACCCACAAGATGATGAGTATTTACAGAAGTATTCATTCTAGATCGTCCGTTCCTCGTGTGTACCTCCCACGTCAACGGGAGGCCGAGGACTCTTGAGCCTGGAGTGTGCGCATGGCAGAGTAGTACTGAGTATGGTATGTAACATCCTCAGGAGCTCAAATCCCCTCTTGCAGTTTGTAAAACATCATGAAACTGTAAGAGTGGGAGCAGTATTGCTCAAAGCAGCAAAAGGAACAGCAGATAAACTCGGTCTCGCATTTGACGTCAGGCGAGGAGGCCGGCGAGGTGCTGATGTAGAGTCAGTCATTGAACTTCAGCCAAATCGTCTGAGAGCCCGAATCAGGGCTGCTGAACAGGAAAAACTATTTCAGCAGCATGTCGATATACCCCAGCATGGTGTCTTCTATAAGAATATAGAGACGCTGAGTTTATCGACCAGGGTAACATTCGCTTTTTTAAGGTCAGCCGGGCTTAAGTCAGAAACCGAGGGATTCATTATGGCCTGCCAGGATGGTGTTATCAATACCTTGGCCTACCGTAGCCGCGTGTGGCGTGTAGAGGTTCCTGATATCAACTGCAGAACCTGCCGTCAGGCGCCGGAATCGCTCATGCACTTACTCTCTGCAGTCAGGCTAATCCAAGCCAACAAACCTAATATAGTCCTCCTCGACCATCAACTCAAGGTGATGTATGTCATTGAGTCCTCGGCACCTGTGGAGAAAAACATTACTCTGAAGGAGGAGGAGAAAAGGACTGAATGTCGCGATCTCCGGTACGAGCTCCAAGTACTGTACGCAGGCTATTCGGTCAAAATGGTCGTCCTAATAATCGGTGTACTCGGAGGGATAAAGCCTACGCTGCTCTCGGATCTTTTTCCACTAGTCTTGCTATTTGATTACGCTGAATTTTCTTTTTCTTTTCGTATGGTTCATTGGTTTGGGTTGGATAATTTACTTCAGTTTCTTTTCTTTTTTATGTTGGGAGTTGTTGGTTCACTTCTTGTCTGCTGCTTGTCATTTGATGAATTTCCTTGTTTCTCTTGTTTATCGGTTTCCTCGTCTGTTTCTTGTCCATTTCCTGCCAACTATTCTGCTGCATAAATCTCCCCATTAATGTGTAATTTATTGCGTCTTATATAAGCACTTAATTTTTTTCACGAGCTTCTCTCAGGTTGCTTCTTAGTATTTTATTTCGTTTCCGCTCTTCTACTGTTAAATCTTCTGCAATACTTATTTGCATATCTTTCAATTTCCTACATTCTCTTAAAACTTTACGTTTTTTTAAGAATGATATGAATCGTATTATAATTGGTTTCTTGGTTATTTCATTTCCTCTGTATAAATTATTTATGTCTTGGGTACAGATGTTTACTTAAAAGTTGTTTTAATTTTTCAATAGCATAGGTACTTAGATTTTCTTTAGTTGTATCATAGTCCAAACCAAATATAATAATGTTGTTGTTTCTATGGGCCTTTTCTAAAATTGTGTTTCCTTTAATTTCTCATATTTCGTTTCCAACTCGCCCCATTTTTGAATTTCTTTTTCAATTGTTTCTGTTATTCTTTGTAGTTCCTGGTTTATATAAATACTCGTAATGCATTTTCTACACTCATGTCTTTATTTATTTTATAATTTTTTTACGTATGTTTTATGTTGTTTGTTATGGGTTTTAACTGGAATTTATTTTCTCTCTTTTATTTATGTAGTATTTTTTATACTTTTCACAATTAGTTTTTAGTTACACTACAATGTGTTTAATATAGTATTAACTAGTTTATAAATACTTATTTGATTTTGGTGATTTTTACTGGAGCATAGAATAACACGTCTACTTAGTTCGACAAGTCGACTCAATTACAACAATTGATTAATTAATGACTGTCTTAACTACAATCACAATTAAACACTTTTTAGTCTCTATCTTATTTCTTCTTTACTCGTTCACTTTCAACTTAAGACTGCTCGGCTCACCGGACGCCTTATTTATACATCCATTCACGCGGTCTAAAACATTCCTGAACATTCCCGGCCCTTCCCGTACAATTCTAGTTTCATCTAACCAGTCTACACAGTCCAGTGGCGTAACAATATGTAATTACATGATTTACAAAATTTTATTAAATATTACAATTTGTTATCAGTGGGCTCAATGCGATACAGCACAGTAGCACACGATTGAACGGGGACTTGAGCAAGTCAGTGTCCCGACGGTCTCGACTGGATCGCGATAGTTTACTGTTAGCCGTCGCGCATCGACGTCGTTGGGAACGCACGTACCGCTCTAGCTAGCAATGACACTTTCTCGACGATGTTTGCCACTTTGCATCACGTTCGTAAATTAATAAAACAATTTCTCGATTTAACATACGATGGAACATACGATGCCTTGTTTGCAAGTCAAGTTTGATAGACTTGAATCCGAGTAATTGTAAGAGACATTGAAAACAAAAGTCATAAGAAAAATCGTCAACTACAATTTCCACACATTTTACACTGATTTCTTTTTCTTAAAAATATAAATACAAAAAATATAGAAAATGGATCGGAGGTATATTCCATCAAGTTTTCGTATGTGCCATGATTTTGTGTTTATCGTAATTAATGCACAAGAGACACCACAAAGTCACATTTTTTAAATGGGACATCCTGTGTATTTTTAAATACATATATAGATAGCCCCTTTCGTCTACATTATAAATATGTATGATTGTTATACATCTCTTCAAATAAGTAAGTTATTAAATTAAATTAGGCATAGAGTACGAGCTCTTGAGACCTACGGATGTATTCAAAATACACTCAAGAAAAATAAATTTAAATCCTATAAATTTAGTGTGGTCCAAAAAATTGAGTGTTAACGATTACGATAAACGTGTGTATTTTGTAATGAATAAACAAGATAATAATTTCATTGCAAAAATGTTTTTCACATACGACGCTAATAATTTTGCTTTATCTGGATTATTTAATAGAATAAATGAGCACTTCTGGATTTTTGAAAACCCCCACCAAGTAAAGGAGATTCAGTTTATAGGGGTTTGGTGTGGAGTATTAAGTAACAAAAATTGTTGTCTGATTTTTTATGACGGCGGTTTAAATAGATACAAACAATGAAAAATAAAATAGTGGCATTTGCAGATATTCCTTTAAATATTACTGAACAGATAATATAGCAGCAAGACGGAGCCCCTTGTCATTCAACTGGGGAGATAACTGAATTCTTAAATCATAAATATCAAACGTGGCTAGACGGAAGTGTCATTATACTATGGCTTCCTCGAAGCCCGGATTTAACACCCCTCGGTTTTTATGGGGTACACTTAAAAATAGAATATATAAATACAAATATAATAATTTAGAAGAACTGGAACAAAAAATTTAAAGGGGAGTAAGGCATTTAAATAATAATCCAGAAATGCATCAACTAATATCTGATAGTTTTTTTTTTTGTCGGGATTTCGGTCAGGTATAATCAATTTTATTATTTTTTTTCTAACGTTTCGGTTTATTACACCATCATCAGAGAACTACAATTAATATAATATTTTAAAAACATAGTTACGGTTATTTTACATTACAATTTACTTACACTATTAATTATTAGGTATTTGTTTTAAATTTTGTTACATGTTACATATTAAACAAATTATTAGAGAAAATTATGTAAAAAAAATTAAATCTTTGTTCCGAAAATATTAATGAAGTTTTTGTAAACATGGTATTATTATTTTTACTTGTTTTCTGTGTTGTAATACACATTTAAATTGTTATTCTTATTAAAAAATTTAAAAAATCATTTAATGTAAACTTGTTTTCTTACATTTAGATGTTATTTATTTGAATAACTCGTTGAAGATCAGATGTATAACAATCATACACATTCATAAAAGGAGTGAAAAGAATTATCCAATTATGCAGGGTGTCTTATTAAAAAACGTGACTGGCGCCCTTTGTGTATTCATTAAGAATGACAAAAACTCGTAGGATATACGTAAACTTGGCGAAATATGCTACCGATCCATTTATATATATAATATATATATATATATATATATATATATATATATATATATATATATATATATATATATATATATATATATATATATATATATATATATATATATATATATATATATATATATATATATATATATATATATATATATATATATATATATATATATATATATATATATATATATATATATATATATATATATATATATATATATATATATATATATATATATATATATATATATATATATATATATATATATATATATATATATATATATATATATATATATATATATATAAATATATTATTATTAAATATGATTTGAAGGAAACAACTACTCAGCGGGCAAATACCCCGACCTGCATTGAATTACACCTTCAAATCATGATAGATCGATAATTAATATCATTTGTCAATTCCTAACCAGACATAGATCGATTTCGAACTTATTTGTTCTATTCAGTATGCCATAGGTTATGGAACAGACAAATGATGGTGGCCAACCTGCTAGTTATATACTAACTATGGTGAAGTGAATAGTGGTGAGAGGTATGAAACTTCTCATATGGTCTGAATGCTACTATCCGACCGACATCCTAGATGTCTTTGTGGCGGATAGCGACTTGCATCACAGCAAGTACCGAGAGCGGCGACCCCTAGCCCAGGTGGACTAAACTAATGTGATATATATATATATATATATATATATATATATATATATATATATATATATATATATATATATAATAAATATATTATTATTAAATATGATTTGAAGGAAACAACTACTCAGCGGGCAAATACCCCGACCTGCATTGAATTACACCTTCAAATCATGATAGATCGATAGCCAATATCATTTGTCAATTTCTAACCAGACATAGATCGATTTCGAACTTATTTGTTCTCTTCAGTATGCCATAGGTTATGGAACAGACAAATGATGGTGGCCAACCTGCTAGTTATATACTAACTATGGTGAAGTGAATAGTGGTGAGAGATATGAAACTTCTCATATGGTCTGAATGCTACTATCCGACCGACATCCTAGATGTCTCTGTGGCGGATAGCGACTTGCATCACAGCAAGTACCGAGAGCGGCGACCCCTAGCCCAGGTGGACTAAACTAATGTTATTAAATATAATTTGAAGGAAACAACTACTCAGCGGGCAAATACCCCGACCTGCATTGAATTACACCTTCAAATCATGATAGATCGATAGCCAATATCATTTGTCAATTCCTAACCAGACATAGATCGATTTCGAACTTATTTGTTCTCTTCAGTATGCCATAGGTTATGGAACAGACAAATGATGGTGGCCAACCTGCTAGTTATATACTAACTATGGTGAAGTGAATAGTGGTGAGAGGTATGAAACTTCTCATATGGTCTGAATGCTACTATATATATATATATATATATATATATATATATATATATATATATATATATATATATATATATATATATATATGGTAGTGAGAGGTATGAAACTTCTCATATGGTCTGAATGCTACTATCCGACCGACATCCTAGATATCTCTGTGGCGGATAGCGACTTGCATCACAGCAAGTACCGAGAGCGGCCACCCCTAGCTCAGGTGGACTAAACTAATGTGTTATTAAATATGATTTGAAGGAAACAAATTGGCTATCGATCTATCATGATTTGAAGGTGTAATTCAATGCAGGTCGGGGTATTTGCCCGCTGAGTAGTTGTTTCCTTCAAATCATATTTAATAACACATT
Source organism: Rhamnusium bicolor (assembly GCA_029963845.1). Lineage (NCBI taxonomy): Eukaryota > Metazoa > Arthropoda > Insecta > Coleoptera > Cerambycidae > Rhamnusium > Rhamnusium bicolor. The sequence goes on along the minus strand of JANEYF010005661.1, from coordinate 1,492,429 downwards.
AGTTTAGTCCACCTGGGCTAGGGCCGCCGCTCTCGGTACTTGATGTGATGCAAGTCGCTATCCGCCACAGAGACATCTAGGATGTCGGTCGGATAGTAGCATTCAGACCATATGAGAAGTTTCATACCTCTCACTACTATTCACTTCACCTTAGTTAGTATATAACTAGCAGGTTGGCCACTATCATTTGTCTGTTCCATAACCTATGGCATACTGAAGAGAACAAATAAGTTCGAAATCGATCTATGTCTGGTTAGGAATTGACAAATGATATTGGCTATCGATCTATCATGATTTGAAAATGTAATTCAATGCAGGTCGGGGTATTTGCCCGCTGAGTAGTTGTTTCCTTCAAATCATATTTAATAACATATATATATATATATATATATATATATATATATATATATATATATATATATATATATATATATATATATATATATATATATATATATGTATATACATACATATATATATATATATATATATATATATATATATATATATATATATATATATATATATATATATATATATATATATATATATATATATATAAGAAGAAAAGGATAATGAGTATTGCCCGCAAAAAAGGATGAATCCGTCGACACGTGTTTCTGAGTTACTACTCGTAATCATGACGGCTATAAGTTGTAAGGATAGGTACAACTTAGGTTCAACAACACAAAAGGAAACCACTGACAGGACGCCAGTCGCACATTTGTGACTGCAATTGAAAGACCCCGTGTTTACAGGGCATCAGACAATATTGCCACGGAGGCAGCTATAGCTGCCTGCGTGGTATTCCCTACCCAGGGTTTAGAGTAACAAAGAATGGAAGGTCACTGCGGGATGAGATGTAACAGGAAGAAAAGGATAATGGGTATTGCCCGCAAAATTATTATCCTTTTCTTCCTGTTACATCTCATCCCGCAGTGACCTTCTATTCTTTGTTACTCTAAACCCTGGGTATGGAATACCACGCAGGTAGCTATAGCTGCCTCCGTGGCAATATTGTCTGATGCCCTGTAAACACGGGGGTCTTTCAATTGCAGCCACAAATGTGCGACTGGCTTCCTGTATCAGTGGTTTCCTTTTTGTGTTGTTGAACCTAAGTTGTACCTATCCTTACAACTTATAGCCGTCATGATTCCGAGTAGTGACTCAGAAACACGTGTCGACGGATTCATCCTTTTTTTTGCGGGCAATACCCATTATCCTTTTCTTCCTGTTACATCTCATCCCGCAGTGACCTTCTATTCTTTGTTATATAATATATATATATATATATATATATATATATATATATATATATATATATATATATATATATATATATATATATATATATATATATATATATGTATATATGTTGTTTTTCAGGTTTTCGCGGGTGGTGAATGTTAAATTCTTTTTCCGGGGTATACTCCCGCGTAGGTGATGAGATTCTGCCGAAACGTCGTTCAGACAACCACGGTCCCTCTCCGGGGCCTATCACCTACGCGGGAGTATACCCGGAAAACGAATTTAACATATGTATATATATATATATATATATATATATATATATATATATATATATATATGTATATATATATATATATATATATGCAACTACATCACATTAAGCAGTGCTTATGTGACGGAAATTATGACAATAACGTCCAGCAATATTTTTCGTATGCGAATATAACACATCTGGATGTACAACGTTCATTTTTAAAATGCAGTGCGACATTCACAGCTAAGCAAAGGTTTAAAATAAGAGTCGTATACAGATCAAGCCAGACCATTAGGAGCACAACTAGCGGCATGCACAGTTTACAAACGTGCGAAATCGTTAACTTTTATTCGGACTTCGTATTCAGCATACATTTATCGCCTTATCGTGCTGGCAATAGACGGGCGACTGTAAACTGCGCATACTGCTGGTATCCCTAGTAGTCTGACTCGATCTGTATAAACTATATTAATGATGCAAGTGTTTGCTCGGCCCTATACTGAACCATTGGTTTGGACGAAATTAAAAGTAAGAGCAGTTAATTACTTCTAACTCCTCTACTTATTTTACATCTTCAAGGTAACGACACTGGAATTGATCTCGTTGCGCCAACTCTACATCAATTTGGCACATAATATGTGAGATGAATGGAGCTTGACATAAAATAGCTCATACAGTGACGTTATATGGCAATGCTTTTTATATATCACTAGAGTGATATATAAAAGCGGCAAATTTCAGTAGGTCACATGATGTACATTCCCAATAATAACGCAATTAACTTTTCGCAGATGGTAAACCGATAAAATAACTGCATGTTACCTATAAGTATAAAACTTGTACTGAGGACAATGGCTGAGACTGCACACCAGCGAACAATTACATGATTAACAGAGTTTCTATGTTTTCTGCTGAAAAACGTCTTCTTCGTGGGGTAAACACATATGTGTAAAGCGAAAATGATCTTTCAACATCTACCGAGCCATATTTGCAAACTGACTCTTTCCAAATTACTTGTAGGATGTTCTTCAATGAGACATTATTAATATAACAATTTTTCATATCCCGCATTTGTTTTTAAAATGCCGCTTACACCGCTTACTCATTTGCATACCAGGGGCATCCTCCGACATACGGTTCTCACTCAAGGTGTGATGGTATGGGGGCTATCTGCCATGGAAGTAGATCTTCTTTGGTAGTTATTTCGGCAACATTAAATGTAGTTCGTTACATCAATATCATGCTGGCTGGAACCGGTGTTAATACTATATCTTCAAGAATTGGTTGCCTGACTTATCACCAGTAGAACACGTGTGGGCTTTGATAGGAAGGAGGATTATTGATTTACATCCGCACGCAAATGGTGTAGATGTTCTCTAATGACGGATTTTCGAAGTTTAGGATAGCATACCACGGGCTAGCATTAATTCGCTATTTCCGGTATGCTTAATAGTTGAATGCGTACGAAACAGAGTAGGACTGAAGCATTATTAGTGTTTACGTAAATTGTTATAATAATTGTATCTTGTTGCAATTTTCACCAATTCTTAGTACGAATAAAATACATCTTTCCTGAAAATGTTATCAAAATTCATCAACATGTACGGGGATTTTCATTTACTTATGATGGCCAGTATATTTACAAATTTTTTACATGTCTTTTACATTGTAGTCAAAAATATTTAATATGTCACTTTAACCACTCGAACTTGGCAACTCCTGGTATTGAACCCACATTGTTCAAGCGTATTCGAATTCTTATCTAACATATAAACAATGTCTCGTATTGCCTATAAGTATAAGCAATAAGGGGAAGCTATAAAATTGATAGAATAAAATATTTATATTCATCTTATAAGAAGATACAATTCCTTATATTTTTATTATATCAAAGGGCCTTTCATGCAAATATTATACCCCAGTCAGTTCCTATGTAATTGCCATAAATACCACTTTAAATTCCTTATTATCCCATTTGTCTTTTAGCGCCCTTTTCTTCCTCGCAATGGATTTTTATTTCCGATATTACGTGGTAATCTCGAAACCAAGAAACTCAACTTTTTCTATCTAGTATTGCTCCCTCGTTTATAACTAACAAAATAATGAAACTATGTAATGAAAGATAAACAATTATCATTTGTATTGTTTTATTACCGAAGTGGGTCATAGGCCCCTATTCTTTGGGGGGTATCCTAATGGTCGAAAAATAGTAATTATTATTTGTAATAAAAAAATTTGGTTACAGTTTTTTAAAATTTCTGTAATAATCGAATTATATTTTTTTCTTAAAATTATGAAATTGATAATTCACAAACGGTTTTTAATGTTATAGAAGAAACCAAGCACTGTATCTAACATGTTAAATTTCAACTAGTCTTCAATAACCAGGAGGTGTTTAACAAGAGTATCTTATCTATAGTCGGGAGGTTTTAAGTTTGCAACTTAAACCAAGTAAAATTTTTCGTCCCTGATAGATAATATATTTAAGTAAACTGTGGGCCCTTGTTACCGGTTCGAGCATACAACAGCTGACCTGTGTGGAATTTCGAAGTAACGGGTGATTATAAAATAAGAGATATATTTCAACTTATTATATATTCTTAACAAATCAAATTAATAACAAAAAATAAATGAAATCTAGTTGCTTACATAATGGGATTTCTGATGTCAAACACTAGTTACCGCAAATGCTCGACATGACCTCCATTTTGTTGTTGTAAAATTACCAACCATTCCTCCAAATTGTATACAGCACTATTCAGCATTTCTGGTTGAATTGCACGAATTTGCTCTCTAACACTGTCCTTTAATTCCTCCAGCGTTGTTGGCCGTGTTCTAAACACCAAATTTTTTAAATAACCCCACAGCCAGTAATCCGCTGGGTAAATATCAGGCGATCTTGGTGACCATGAATTTGCAAAATGTCTGCTTATAACACGATCTTGAAAAACCGCAGTTAACAATTCTTTAACTGGTCGGTAAATGTGCGGAGGTGCTCCATCCTGCATAAAAATCATGTTTTCAATTCCTTCGTGCTCGTTTTGCAACTGTGGAATTGCATAATCCCTTAACATTTGCAGGTATCGTTCACCAGTAACAGTCACATATACGGCCTCCCCATTCTGTATTTCCCAATGATGAAATTAGCTGTGAAATCGCACCAAACGGTGACTTTTTTGTCATGAAGGCCTTGCTGAACGATTTCATGTGGATTTTCTGTTGACCATATTTGGCAGTTTTGAGTTTTAATTCCACCATTAAGAGAGAAATGGGCCTCATCTGTCCATAAAATACGGGATAACCATTCGGGTTCAATTTCCATCTGAACCAATACGTGTAATGAAAAATCATACCTGAGAGCAAAATCTGCGTCCTTTAATTCAAACAGCAGTTGCAGTTTATAGGGATATATTTCTAGGATTTTCCGTAAAATTTTCCAAACCGTGGTGTATGGCATTTGTAATCGTTTTGATATCGCATTCACAATACTGATTGCTAGCGGATTAGTATTGGCTACGTTTTGATTTTCCTGAAGAACTTCTGCAACTTAGACATCACTAATCCTAGGTCTTCCTGACCTCGGAAGGTCTTTTACAGACCCTGTTCTTTCAAATTTGCTAATCAAATTACGATACACCTTCATTTTGCACGGCCCTGCTCTCAAACCCATTTTCATACGAAATCTTCGTAATCAATTAGTGTAATTTTTACCGCCTTCATAATAACATTGCACTAAACCATTTCTTGTTTGCAGTTCCATATTAAAATTGTTACAATTTACGTTACGCGAGTTTTATTTTGAGAACAATTCTCTAAATTATGATTATTTCGTTTGACACTTGTATCAATAGTTGTCACGACAATTCTTTTGTTTTCCATAGATACACTAAAATCCAATTATTGAGGCAACTAGATTCTGTTTACTTTCTGCTATTAGCATAATTTCTTAAAACTATATAAGAATTTAGAATAGACCCCTTACTTTAGGATAACCCCATATATAAGTATTATAAATTGTATCATACTGTTTGAGTGTCGATGACAATTGAACCGGATAACAGTTTTTATGGCTTTGATTCAGTAAGACGAAAGTTTCATTCTTACAATGGTTCAACTATATCTGGTGATGGGGATATATTTGTGGAAGTCATTGATATATTTTAAAAATAATTGCTGCCCTAATATACTATCATGCTGTACTCCATTCAACCGAGTTAATAAATTACTAACGATTTTTTACAAAACCCTCATGGTATAATCAGTTGTATGGGATTAAACACCTAAAAATATATAAATAGACATAAAATCACTAAATAAACCTTGTACTTCAGAAAAGGGGCTTTTTTTAGTTTTCGACACTACTAACTTTCAGTACTAATAACAATGTAACAACATTGGAAATGACTACTTGTGTAAATAAGAAACTGGCAATTTTTCTGAAGTTAAAGTATATTTCATCTGTCTATAGAAGTATGTCACAAACTTTGTATTATTTGTCATACCATCATATTTTATTATTTATTTAACATATTTACTTAAACTCAATGAGTTGAACCCACACATTTTCCTGTTAACCTAAGATTATGTCACAGTCAATTCAATTTCCTTTCTTGTGAGTGTCCAACAATTCTATGCGATTATACTATAAACTAGTTAATAACTTAAAAATATTATTAAATACTGTATCGGACTGAATCTTCTCCTGCTAATATGTACCTTGCAAACATTACGTATGCACATTTATCTACGAAACATCAAGATTTAGACATTTTACGGGTGGCAATTTTTATGTTTAAATCATAATTATAGAACATTTATATGCTCGTGGGGAGTTAAACATAGATATTCATCCGAGTGTGAGCAGATGTTGGCTCTTCCAGCTAGCAGTTCGAGTACTCCACATACGAAAATGACGTTTATGGGTTTTAGAAAATACGATGCCCACTCTGCTCTTTGATTAGGCCAGCGGCTTGGAGGCTGTTTTATGTGTGTAGAGATACAAGTAATTTTTAGTCAATGACAAATATGCCGGCCGGTTTTTCTATCTCCCATTAAATCTCTTTGAGACGTAAGTTCCATGGAAACAATTATTGATATAATTGTATGCAAGGAAACTAATTACCATCTTCTTTCCGTCTCTTTTAAATTTATTTGGTAAACAGTATTATGATCTTAAATTGTAGTATACGATCAATTATACTGAATCGGTCCCGAAAGGTCTTACAGATCCTTCTTGATGTGTGAAAAACAAATAACTAGCCAAGAAAATTAAAACTTAAATAGATTTATTATTAAAATTACAGTTAGGCAGATACTACAAAAAATATAGTATATTATATATAAAACGGTGTCTAGAGTTCAAAAGTACTAAGATTATCAAATTACTAATAAGTTAAGGATGGAATAGAATTTAATGAAAAATAAATGGATGATAGCAAAAAAAGTAGTTGTACAAAAATTAAGAATGTGAACTAAGCCAACAGAATAAATATATATATAAAGCTACTAAGTTAGCTGTAAATTAAAGTATTTTTAATTACAAACTTTAAAATACACAGTGTAACAAAATGGCAAAAGATCTTCAAATGAATAATCTGAAATACTTATCTTAAAAACAGGGCAGCGCAGGCAGCACCAGGACCCAAAGTATTCTGCTCGAGCTGATTTGACAAAGATCATCTACGGTGGAGTTGTAAACCTTCACTAGGATTTCCTCGTGATTGTTCCAATAAGTGATTACCATATAAGAGTTCCCAATATAATAGTTTTATATGAGTTCAATACTACAGAAAAGTAGTATAATATAATCTCCAAAAATCCACTACCATTACCTCGCCAAATTTCCAAAATCCAATACCCAAGTTTCAATCCAAAAATAAGGTATAAGTTTTTGTACTGTACAAAAAACTTTACCAAAAAACTACAGGTATCAAAAGTAAGTTCCAAACGGTATCAAAAATGCACGGTGTCTCAAACGTATAAAATAAATTAAGAACAAAAATTATTTAAAGTTAAAAATTAACCAATTTTAAAAAGACTTGTAATTTGGCCGAAATGATCATTGGTGTACCAATTTTATTTCAAAAAGTAATATGTTTCCCCATAGGCACCCCCTTACAATGGATATGGCACGTTTCATAGACTTTAAATGAAACTTTATGGCAGTGGGAAACTTCTATCTCGAAAAGGGGGTCTTTCCGACATGTAGTTTATATAATAAACTACCATTTATTTTTGATGTTCTATCACTTCCTGAAGTCCTACCCCTAAAAAATGGGACACCTTGTAAATAGTTCTTGATTTGCTGTGATGATATAGAAAATACTGTATGATATATAAATCGAAGGTAATAAATATCATTATATTTCTTTTACTTACTTTTATAAAAGAATCTTTACAATCGTCTCTGAATTTTAATTCACCAGTGATATGGATAGCCTGTCCATACATTCAAAAGACAGCGTCACAAGAGAGAGTATGACCCCAAACATGTATGTCATACAATATCACTAAGTGTATAAAGCTGTGATATGCGATTAAATGAGTTAGTTGAAATACAGTGCTGAACAGATCTCTAAGCAGGTGTTTATCCTTGAAAATCTGTTCCATACAAAAGTAGTGTGTTGATCTTATGTTAATTTAGGATCTAGGTATATTCCTAGGAACTTACAGAGTCAAGATTGACGATATTCTCTATGTTGCGTAGGTCAAAAATTATTGTATCAATTTTTAAGTTATTTAGACTTAATTTATTTGCAACAAACTAGTATTGAGCAATAGAATGAGTAAGCCTAATCTCATCTAGGAATAACATGTCCGAGTTACGATTTTTTAGACGACAGTAATCTACAAAAAATATTGATATGGCATTTTTGACGGACTAGCACAGGTCGTTTCTATAGATTAAAAATAGAGTGGGACCCAGAACCGATCCCTATGGAACTTCAAATTTAACACTGAGATTATCAGATTTCATTCTATTATAAATGACCATTCACAAAAGGACAATTTTCCAGTGGCCGGAATTTATTGAATTTTGGATATATTATAAAAAAAAACCATGTTCTGAGGCAAATGTCACTGGAATTGCTTTTCTGGCATTATTTTCAAGGTTAAACCCTGAATATTTCCTACACTTTCTATATGTGTTAATGTATCTGTAATGGTAGATTTCATTCCACTCCTTTAAAAATGCCAAGTGTTAACGAAAATAAAGTTTTAAAGTTAAACTAGTGTTTCAATTTAAGAATAAAATCCGGATCCTATCGGAAAGTAAATGTAATCGACAATTCGAAATACATTGCGCTTGCAAATTGAGGAAGAGTTTTTTGTTTTCTCTTTTGATTCGCACGAATACGAATTTAATTTGAAAATCGCATGACATGCAAGGGTTGAATTTCCTTTGAAGATTTTTATTCTGCTAACCAGATAATTGTACATATTATATCGTCTAAAATGTTTTGAATTTTAAGCCTCTTGTTTTTCAAAACTTCACTTTATGAGTTATCCCCCTCCCATTTTTATTTATATGTACAAGGTGACCAAACTCACTCAAGCCTTTTTTCACGAGTAGGGCGAATGGTATTTGATATTTTTGTGTTGTAACAGTTTGCCTGTTCGCGTTCAGGTAAGGCGTCGCGATGCTGAAAGTAGCCCAATTTGTAATACACTATTTGAAAGATCTTTTCATTATATATATATATATATATATATATATATATATATATATATATATATATATATATATATATATATATATATATATATATATATATATATATATATATATATATATGAATAGTGGTGAGAGGTATGAAACTTCTCATATGGTCTGAATGCTACTATCCGACCGACATCCTAGATGTCTCTGTGGCGGACAGCGACTTGCATCACAGCAAGTACCGAGAGCGGCGACCCCTAGCCCAGGTGGACTAAACTAATGTGTTATTAAATATGATTTGAAGGAAACAACTATTCAGCGGGCAAATACCCCGACCTGTATTGAATTACACCTTCAAATCATGATAGATCGATAGCCAATATCATTTGTCAATTCCTAACCAGACATAGATCGATTTCGAACTTATTTTTTCTCTTCAGTATGCCATAGGTTATGGAACAGACAAATGATAGTGGCCAACTTGCTAGTTATATACTAACTAAGGTGAAGTGAATAGTGGTGAGAGGTATGAAACTTCTCATATGGTCTGAATGCTACTATCCGACCGACATCCTAGATGTCTCTGTGGCGGACAGCGACTTGCCCCCCTAGCCCAGGTGGACTAAACTAATGTGTTATTAAATATGATTTGAAGGAAACAACTACTCAGCGGGCAAATACCCCGACCTGCATTGAATTACACCTTCAAATCATGATAGATGGAAAGCCAATATCATTTGTCAATTCCTAACCAGACATAGATCGATTTCGAACTTATTTGTTCTCTTCAGTATGCCATAGGTTATGGAACAGACAAATGATAGTGGCCAACCTGCTAATTATATACTAACTAAGGTGAAGTGAATAGTGGTGAGAGGTATGAAACTTCTCATATGATCTGAATGCTACTATCCGCTGTCCGCCACAGAGACATCTAGGATGTCGGTCGGATAGTAGCATTCAGACCATATGAGAAGTTTCATACCTCTCACCACTATTCACTTCACCTTAGTTAGTATATAACTAGCAGGTTGGCCCACTATCATTTGTCTGTTCCATAACCTATGGCATACTGAAGAGAACAAATAAGTTCGAAATCGATCTATGTCTGGTTAGGAATTGACAAATGATATTGGCTATCGATCTATCATGATTTGAAGGTGTAATTCAATGCAGGTCGGGGTATTTGCCCGCTGAGTAGTTGTTTCCTTCAAATCATATTTAATAACATATATATATATATATATATATATATATATATATATATATATATATATATATATATATATATATATATGTATATGTATATGTATATATATATATATATATATATGTTGTTTTTCAGGTTTTCGCGGGTGGTGAATGTTAAATTCGTTTTCCGGGTATACTCCCGCGTAGGTGATAGGCCCCGAGAGGGACCGTGGTTGTCTGAACGACGTTTCGGCAGAATCTCATCTGCCATCTTCAGGTTCTAACAGATAACTGCTTACTGCGGCTTCTGGATTTCAGTTCGAGTTACCAGAAGCCGCAGTAAGCAGTTATCTGTTAGAACCTGAAGATGTTTAACATATATATATATATATATATATATATATATATATATATATATATATATATATATATATATATATATATATATACATGTGTATCTCCTTAATTGAAAAAATCTTAATAATTTTTGAGTTGTTACAAGTTAAATTTCCTAAAGAAATTATGCTAAATTTTGTTCCTAGTTAGCTATGAAATTTAATGATCGACTAAACAAAAGTCAAAGATGTTATTTATTGATGTTTTAATGACTAAAGTGTTATCTGAGAATGGGAAATAATATTCTTCTCGTTAACATGGTTTGAAATATAATAAAATAATAAATGGTCAAACATTTAATAATTTGACAACCAACAAAATATAAACACTTATAGAAATTGTAGTAAATATTCAATATAGGTATCTTTCACGTGATAGAAGTGTGACTAGAAGTTTTCTAGCGCATCTATGGATACGAATCCCACCACCGGTATTAGCAACGTCCGTGGAAATGGTTATATGTTCACGTTTTTCTAAGTTTAACGCCCTTCTAAATCGCTTTGGCTTTGGATTTCGGGGTTGTATAATTTCTGTAGTGTTATTTATTTATTATTTATTTTCATCTGAACATAAACGAAATCGTCTTTTAGCATGCAAATTTGTTACATTATGCAAGATTTCGCCATGGTACTTACACGCAGTGGTGGTTCGTGGGTCAAGAGATAGGGAGGTCAATTAGAAAAGTTTACTGTATTACCTACCTTTTAAAGTGATTTAATCCAAGTCGATCCTCCGGTCTTTTTGAGATGCAAAGTAGTCAATTACTTTTTCATTAAAGTCTTTTATCTTCTTTATTAATGTACTTTCTATGGTAAGCATAGCTAAAGAAGATAACCTTTCCTGACCCATGGTATTTCTTAAAAATGTCTTTATTCTTTTTTAAGGTGGAAAAACAACGTTCACTTTCGACGGTAGTCATAGGGAGAGTACACAAGATTTTTAACAGTTTGACACTTTCAGAAAAAGTATTGCACAAATTATTGTTAATAAATAGCTGTAATAAAGCAACTGCACCTTCACTATTGGAATAATCTTCTCGGCTATATAATACTTCTAATTCAGTTTTAAGTTTCAAATGATTTATGACTGGATACTCCGTTTTAATTAATTTAAACATATCTTGAGTAAACCTTTTTTTATAATCTTTAAATCGATCTGCGTGAAATAACTGAGACACTGCTAAATGATTACTGAAGCCAAACCTGTTTTTGATCTCAGATGTAATTATATCACAAACTTCTAATGAAATTCTCCTTTTTGCTTCTTCCGTTTTACATCTCTGGACAGACTGCATGGATGTCTCCTCCAAATAGTTATTCAAAATTTTATTTCTGATGTCTTCAATTTTACTATTAAAAACGCCAATACAATTATTTACTGTTGTGACATCGATATTACATTTTTGTAATTGATTGAACAATATATCACCATGAGGCATAGCTAAATGAAAAAAATTTAACCAGTAAAGAAAATGTTCATTTTGTAAGTAGTTTTTTAAACCAATAGCTTGGTTTAGAGTGTTGTTTCCTGATTCATTATCAATGATTTTTTCTAAACAATCTAATAATTCTGTTCGATAGGTATAAACAGTCTCTATGCACTTTGTATTAAAATTCCATCGTGTTAGAGCCGCTTTAGGTAATCTCACCTTACCAACATTATCTAACACGGCTGTTCTTTTTTGGCGATTTTCCAAAGAATGAAGAAAAGCTATGTAAATTAGCAAAAAAAATTTTTATACTTTTATCCTGACTTGATGCTTTTTGTAAAATTAAATTTAGTTGATGAGCGTAACAATGAATAAAATTTGCTGAAGGATAACTTTTTTAATTTTGGCTTGTACACCTCCAAAAGCACCACTCATTACTGATGCTCCATCGTAACTTTGTGCTATCAATTTTTCAGGACTTTCATTAATTTTCAGACATTCTAACTCTTTTAAAATTACATCTGTCAAATGCTGCGATGTCGTTCCTTGAGGCTGAATAAATTTCCAAAATCTCTCACATACAACACCGTCTAAAACGTATCTAAAGACAAAAACTACTGTTACTTTATTGGAACTATCTGTAGTTTCACCCACGTGAACTGCAATGAAGTCAGATTGTTAATTTCAGATTTTATTTCTTCGTGAATAATCGCCAGTATCGAATCTACAAGTTCATTTTGAATTGCCTTCGAAGTGCCCTTAAACACAGTACTGTTTTGCAAATGGTCTTTAAAAATGGCATCTAGTTCAGATACAAAATTTACTAGACCTCGAAATATTCCCGGGTTATCAGAGGACTCAGTTTCGTCATATCCGCGTAGTGCTAGCTCAAAAGCTCCACAGAATAATACACAGTCTATTATTTTATTTTGTAATATGTATATGCAACATGTAATATGTTGTGAGTTAATTAAACCACATACATTTGTATTTGCTCTTGACTAACTGGATGAAAAAAATGAAACAACACACAAACTGTTTAATGACGTTTATGTACTTGCAATAAAACTTAACATGTTGTTACGACGAGGTATAAATTTAACTTTTGAATTTCACTCAGTCTTCATAACCCAACTTATGTCCATCTTTCAATTTTAATATATTTTGTACAACACTCATATTTAATAGTAAACACCAAAAACACTGTTTTACTTAATTTCACTACAAGTAGAGATTTACTAATAAAATGTTCACAAATAAAAACATTAAAAACAACGCGACAGAATTTACCGACCAACGCGTACTTAGTCAGCATTAAGACTGTTCTACTGAACTTCGTGCAATCGTGCGTTACCGTTTTCGTAAAATGTGTCAGGGACATTGTCCCCGCCCGTGTTTTCTGTCTCTTTTGCTTTCTGACGATTCGCGCATAAGTCTATTTCACTTTAATTCGTTGTAAATTCGGTCCGTAACTAGGCTTTGAGGACAAGTTGTGGATTGACCCAAGATTTTTAAATTCTATAAATAAATAATGTAATGAATATGAATGTAGCTGGGTGCTCGGAGGGGATACGAAATCCTGCGATCTAGATATTTGTATATTACTGTGCATAGAATGAACTAGAAACTTTAATATATTTTTTTTAAGAATATTAAAAATATGTATATTATATATTTTTATACTTCAGAAAATGAATAGCTCTAATTTTTTATTTGTATGTGGGAAGTCATTGACCAAATGACCCTATAGAAGAACCGCCAGTGCTTACACGCATTTATAATATTTTCTTTTAATTCGTTGGTGGCATTTGACTTTGCTACACGATAATTTTTAACGTCCCTCACAAATGGTAGTCCAGAGAGATTAAATCAGAGAACCTTACTGGCCATTGCATTGGCCTATGCGTGTCTATACATTTTTGATTGAAACGATTATCTAAATAATGTCTAATAATGTGTCACTGTGCGAGTCAGCACCGTTTTTTCATATATTTCTTATGATTTGCTATTAATGCAGAAAATGAATGAAAATAACAGTTAGAATGTTTTCATAAAAGACGGTCCTATTAAATGCCTACCCACTATTCTACACCATACATTAATTCCAAAATGTCCCTTGTTTTGGAATCGTTCTCATAATATTCGGATTTTCATCCTAACAATGATGAGTTTTTCGGTGATTTGGCACCCCATTTCTAATAAAGCGATTCTTGTCAGGCCTTAATACATGATTATATAAATTTTCATCGTTTGTATACTCCACCGTAAACTGAATCAACAATTTTCTGCGCCTTTTAACATTATTTTCCAACAATTCGTTCAAGAAATGATATTTATAATCAAGAAGTTCATTTTTTTTAAATACTTGATGGTGGTTCCAAAACATACTTCTCTGAAAGCATTGCTAATAGACTTTTCTGAAAAATTATTAGAATAATAATTTACAAATAGTAATAAATAATAAAAGTTATATCTAAATACAAGATATCAAAAGTAGTAATCCTCTTACTTTATTTAATTGAAAATTAAATAAAATTGCCACACATCTGATTATGTATAATACCTGTATTATTTTATTTAGTTTTATTTTATTTTTTTTATTTTATTTTACACAAACCAACAGAACAAATTTCAGTTACAGGTTGGGAATAGTACAGAATTACAAAGACTAATAAATATACAAATAAATAAATTAAACGTTACATAGGAAAAGCCATAGAGAAGGATGTAACGGTCCATTTTTTAGATATAATTAACTTGCGTTTTATTTAATGCTAATTGCATAATTTGGTTTGAGGTAAACCTTAAAAATTCTAGAACCGACTTTACTAACTTGTAAATCTTTGATAATTTGTGTGACCACTGGACCTGAAGTGCACCAGCACGAACACCGCTGTGTGGGGACAAGGTGGAACGCTTGTGCAAAGACGGCTAGGTTTCGGGACTCTCTGCCGAGCCACGGCCGAGACCGGATGTGTGTTCCGTTTTGGTATCTGTGAGTACGTTATCTTATGTTTTATATAGCAGACTAGAGTTGGCCTTTGAGCGAGGTAGTAGTAGAGCGAGTAGTACGTTGCTGAGATTGTGCTCAAGATTTCGTCTGGTGTTATGGTAAAGGAGTTACGAAGTATGCGACATAGGAAAGCTATGTGAGAAGGTAGGATCCCTTCTTTTTATTATTAAAATAGGTACCTATTAAAAAGTAAACAGCTTCCGCTCTGAGTTTGAGCTGGAAATCTGCAGATTAAAATTGGCATCAAAAAGCAGATTTGCCTATCTATCTAGAGGTGGAGAAAGCCCCCTAGAGTTTAGTTTTGCTCTTGAACTGTGCGATAAACTTTCTTTCCCCCTTTCAACGGCATTAGTGCTTTGTAACTTTTTTTGATTATATATGTATAAACAATAAAGAAAGGCGGGTGGCGCCCTTTATAAAAAACTGTTTAAGTGAACTATAATATGATTTCAGTGTTTAGTTTTAAGTTGATGAAGGTTTATTACTTGCTGACCACGCCCCGAATGAGCCTTTTTGCTTTTGTATGTTAAATTCTAAATATATGTATTTCTTATTTTTTATTGTTTCATTTGAGAACTAAAATAAAGTTAATCAAAAATAGCGAGGAAAACCCTCGTTATAAGGAAGAGAAAAAATAATCAAAATTTAAAAAAAAATAGTGTTGAGAAAGTTATAGGTTAATTTAATTTTTTCTTTTTTCCCCTCTTTCCTTTTTTTCCTTATTTTACTTCTTTTTACTTTTCATCATTTTTTTTTACTTTGTCAAAAAAAATCATCTTGGCAATTATTATGGAAGCTGCACATGTTATACACTGAAGAATGTTTCAAAATATTAGTACGCGGAGTTGGTAGATAATAGCTCATGTCTAGAAGTGAATTAGGGGATATGAAAATTTAAGTAACTGACTAATTCTGTGCAGTCGAGTATACCATTGCATAATTTGTGAAGAAATGAGATAAAAAAAAGTATTCTCTCCGATACTCCGGAGAGATCAGAGAAAATCGGTTCAGCAGAATTTCACCATATATGTAGTTTAAAAGCCAAAAATTTTAGAAATCTCCGCTGAATTGATTCAACATTATTTATTTGAATATTGTAATAAGGATTCCAAACAAGGCAAGCATATTCCAGCTTTGTACAAATAAATGAATAATACAACAGCTGAACAGTGTTGCAGTAGTATAAATCCCGGTGTTTTGGAAGCCTTTGCCACAATGTTCTCAATATGAGTCGAAAATGGCAACACTTTATCGAACTTTAAGCCTAAGTCCTTGAAAGTAATTTGTCTGGGCAAATATTTAGTCATTTATATGATAATTATGTGTAAATTCAGATTTTTTTATGGTATACGTCATTATATTATATATTTGAACATTTTTGAAAGATCGTGATTGTTTGTTACCTACCAAGAGTATATTTTTGAAAGGTTTGCTTTGCAGTCGTTTATGCATTCAATTCTTGAGTATATCTTGAGATCGTCTGCATATATTTGATAAAATTTTCTAGTAATCACTCGCTTCCCCTCCCGGAAAAAAGGAGTCACTATTTGTGTTCTGCTATTTTGAATAAATGCAATTGTAAACTACAATTCGTTTTTTTTTATATTGACTTTAATCAAAATTAAAAAAATAATAACAAGATAGAGGCGTTATAATGTCTATCACGAGTATCCAGAGGATATCCACCGAATATGTGTATGCTCTCTGAGTGTTGTTATTATAATATAGTAAATTATGATCTGTTTCTTTGCTGCAGAAGTAAATTAGGAATAGTGTGATATATATATTACTGCGCAGAAAATTTTAGTTGCTACCTTGTAGGTGTCACAGATTTAGTCCGTGTCGATATGATGGACATGCATCAGTTTTCAACAAAAATCGACGAGGGAATGCAAATAAAACTTTCAAGAGCGGTTATGAAATTTTGCAATAAATTTTTATTCAAGCCAAATCTAAATAGTTACCAGAATGTGTAAAATCGCCCTCAACAATACATTCTTTATTCGCCTTTTAGTACAGCTGCTGGCCTATTTTGGAAAATGCGATTCTCCCGTGCAGAACCAATCCAACTCTCGGATTTCCCTATCTTGGAGAGCGCCCGAATTTATGTTGCCCGGATTAGTACGAATGCCACTGACCAAAGCTATAACCTGAAAATTATTTCCACATTACATTATCTAAAGTGTATGTAAAACCATCGGTGCATGGAACTTGTGCTTTCCTTAAAGTGTAATCTACCTTACTGCTAAGACCGTTCTAAATCTTGCAGAAATTATATGCGTCCTCTATTTTATATAGGCACTTATAAGGAAGCTATTTAAATGATATGTTTGCTAATATTATCAAGAAAGAAGTAACGCATTATTCAAAAATTATTATTCTTAAAATTAAACTTGAGGAAACTTTATTCTTTCGTTTAGACCCTCCATTTTTCACTTTGTTGAAAAAAATATTTATCTTCGAAATAAAGTTTAAACTTATGTCAATAAAGAAAACGGAAAAAGAACTTTTTAAAAACGTAACAGAATTAATTTTGTATTTATTTGAAAGCTAGTTTGCTAAAAAACGAATAGGTATTAAAAAACTTTCAGTAATTAAAAACTTGACAAACTTCTAAGATCTGAAAAAAAAACAAATAATTGCGATTCAAATTTGTACCTAAATTCATTTAATTAACTTCGAGAGTCATTTCTACACCTGAAAATATTTAAAAAAGTTCATGTGGACAGTGGCCCGAAAACGCTTCTTAAGGAAGCTACACCCTTCGACAATGGTACCCAACAGGTGGTTTTGATTTAATATTTTAGGAAAACTTGGAGGTAAAAGGACAACCAAGTATTAATGACAGCCAGGGGTGTGTGAAATTGGGGAGTTGCCCCACTTTTACCTCCATTTTTTTAATTTTTCACAAATTACCAAAAAAATTTCTAAACAACATGCCAGCTGTCACAAAAAATAGTTTTAAATGTTCACAGAAATATGAAAGAAAGTGAAAGAGAAACAGGAGCCGTAGAATAAATGATCTACTTAACAGAAGTGACAAAACGACTTGCGTATAAATTAAATCAGGAATGGAAATATGAACAAAAAACTAGGCAACAATTTAATTTAATATATTAAATTAATGGCGAAACTGAGAATTACTAGCTATTTTTAATTTAGGGTTAGATTCTAAATTATATTAAAACAGAGTAAGATTTTTTATTTAACAGAAGCGGTATCAAATATCTAATTATCTAAGACACTACTTTTAAATATGTTGTATTATTGTGTTCATTGTAATACACAGAAATCTGAAGTACGGCTCTGTATGCCGCTAATTAGGTCTTATCGGCATGTGAGAGCACTGGCTTTCAAGTTCTTGTGGCAGTTTTTTGTAGTCTCTTTTATGTGCACATTATTTCTGTAATAAACTACATACATTTTAATTTCTACTAGTTGCCATAGCAACTAGTGCACAACAGTCACCTTGTGATTCAAGTACAAAGAAAAATCGAGAAAGACAGTACCGTCGCAGAAACACTACTTTAGCAAAATACAAACACAGCCGTGCTGTCAAACGTTTTTTTGAATCTAAAAGAATTGCTAGTAGAAAAAAATATAGCGTATAACTCACAAGGGTACTCATTCTGTTCTTCTTCAAAAAATATATATATATATATATATATATATCATCAACAAAGAATATTGGGGAAGTGTACAAAAATAAAATACAATTATTTCAATTGACCGGTTTCTAGGACTATATTTCTCTTCATCAGAATCAATTGAAATTCAAGAGGAATATAGTCATAGAAACCGGACAATTGAAATAACTGTGTTTTATCTCCACTTCCACGCTATTCTTTGTTGATGATAGATATTTATTTGGACACCAATTTTATAAAAAAGAATGTATTTAAATTTATTTGACGTTGGCGATAATTTCACAGGAACTACGGATTTTCAGAAGGATTAGCTGTTGCTTCTTCAATATAAATTGTAAAATGTCACATTTGACAAAATGCTTTCCAGATTCATCAGATTCCTTGTGAAAGGGCTTGTTAAATTTTATCAACGATTGGAAGAAAAAGGTAAATTTAAGTATGAAAGAAGTAATTGTGGAAGAAATACTTACGTCAGAACTCGAAGAAAGAATTCTGAATAATCTTGCGGAAAATCCTAATACCAGCACAAGACGAATTGCTTTGGAGGATGGTGTTTCTACAATGTCAATATGAAGGGTGTTTTATGAACAACTTCTTTACTTCTATCACTTACAAAGGGTTCAAGCTCTGAAGCCTCAGGACTGCCCTCGAAGGATGGCTTTCTGTCAGTGAGAAAATTTAATCGAAATCCTAACTTTGTCACTAACTTTCTCACTTTTTACTGATATATCACCTGCGAGCTAACCAAAACGGCTTTCTTCTAATCAAAAAGCCAATAAAAGTTCACTATCAATGTTTGGGGAGGCATTCTGTAGGACAGGATGCTTATACAATTTGTACTACAATGCATACTAAATGATATATATCCCACAAAATATTTTTGGATGAACGATGTATCTCATCAAACTAAACGACAAATGTGGTTTACGCACGAAGGGGCACCACCATACTTCATGATTGCATTTTGCAATCACTGGAACGCAACATACTCTAACAAGTAGACAAATCGAAGAGTGACTACAGCCTTGCTCCCCAGATTTAAATCTTTTCATGTTTTTGTCTGGGACTATCTGAAATTTTTGGGTTATGCCACATCAGTAGCAAATTTAGAGGAATTAGAGCTAAAAGTTTTTTTAGAAGGCTATAAGAAGCAATCATGAAATTTTTTAGCTTATCTTTGAGTTTAATGTTTCATTGCCTTGAAAGTTGCATTGAAATGATTTACAAACATTTTGAAGATTTGTTGTGATTTTTTGTTTCTGATATATAAAATACCTTTTTTATTCTCAACTGGTCAAACTTGGATAAGCAAACAACTTAAATATCTTGTTTATTTTTACCAAATGCGCATATCTTTCACCCTCCCTAAATTTCTATTAATCTTTCAACTGTTAGGTGTAATGTGAAGTTCTGCATTACTTACTGCCTAGATGGCGCTGATTTTTTTTAAGAAATTTTGTATAATTACATGACATTGCCCACTACAATAATAAAATAATAATAATAATAATAATTACGCTTTCCATAGAGCAAGTTGATTTACAAATTTTCAGTGATCAATTCAGGGTTAGGATACTATGCCAGAGTCCAGAACCAGTAGTTACTACTACCTCATATGGTTGACAGAAGGACATACGTAGACATATAAAGCCAAAAGTATAAAGTGAATAATGAAATATATATCGCTTGATACAATGTATTATTCAGAATGACTGAGGTGCGCCATCATAGTATACGTCATGTTCACGTCACAAGTAATATTTGTTCTGCATTCGTGGCTGTTAAATTCGAGCGATTTGGTATGTACATATGTTTGTACAAGGAAACTGAACGTACCATATATACGGAGGTTAATGCTGCAAATTCTAAATAGTTCGCATGGGCAGGCACTGACAAACTGCGCAGATAATTTTCACGAATTTTACACATTGTTTTTCATTCCAGGTTCCTGTGTAAAACATTTTTTACTTTATTGTTTATAGCCCCACTTTTGCTGTCTAATAGAGACAAAGCCTTTTGAACACTCAAAATTCTCAGTATAACATTAACAATCTTATTACACCGAAAATTATTTCCTGCACTGCATGCACTCCCACCAAAAAAAAATTTCGTACATCATTTAAAATCCAAAGCATTTTTATATACACTTGGTAGATATGTTCTGCACAATAAATGGCTGTGGGTAAAGAAAAACTACATGCACAGAACATGACATACAGATCATTAAAAAAATCGTCTTTTGTAACCGTACCGGAAATATTTTGTGGATTTCTAGAAAATATAATAAAATAATTACTGGGTATTACTTAAGCATTCTTTCAAACATAAAATTATAACAATTATAAATATTTATAATAGTGTTTTATATTTTATACTTGTGTGAATACACTGGCATAAAAGTTTTAGTAGTCAAATACTTCCAATACATGTTAGGTTTAAAAGAATGCTTATGTAATATCCAATAATTATTTTGTTATTTTTTTCCAGAAATCCATAATAGGACGGCTATCCATCGACAAAATATTTCCGGTGAGTTTACAAAAGAGGATTTTTTTTATGATCTGTATGTCATGTTCTGTGTATGCAGTTTTTCTTTACACACAACCATCCATTGTGCAAAAAAAACATAACTACCAAGTGTATATAAAAATGTTTTGGATTTTAAATGATGTACGAAAAAAAAATTTTTTTTGTGAGAGTGCATGCAGTGCATAAAATAATTTTCTAAAATTCTCTGTCGTCACCACCACGTATGTACCAGCATACTTTCAGGTTGCTAAGATTAGCAGTATCACTGTCACCAGCTGACAAACTACCAAGCTCTATATAATTGTACACTGGAAAGTCCCGTATACCCGCACAATAGGGCAACTTTCTGCCTCTGTCCTGGTTCCATTGATTGCATAATATGTTACACATATAAACACACCTGGTGAATTTTTATGTGGCGTGTTTCTTAATGAAAATATTTGTTTTATAAGTGCCGGCTCTGAAAAATGGGATACAAATCCGACCACTGGGATCATTGAGACGCACCTGAAAATCTGTATAAAGCTGCTAAATTTTATCTATTTTATGATTATACACCACGCCATCCAGCAGTAACATAATGCTTTTGCAGACCCAGACATAATTATCTCTACGAGTATAACATAAAATCTGCTTAATTGCATATCAGTTTCAAGCAAGCTATTGATATTACATGTATTAATATAGTTGCAGTTAATTTTCAACTGTTCTACGTCTGACATAATTGTGCTAATATATCTCAAATGAAACTAAACCGACTAGTTGAAGCAGTTGTAATTAGACTATGCTGACTGGGATTACTTACCTAATTAAAATGTCTAGTAAAATAGGATGATAATAGGAATTTGCTGAAATATTTAAAAACTAATTAGCAAGCCGAAAACTTTGCATAGCTTATTAGTTAATTATTTATTTAATAGAATGGTTTTCAAAAAATAGCAACATCTAATGTCTGAAAATATTTAATTCAAATTTTTGTCTCTCGTTAAGATAACAAACGGATTAAAATATCAATATATAAATTAATGAAAAAAAGTTTAATGAATAACCTGGCCACAATTCCTTAAGGATTCATTACATCGGCGAGTCATGCTCGACGTGAAATGATCGATATCCTGTTGGGGTAGTTCATCTTGGTGTATTCCAAAATCTGATTCAGTAAATTATGTAAGTAGTCAGGAGGATGCAATGAGGTAATTTGCTTAGAGGTCATACATATTCTGTCGGCTGCAAAACCAGTGTTCGTGCAATTTCTCTCATTCTGTGTAATTAGCGACTATAAGTAACAAAGATGTGAGCCCTATGGAGACATAGAGAATCCAAATGATCAGTTTCGGTATTTGTCCACCAAACCAGAATGAAATTAGAATCCCGAGAAAGAGAAGAGAAACTGACTATTATCGTCTTGTTCTAGGTGACCCAATAATCCCAGTGGTTCCATGTATGCTATTATAGAAGATGTAATTCGAGAGCTTATCAGTAAGCTTCCTGACATAAGTCTTAACTCGGCTTTGGTTCAAGTGCGATAACTGACTGCGTTAGTAACTCCCCATGTCTTAGAAGAGATTGAGTTTATTTGTGCCCCTTTATTGCCTAAAATAGTCCTACGGCTTCATGAATTGCTAATAACCATGTAACGAAGGTATTTTTCCAGTAATAATTTTTTTAGTGGTTTTTTGTTCACTTTGGTACACCCTGTATACAACAACTTGTCTTAATATTTGTTTTAAAACCGTTTTGAACCGAAGTTAAATTAATTTTGCAAGTCTAGTATTTGGAATAACAATTATTTTTCAAACATTAATGTTTCAAACTGGTTCTTTTTAGGGTAATCTTAGATTGTTTTATTATCCTAATGATAAATCGATTATTGTGTTTATACTTAATCAAGTAAAAGGAAAGTAGTTTAATTTAATTTAGTTTCATTTCAATTCAAGTTGAAATCATTTATTCATGGTAAAGAAGTATGTTTTAATAATTTACCGGATAAATTATTAGTTGATTTATTTTAAATAATAGTACATGGCCGTTTTAAATTACTTCTTTTCGAAAATATAGTTTTAAAATTCTGAAAAAGTGATTTCCAGCCTTGGAATACTTTATAAACACTTGTTTATATGAATTAACGCAGGAAATTTGTTTAAGTACGATGCGCCGAGCTAACTTAAATAACGTTTGCCATGGAAAGCAGATGACAACTTCGCGCATCGCGCAGATCCCCGCCACAGTTTTAGCCAGAATTTGGATATAAATTAAAACGCACCGATTAAAAGAGAGAGTTCTCCAGTCAATGCTCATTTTAGCAGCACGCAACTCCAGATATCCAGTGTGCTCCGCCGCAACCAGCTAGTGGTAAGAATTACTGTGACCGTTTTACTCTTTTTATTGTATTTCCGTCATTTACCAATTGTGTCCGAATTTCTGCTGTATTATTTTTTCTCGGCAATTGTCTACGAATACCTACATTCCGATCGGCCAGATATATTTGGGAAAACTCGCGTCTCACTAGTAAATTCGGGTTATTTATTCAACGATGAGCATCGGGAATATTTGGTTGTCATTATTTATTGTAGACGTAAGGATACTCCACGATCTTATGTCGCAATCCCATCTCAGTCATAGTTTACTTTTATATACCTGTAAGATCGTAAGTCCATAATCTTAAGTTATGACCCGGTACAAGCGACACGGCACATGTGAGGTCTTAAGTCCATGATCTTAAGTTGCAATCTCATAGAGTACTCCGGGCTTACACGATAAGTTGAAAAACAGACAGGCTCGAAGTCAATGTGATCCCTAACATTTTCATCTAAATTAACTTCGTATATTTTAAAATACCCACGCATATCTCTGGTTTAGTGGCATAAGTGAGGTTTTAAGTCCATCATCCTAGGTTGAAATCTCAGGAAGTGCCCCTGGATGCAATTTATTAGCCGTTCTGTCCGACCCACGTAGTCATTCAACTCTAATAAGGGACATCAGTGGCTAATCTAAAGAGATAGCACACCCGCAATAAGAAAGTCATATATACCGTCTTTCTCTGGACTGACATCCTGCCGTTGTGTCACTCTTGTACCCCGTAACCACCAGTACCTGCATTGCTATACCGATCTCCTGCCGTAATACTGCCTTAAGCACTAACGACTAGTCATTAACCGTTAACCACTGAATATACCTGCTGCACCGTCCGCCTGCCGTAATACCGTCTTAAGCGTTAGTGACTATAGTCATTAACTGCTTGCTGTAAATACCAGTAGTAGTAGCTGCCGTAATAGTGCTTTATTTTGAATCACCGCTTACTTGCTTTTGTAGATGCTTGTAGTAAACATTTGAATATTGCCTGCTGATAGTAATACCGTAGTGATAGCTTCTATAACTTAACTGTGCTTGATATAACTGATCACCGCATTTGCATTATCATAACCTCTTGCTGGGTTCCTTGGTTGCTTACTTGTAATATAGCTTAGTATCTACGTTGTATTTAAACAACTGTTGTATTTATTTGTTGTTGTTTTTATTCTTTTGTGAAGCAGTCTTAAATAAAATAGAGTAAATAAAGTTGAGGTTCTGCCTTTTATAGGTAATAAATCTGTTTGTATACCTAGAATCATATCTTTCGGTAGATAAAAGTAAAGTTGTCCATTGCTACGCAACCGACAACCATACACACAGACCCCCCTGGACATACCGTTTCTTCACTGAGTTGTCTTAGCTTCTATCATACCGCTGATAAACTAAAATGGTGTTCCTACACTTTAAAACAGGAACTGGCGCTCGAGACCGTATCGTAATAAAATGTTGCATAAATTATTGCAACCTGTTCATGAAAATTTGTATAATGAAGTATTTCGAGGAAGGAAAAAAACTAGCAAGTATTAACATTGACATGTGAGTGCAGTATTAAAAAACTATGCTAATATTTTTTTTGTAGATAGTATAATTCTCTACTACTACCAAACACCCTATGTGTTATTCAAGTTTACCTGCACCCAAGGATCAATGCTAAGAAACTGTATTAAAATGAATATAAAAAAACATTTTTACTTATTGATCAATAACATCCCCAGGTAAGGTATTTAAATTTATCAGAAAATACTTAATCGATATTTAAATATATGCAAAACAAATTAAAATTTCTTTTTCTCATTTTCCCCGGTTATATACATAACGACGCGCGACGTTCGTTATGGCGGTGAATGTATTAAGTAGGAGTTGGATTAATATTCATAACCAATTCGCTGGAATAGCCTTTTAAAAATCATTTTTATATTTGTACAAGGTTAGTCAATTCTGATTTATTATTTCGTTGGTTCAAGAAATTATATTTTTATGTGGTTTTATAAGAACAACAAAGGCGGATTTACAGGAATCAGATAGGGAGTAGCTATACAATACAGTGAAACTCTAAATATCCCGTAAGTCATGATAGTAAAAATAACTACATTTTTATTGTAAAAGAGGAAGATGCTATTAAAATTTACAGTTTAGGGCAATAGCAGATTTAAATTAGAACCAGATGTTAATGAAATCAAGAATTTAACAAAGTTTGAGATTTAGTAAATATGTATATACATATATTACATACTGCAAATTTACTTCACGTTACTGATGATTTATTTAGAATTAATGATGCCTGCGTAATACTAATTCAGCAAAGCATTTGATACGTTAAATTAGACTTTGCACAAGCAACTAAAATATTTGTTTTAGGTAGTATTGCCATATCAATTTTATATTTATTTTTTAAGTAACCGTTCTAATTTTGAGCACATTAAGGTGTTCCTCAATGTAGTACTCTTGGACCTCTTTTATTTTCTATTTATATTTCACTTTCTTAAATCATTTTTCCAGAGACGACTTTTACGTACGTATGTAATGTAAATAGAATATTATATTGTAAACACCTAATGAAACATTCCCAAACATAATTAAATGATAGAATATGCTTACATATGTAGGTATTATGCAGTAAATCTGTTTTCTTTATAAAAATGGGAACAAAACATTAAAGCTTCTTATCTGGTAATAGGACAGCTTGCTCCTATAAAAAACAATTACTTACTAACCATCATCTTGAGGGGGAAAGGCTTGGTATCGCCGAGAGTCAAAGAGAATGCCCCCACTTCTTAGGTCGCTTGTCTGTCACGCCTACTGCCCATAAATACCTCTAAATAAACATTGTTTATAAAACGCCTACGTGGATAAACGTACGTAAATATATAAATAGTGCAAAATTAGAGACAACTAAGGTTAACTTTCTTAAAATGTCTTGTTCAATTCCTTCAGAGGATAAAGTGAACTTGTAAATTAGTGATTTCCCGAAGTTGCAGTTTAACGGCACAGGATTATATTGCACAAGTTACTAAAAAGTACTTTCGTGCAACGTCAAAGCAAACATTAAGAGAAACATT
The DNA here is from genome assembly GCA_029963845.1 of Rhamnusium bicolor. Classification (NCBI taxonomy): domain Eukaryota; kingdom Metazoa; phylum Arthropoda; class Insecta; order Coleoptera; family Cerambycidae; genus Rhamnusium; species Rhamnusium bicolor. Next base: position 1,465,649 of record JANEYF010005661.1, on the reverse strand, counting down.
TCCTCAGACAGTCATAAAAAGTGTGCGAGTGGTAGTGTTACTCATAGTGACAGGTAAATTTTAACATAAATTTAGTGGAAATGATAATTGGATATAATATATCGTGGACAAAACTACATCATCCACTATTTAGAGAATTTTTGAGAAAGTGTATTAGTGAACAGTATATCAATGTTCAGATGCCATCAGAAACTACACTAGGAAAAAAAATATTTACCACAAAAATGTGACAGTATTAAACTAAAAATGTATATTAAACTGAATGACAAATGCGTCTAGATTAGCATGGATGAAACTACCAGTGCCTACTGCTGGAAGGTGGCAAATGTTTTAGTGGATACATTGCAGGAAAACTGTTCAATGCGCAGACATCTGATTTCGTCTAAAGTCCTAGAAACTACAAATTCTAACACTATAACAGATGCAGTTCTCTGCACTAAAGGGTTTATTCTATGGTGCAGTTGGTGTCAAAATGTGCAGCTGAAAAAAAATTTTGTACAGTTGAAAATTAAAATTTGTGCAGTACTTGATTTTTATTTGATCCATTGAAAAAATATAAAACTATATAATATTCATATCAAAAACTTAAATGATCATAAATATTATTAAAGACTTTAAATATATATAGTTGTTCAAAATTTACATTTATTGGACTCTTGCTTATTTTTTATGCTCTCACTATCTTCCTCTGCTTGAGCTTTTTCAAAAATACCTTAATACCATGGTTGGTTTTTGCTTTAGGCGCTGCTTTTGATTTGCGATCTTTTTTTGCTTAACCATTTGTGAACACTGGGTTTGGAATTCCGTAGCTCCAAGCAAGGCATATTGTAATGAACAAACATATAAAGATTTTCTGTTTCTAGGAGCAGTCGACTTCTGTTGGTTGTTTTTAACACATTGCTGCTACTAATCAATCTCTCGACGTCCACACTGTGGGGCTTTGCTGCCAAATCTCGTGCTATTATAGTTGTAACATTAGGAAATTGACTTAATTATACAAATGAATTTTTAATTAGAGGCGCTGGAGGTTAACTCCTGAACATTTACAACAAATATTAGTAATATACTTTTACACTTGTAATGAATAGTTAAAAAGATAATGTGTTAGTGTTACAATCACCAATACTTGCAGCCCTCTTTGTATTAACTTTGGATGTTACCGAACTCGCCAAAATAACCACAACGTAAAATAATTGTGTCATATCGTGGGCTTAAAGCCAAAAGTGACCAAGTCCAAAACCAGCATTTTCTGGTTTTTTTTGACCAAGTAACAAAAAATTCACTTACCTCTTCTTGCAAAAATTGACCAAGTACTGTGAGAACCCTAAAGTTGTTTTATTAAAACAAGTTTTTTTGATCAAGTCTAAAAATAATACATTTTATGCGAACAAAAAAAAAATTTGTTTTGATAGATAGTGAAATTCAAAACTTTAAATTATGATATTTATAAAAACATTTATATGGATTTTCTACTTAAATTTTTATTCTTATAAGCTTATGTTTAAAAATTAAAAAAAACAAAATTACCAGTTTCTCAAATATGAACATTTTGGACTTGGTCACTTTTGGTTTTAAGCCCACGATATATGCATGGACATTTTACGTGGTAAAAAGTCACCTGGAGGCAACCATAGAATTGACGTCATTTATCGCTGCCCACCGATCTCTATTGATGGCTAGAGCTGGCAGAAATGTGCGGCGACACATAGGCATACGCATTATAATAAGCATAATAAATAAATTAACTAGCAGCAAAAGCAATAAACTGTTACAATTTATAACAATGTATATAAACTTATTTAACTAGCTTAATGAACTAGCTCATCAGGTATGTTGCTATGGTCGTTTCTGTGAGTGATGTTCACTGTGGTGAAGAAATATGCTTATATATTGAGAACGACCATTTGACATCTATTGATGTAATACAGGCATACTTAAAATAGTCTTTGAATGCACTTAACATTTTTGGAGATGCACCTGCAGTACTATCAGAAATTTGTCTTAATCTGGTAAAACCCGTGTTTTGTTTTAACACACGTACAAACTATTCTATAACGTGCTCATTTTTTGCTTCATCTATAGCGTGTAGCAGTCGATTTACTTTGTCCACTATTTGCAGTGACTCTGCTAATGGGAACGCACTGTTTTGTAAGTTTCTCATGGCGTCATGTAATCTTTTATAGTTCTCGTAAATAGTTTTTAAAGCTGTGTCAACGGGAATATCTTCGATGACACTCAATTATATTTTTCTTTTTTGTATCGCTGATTCTCCATTAGCTAAAAATAAGATCAACCCGGGCTTAAAATCAGTTGCCACAACTTTGCCCCTGCAGAATTAGAAGCATTTCCTGACTCACGTTCATAGTAGATCACTTAGGAAACGCCCTGTAGATACTGTTTTTGTTGATAATTAACAAAACTTTAGACGTTGGTTGATTTCTTTTGACCTTGTTCAAAACAATTTAAAAGATTTGGTCATATTTAAGCATGCATCAGCAGATAATCTCATAGATCTTTGCTGTTATGAAGATGTTGATGACTAGCGATAATAAAATATCCGAAATCGTTTCTAAATGTATTTATTTTTATTTAAAAAAATTAATAAAATATCACTTTACCTTATCTAATTATTTATTTTAATTAGATTCCGAATTTTCTCCATTCTTTTATATTCTCCTCTGAATTGATTTTCCTCATATTTTTACTGATATTTTTATTTGTAGAATTAATTAGTTATCCATCCTGTTTTCTTTTGATCTCTACTTTTTTATTTTAATGATTCTTATTTTTAGAAATGTATCTTTTTACAAATATGTCAGTACTGTCGTCTAGATTTTTCAATGAATACAGATAAAGCCTCCCGCACTGTTATAAATTAAAGGTTCTTTTAATTTTAATTAGATTTTTTTAATTTTAATCGCTTAAGAAAAGTAATGAAACGGTTTAAAAACATCATAGTTCTAGATCATACATGAAAAACATGTTATCATGGTTTAAAAAAATAATTGTCTATCCGATTGTTATTGTTGTCTTCGTCTTTGTCGTTAGGAATATGATATATTGCCTAAAAGGCTACACTTTGTTGTAATTTGGTAAACGCATATATGGTATAACAGGGGCCAAAATGAAACAATAATTATATTCTTATATAGGTATAATAGGACTACTACTATCTGCGATGTTCTTCGGACTAGAGGTACTGCTCCAGTACTGGACAGATGGGTGAAATTCGCACTGGAAGAGAGACGAGTTAGTGCTGCTTTGGGAGACTGTCAGTTGGACGTCGAGGTGAGGGGCGGCTGTCCACAAGGCAGCTGCCTATCTCCCCATCTATGGTGTTTAATAATGAATGGCCTCTTGGAGTGCCTAACTTCGGAAGGATTCTATGCGCAGCATATGCGGACAACGGGCTGGTCCTAGTGACCGGCCGCTTCCTAAACATCGTTTGCAACAAAACGCAGGTATCTTGTGGAATAATAGAAAAATGATGCAGCGAAACAGGTCTCTCAGTCAATCCGTCCAAGACTGAGATGATCCTTTCACCAAGAGAAGGAAAATAGAGGATTTTAGGGCACCAACCATGTATGGTAAACCTCTCACGCTTGCGCAGGAGGTTAGATACCTAGGAGTGACCCCTAGATAGTAAACTGTCATGGGGACCGCAGATCGACAACGTCATCAAAAAATCGACTGCAACCTTCTGGCAATTGCGTCGAGCCGTAGGTAGGAACTGGGGCCTCAAGCCACGGATCCTACATTGGCTGTACACGGCGGTCATCAGGCCGAGGCTCCAGTATGGATCTGTGGACAGAGCGATTACGTCCCGAAAGCTGACAAAAGTCCAGAGACTAGTCTGCCTAGGGATCACTAGCGCAATGAGGATGACACCGACAGCTGCTCTGGAGGTTCTGCTAGGTCTGCCAACACTTCCCTCGTGGAAGCTATGGCGGTCTATCTGAGAATACGGGATTCTGGGAGCTGGCAGTGTTCAGGTAGAGCTGAAGGTCATGTAGCAATTGCTAGACTGGCGGAGAGGGAAATCCTCATCTCTGTCCTAAAGGTGAGAAAAGCGAAAGAAAGGTTGGAAAGGAATTATACTTTCACTCATCCCAGTAGGGAGGAGTGGAGTGAAGGAAGAGAAGACTTCCCCCGAGCTCTCTGGTGTGCTACACAGATGGATCTCGGGTGGCCACTAGATCGTCCTCCGAAGCGGGAATATACCTGGAAGGCAAAGAAGTACAGGAGAGCTTTGCTCTAGGTTCGTACACCACGTTCTTCCAGGCAGAGGTTTATGCCATCCTGGCGGTGGAGGGTAAGGCTGAACATAGGAATGGGGCGGAAGAGATGATATACATCTGTTCCGATAGCCATGCTGCTCTAAAAGCGGTGTGCTCCTCCAAGACGAGATCAGTCAAGGAGTGTGGGGATGCCCTAGAAGAGCTTGCCAGGCATAAACAAGTGAGACTGATGAGGGTCTCGGGACATGCCAGAGTTCCAGGCAACGAGAAGGCCAATGAATTGGCTAGACTTGGAGCCGAGGAACCCTGTCTCGGGCCTGAGCCTATGTTAGGCATTACAAGAAGGCAGGTCACAGCGGCCCTCAATGAGTGGGCCCACGAGAGACCGAGGAAGCATTGAAGGACCAACATGGCCTGCAGGCAAACCCGAGATTTTGTAATGGGGCCGAACAAATCGAGATCGGCCTGGTTACTGGGCCGGAGTCGGAAAACTTTGTATCATTTAATCGGAGTTCTGACAGGCCACTGCAGACTTAGGAGGTATCTATCATTGATAGGTATCGAGGAAGACCCTATATGACCAGGATGTGGGTGTACCACTTCCTGGGACAGTGTGAAGCATTTGGGCGCCTGAGACATAGTATCTTCGGTTCTGAGACGCTTCTAAAGGAGGCGATGAGCTCCCTCGCAATGAGTGACATCCTGACCTTCATCAGAAGATCGAAAAGATTCGACGAAGGAGCAAGAGAAGCACATGGCTGAGGGGACGGCTGGGGGTTGGTAAAAAGGGCCCGCCTGCGGCCTACTTGCCAGGCGTCAGCCTTCCCCACCATTACAATTACCATTATATGGGTATAATAAAAATTATGATACCAAAGTATTTCAAAAGTAAAAGTTAATTTACAAAATAGTAATAAATTCTGGAAATAATACTTAAATAGGTACCAAAGTTGAAATCCTCTCAATTTATTTATATGAAGATCAAATAAATTTTGCCAACACACACACACTTCATAATGATTTATAAATTTGTATCATACTAAAAGAAGTGATTAAGCTTTAATCGCAATTGCCTATTAATAAAGGATTTTTACCACATCCAAATCCCTTTTGTGATCGCTGTGCATACCATTCGCAGACGGGTTTCTGGTTCTTGCCTTCATCATTGCCAAGTAGGTATATATACAATGACAGCAAGAAAAATTTAACTCACTAGTCTCTACATGAAAGCAGATTATAAATGTTGTAACCGTCACTTTTATTGGGCCACCCTATAACTTTTGTTTTCTGGCTCAGCCAATATAGACATGATTATTTCCAATATTAGAAATGTAGGGTATGCAACCCAAAACACTTTCTCTTTGTACGTCTGGTGGCAGTAATAAATATAAGTTCTAAATTACTATTTATTAATGAATAAATAAAAGATAATAACATTTTATTATAAAAAAAAAAGGAAATAATTGATTTATATTATGTCCAGTAATTTATTATTTTCTCCTAGCTAATAAATTAATTGTGGTCACCATAGAGGGGCTAGATGACTTTCTTTCACCCTCTTGTCCATAAGTCAGAGAAATAAGGTATAAATAAATAATTTGATATTCTTAAATTACATTTATTAAATTAATTTTATCTCTCATTCATAAAATGCTAATATTATTCTTCCTGAAACAAATTGTAGTTATTTTATTTAGTGGAATTAAATTGGAAGTCTTGAGTTTTTTGTAAAAAAAAGGAAAGGAGTTTTTAGGAGAACAAAAGCAGCCATAAGGCAAATTAGTAGTTGTTAACACTTTATTGAGTAATTTGGCTGTATTTTTGAGAGAGCCTCAGAACAACTAAGGTAAATATTCAATTTAACATTTACTATATATATTTTGATATAAAAAACATGCTTAAGTATTACGTTATGAAATTTAGACGAACCTATTATTTCAGGCTCTTTCGCCGTACCCTTTTGGAACAGTAATCTTTAGATACTGTAATCGTTTGTACCTTGATGAAAACTTATATTATAATCTAAATTGCTATTTATTAACTACTGGGGAAGGAATTTTAATATTGGCATTTGGGAGCTTACCGAGAAATTTACCAGCAATTTATTTGGTTTTACATTGTATGATCAACCAGTACAGGATTTGACAGAGATGCATTAGCCGAACCCGTTGGTACTTTCGCCCGATCTGTAAGTACGCGTTGTATTTTCTTCCATTCATGTCTAGGAGGATATTGTGGCAGAGGCAGGAGTTTCATTTTGAGAGAGAAGTAACATTTTCAGGATAACTATTAAACAAATCATAAAATAAGTACACGCATATTACAATAAAATTAATTATATAAATTAACTGTGAGAAGTACTTACCTCGTATCCAGCTGCATATGAAGGTATTCCATATCTATATTACACTCTGAATATTCGGTGCCTTTAAGTTTTGTCCATTTATTAAATTCATGGGCTACAAATAAGTTACATAATCTTATATTTTGAAACATAAATTTAGGGTTAGGTCCTACCGAATTCAACTTTGTCGCTGTCAAATAGTACAGGGACGTACTATTAGAGATGAATAAATTGATGAAAGTTCTATGTTGATGTTTCAATATTTTTTTATATAACGTTTGTCATGTAATAATAACATCCGATCGAATTTACGTACTACATATCTTACATGTGCTTTTAATGTTCCTCGTTTAAATATTGTTTTGTAGATATAATATTGTTTAAACTTGTAATACATTTATTAATGCTATAATCTCTAAGTTATACACTACTCTATATAGTTTATATACATTTTTTAATGCATCATAGTGGTTATTATATTTGTGTTTTACACAGTGGACTAGTCCATTGCTATTGTCTATTTAGGTGTACTAATTTAAAACTTACTTAAATAAATGTGTTAACAGTTAACAACTTGTTTCTTTATTTTTATAACACATTATTTTGCCTCCCTCTATTTTGTCAATTATTATTAGTTACTAGTAGTTTTTTAATGATTGGCTGGCGCCCCGGGTCAGTTTAGATTATTGCAGCCTTAATTTCTATACACGATGGGGCAATAGTGCGTCGGACCTCGATATCTCGAGTTCTAAGATAGCTAGAAATTTTTTAAAAAATTGCAAGTAAACTAGATGAAAAAGTCTATAACTGGAAATTATTTTCGAACATACCAAGAAGAAATTACAGGACCAAGTGCCTTTTTTTTATAGAGACACACCAACAACAGTACAAAATATGAATGAAAGAATAATAACTGCCTTTAGATCTATCACACCGGCAGTTTTTGGAACAGTGGGAACCTCATTTCAACAGCGCATAGAGATGTGTGTCAATCAAAATGGCCAACATGTGGAACATTTATTATAATTTTTTCTACTGAGTTATTTGAAGAAACCTCTTTTTTTAAGTTTATTTTTGAATGTTGTAATTATTGCTCAATAAAACGAAAATGGTTGCAATTAGCCATAGGGAAGTACTTACATAAAATGTTCGTTTTTCATTTCTACATCACATCGTTGAAAAATAAACAGGGTGTTCCATTTGAAAGAATTGAGAAAATTCAATTTAAAAAGTTCTTAATTGAATACTGATTTTTGGCCACCCTGTACATTTCTAGGAAATGAAAATGATTCAAAAACATTAATTAGATGTCTCGTAATTGGTATTCACATAAGTTTTTTTTAAAAACCATAATTGTGACTGTGGTGATTTTTTTTAATATCCATCTGCAGATGGCATTATTTCAACCAAAAAAATTCGTTACATCAAAGTGGTTGGGAGATAGCCAATAATAATATAGGAATGAATAGAGCCTAGAAAGAGGCTTCAAAAAATGTACTGATATACATAGCATTCCATTTTAAAAAAAGGCACTTGGTCCTGTAATTTCGTCTTGGCTCGCCCTGTATGTTCGAAGATAATTTCCAGTTATAGACTTTTTATCTAGTTTACTTACAATTTTTTAAAAATTTCTAGCTATCGTAGAACTCGAGATATCGAGGTCCGACGCACTATTGCCCCACCCTGTATAATAAAATGTCGTGTTAAAGATACCAATTTAGCCACGTCCGCTCCCAACTAAATAGCTAGCCGTGCTCGTCGACGACCAGGGTAACTCTGCAAGGAAGGTCGCAATATGTCGTTTGACAATAAATCATTAAGTGTGTGTGTGTGCGTGCGTGCGTGCGTGCGTGCGTGTGTGTGTGTGTGTGTGGGGGGAGCGGTGCGCGTGTGTTTTGGCAAAATTTTTAGTATTTATTTTGTAAATTAAAAAAATGTTACTCATAAAATCTATTTAAAATTTAGCCACTCAGTATTAAAAATGGTTTGACAAAATATTGAAATGTATTTGTGGTTGGATAGCCTATCAAATTTATTACTTTATCGCTTTTTTTGTAATACAAGATTTTCTACTTATTACTTACTGACCCTCAAATCATTTTATAGACTCATAGCTTGAATATCTGTGAAAAATATTAAAGCTATAAAAAAAATATAAAAAGGTAATTGCACATAAATTATAATAATTTGTTTTCCAGAGTAGTTAGCCAGTATGACAATTGATAACGACAGCAATAACCTTCCACGTCAACAAGGTGCCAAGGATACTTGATTCTAGGGTGTATGCATGAATACTACTGAGCGCGACATATAACATCCTCAGATCTTCTCTTGCGGTTCATAAAACTTCATGAGACTGTAGGAGTTGGAGCAGGATTGTTAAAAGCAGCAAAAAGAGCAGCAGAGACGTTCATTTTAGAATATCTCCATCTGCTTAGGGCACATAATTCTGGGACCTACAGGTAGAGTTACTGAGATAATTTTTTGGCGCGATTTCCGTGTGGTTTGAAATCTACGGAAGAACTGTCCAGCATTGGATAAAACCAAATAATAATAATAATAATAATGATAATTGGACATAGGGAAGTTGGATGTCATTCCAGAGACGGATTTAAATCTATTACTATATTCCGAAAATCGCTTGACATAATAGTAATAAATTAAATTTTAATTTTTGATAAAGTACTTACACATTAATTATTTAATATTTTGCATGTAGAACTAGCTTCTGTGAGCGGTCGTCAACCACTGAGAATCATATTCCGCAAACAAAGCACATCATTAGCCTGCTCGACTTACCTTCTATTTAGTAGGAGGGGACTATTTTGTTTACATCATTTAACACTATTTTTCAGTTGGAGAACTTTCAAGCTAGAGATTTGTTTTGTGTACGGTGAATATAAAGACATTTTTTGTTTATTCGATATTTTTTGTTTAGTGTAGTGCGTTAGTGGGCGAAATTGCGAGGCAGTCCGCGTCTATATTACCGTATCCGGTAATGAGTTCACACACCTTTTATCGTTATATGACCAAAAGTTTTGAGGATGGCAACGAATATTGTTATAGGGGAATTACACATTTTCCTGAATTTATTTTTGTTTACTGTTCTAAACGATTTGACATAAATAATATTGAACATACTCTATCCCTTCAAATAAGTGAGATATTAATTTTTGATTGCGAAATTTAAAGCATTTTGTACACGTATTCACCATGATTTTTAGGTTTCTCAAAATAAATGTACACCCATGAGTTATGTTTAAATGAGTTATGTCCTGCCACTACAGTGCCTCGTCACTTTAACTTAGCTACAATAAAATAAATTCTATGAAAATATAAATGAAGTAAAAACAAAACGTCTAGGAAGAAGGCATACCTACATTAATTCTAAAATTTACCGCAACGTAATTATATAAATAATAGTAGCAAGGTTAGCTAAAGTATAAGTTTTGTAGTTTAGTTTAATTACATCGAATGTTGTGTTTAGCAGAAATGAGCTCACATGCACCTTTTCACCAATTCACGCCTGAAACAAATTGTGACATTCTGCCGCAGAAATGAGGACTCGTTGAAGTAATAACTGCATTCGTACATAGTCCAACGTAATGAGTGTTTCACAGCAATGTCGTTTGCTTCGGTGCTTTGGGGTTTTTGAATTGGTTCTGTGTTTAAAGAATCGCATAATATAAAGACACCTCTTTTATACAACCGGGAGTAACTTGCATTCTGCCAGATGCATTATAATATGTTTGAAGTGGCAGTGTCGCAGTATTCAAGAATAATATCTAACATTATACTGTCAGTTATAGCAATTTAATAAAGTAAAAGTTATACTGACATAATAAAATCATTTTTATTAGTAACCTAATAACAATAATGTTTTTTATTCACTAAAAAATATACAAACAAGAATGTAATATTTACAAATTGATGGAGGAAAATAATGATTTTATAATAATTAACACCTACAGATGAAAAAAAAAGCAATTATTTATTGAAACATTAATAAAAATTAAACCAGCCAAAAAACTTCATTCGACGTATATAGTATACAAAGGACAAACATTTAAAACTTTACTTTGAAACTTATTCTAATTTGTTTTAAACATTACATCCACCATATCGTTGAGTGCATATTTCCGCCCACTACAACAAATAGAGCCCCACTTGTCTTATTAAACATTAATAATTATCTTTCTACCTTGAAAATGTTTTTATTGCTAATGGCACTACCGGAAATATCAGATGCTATAAGAACGATGTCCTATTGGCGCGACATCACATACCACATTATCTCCGGGTGGTGAACGGTACGCTACCAAATGCATGCATTAATTAGGTATGGGTGGTTGTTTCCTAAAATTATTTTGTAGTTTCTGGTCTATGATATTTATGCAGACATATTATATTGTAAACACCCGCTTCCTACACAGAAAACCGGATATTTATACACCATGATAAAGTGAGTTTCATTTTTTTTAAATGTTAATACGTAGACTAGTTTTATCACAAAACGTGTGACAAAAAACAAAGAAGTTATATTGTTACACTAGCCAAATTTGGGGGTGACGTCCACGGCTGGATATATCTAAATAATGCTGTTCTGGTTCCAAAAATTTTTGTATATAGATAGAATCAAAACCCCCTAATATATATACTTAAATGTTTTTTCTTTATATAAAAAAAATTACCCATGTTAGATACCTATGTATACGAATTTTATATACACACTGTATGTATGTACTTTTAGAAAAAATATTTTTGGTCGTTTCTTTATCGTTTTCAAGTAAGAACTGTGAGTTTGCGATTGAAATCAATTTAAATAATAACATTTGTTAAAAATGAGTCTCACCCAAAAAGGTTAATAGACAACTTTGTGTCTGATGATTTTCAGTAGCATCTAGTAGACTCACACAAAATCCACGATGGAAAATATCGTAGTTAGTGCCTCAAAATAACATAAAAAAAGAGAGATCGTTTGAAACTCAGGATTCCTGTTGTTGAACAGCTTTTGTTTTAGTTATGTTAACTGTTAACAACGTTAATTTTTGTGCAAATGTGGTCGCTATGAACTATGAAAATAATAGACATTAGTGTTGCCTGTAATTTCTTCTAGTAAATCTACATGTGATTTAAAACAAGACATGTGGTTTTCATGAACAGTGTTATCACCTGATAAAAACACTGCCTTAATTATCTTGGCTCACTTTAAAAATTTGGAAATATGGGTTAAAATTAATATCATGCCAAACAAAACTGAACTCCCGAATAAGACATTTTATCTTTAAAATTGTTAGTCATTTCTGCATATTGTTCTAAATGAAGTCCATTTTGAGTTTGAGAATTTGAACTTTGCGCCCATTTTGAACTGTCTGACATACATATTTGGTATCTGCCTTCAAGAGAACAAACAATTTAATCATGTAGTGTTTCACAACTTATTAAAATCATACAAACCTATTACGAAAATTCGCATTCAGCGAATACGCAAACTTCGTGTTATTTTTGTCCTAATTAGTAAAATCGAGGCGTCCGATTCGCCTCTTGGTGCAAAGATGCTAATACGTGCTCATAGTGGTCGTTCATACGAATATGTCGCGAGAGTGAGTGAAAATGCCGCAAAAAAATCCAAGAACCTTAATTCATCACCGTTCGCAGCAACTGGACATTTTCAGACAGGACCCGCTTTAGAGGCGGACAACCCGGACCCCTGTCCGGGGCGGCGAACCTGAGAGCGGCATTTTCGCCCCCCTGAATGTGAACCAAATATTGATAAATAAATTATTCTCAATTAATATAAATTTTACATTACTTGTTGATTTTTTCCCTAACTAAAACTAAGTACTATGCAATTTACATTTGATCTTTGTGGTTTGTTATGTTTTAAAGATAGAAAAAAATTAAAACACCTTTTTCAAAAAAGCATAATTATTTTTGAAATGAAACAAGACGTATAGTTAAAAGATGCACATGAACCTGCATGAACTTGTAGGTATATAATTACTTGTTTAAAATAGAAACTGCAAGACAAAACATGCATGGACATGTTTTCGCGCCTTGTTATATAAAGAGTCATCTAAGTGCAATTGTGTTATTATTGCAAATGCGTCGATTCCGGTGATAACATATCCTTGAAGTAAGTTTATAAATATTGAAATTATTTAACAGTTTAGTTCGGGATAGTGACTTTTGTGTGCTTTGTTAATTTCTAAAGGTAAGTACTTCTGCAAATACCTATATTAAGTGGTAAAGAATTATTTTCACAATACGTACTTATACATTTTTAAATAGTTTCTGTATGTTTGTTGTAACGGATTTTTATCAATTTATTTGGGGTTTTCGCCGCGAAAAGAGAAACAAATAATCCATCTTAAAAATTCAAACATTTTAGATAGGTATCTATTTTAAATATTTAGTTTTTATATGTTCGTTGTGGTGGTTCGCAATTTGTCCATTTTGTTGGGATCCACCACACCTAAAAAATCTTTGAAAATATCCTACTAATTAATAAATTATAATTTTGCGTAGTAATAATCCAAAAGATAAAAGAAGAAAAATCTTCAAATACGATTAGTCGGTGACGGTGGTTTAGTCTATCCCACAGTTTAAAAAAATGAAATACCTAGTTTTAATTATTACAAGTATTAACTATTTTTTCCAAAAGGGGGGTTGAAATTAGCCCGACGTTAAGAAATTCGTTTTTATATTTAAAAATAGTTGAAGTAGATAATTAAAACTAGGTATTTTATTTTTCACTGTGAGAAAAAGTCACCGACTAATTGGATTTGAAGATTTTTCCAATTTTTATTTTTAGCAACGCCGTGGCTTATTTTAACTAGCGTCTTTTGCATTGTTTAATTTGTTGTTTTAGAATGTCTGACGCGCAAAGAAAATTGTCTGCTCATCAGTACAAAAAGCGAAGGCTAAAGAAGGAAACCTAAAAGCAAAAACAAGCTGGTGCTCTGCACAATTATTTACAGGGTATGTCCGGTAGTACCGTTAGTACCAAAACAAATATCTCCAAAAATTCAGATAAAAAGGAAAACAGGGAATCATCAGAGAGTGTTGGTGACAAAGACCAATCAATACACGATATTTCTAAACCAACTTTGTCACCAAATGAAAGCAGCCTACCAACTGACACCACTTTGGCACTTGCAGAAGACACCCTGTCTAGCACTAGTAGCACTCTACTTCTACAAACTGGCCCCACCCTACCATCCATGGAATGCACTGTACAAACTTTAGGTACAGATCCAGCATTGTGGCCCAGAATTTTAGGAGGTGCCGAAAGAAATTTCTTAGTACGACAAGGTCCACCTAAACCATTGTTTAATTACAAATTTCCTTATCATGGCACAGGTCGAAAATTTAACGCAAATTACTATTCTCGATTTTTAAGAAATGGAGAGCAAGTTATAAGAGACTGGCTAGTGTACTCTACTTCAAAAAACTGTATGTATTGCTTTTGCTGCAAAATTTACAGCCATGTGTCAAGTTCCCTTTCAAAAGAAGGTTTTAAAAGCTCGAAGCACATCGTTGACACTTTAAAGGATCACGAAATTTCTAATAATTATATTCAGGCTCAAAAAATCCTGGCTAGAACTCTGTCAAAGGTTAAAGTGTTGTACAACTATAGATGCAGCTGCCCAAAGAGTTATTAACGCTAAAACAATTCACTGATACAAGATGCTTCTAAGGATTATAGCAATTACTAGAACGCTCGGTAAAAGTTGTTTATCTTTTAAAGGTAAGAGGCGACAAGCTGTTTGAGCATAATAACGGCAACTTTTTAAAAATAGTTGAATTTCTATCTGAATTTGACCCCGTCATGGAGGAGCACGTGTGTAGAGTGCTTAAAATAGAGGAAACCAAAGCTCACTATCTTGGAAAAAACATTCAAAATTATATAATAGACTTGCTTCACGAAAGTGTAAAATCGCATATTATTGCTAAAATAAAAAAAGTGAAATACTATTCCATAATATTAGATTGACGTTAGTAAGGTGGAGCAAATGACCCTGATAAGTCTGATTCTGATTCAAACGATGTCGAAATAAAAATCTACGAAAACTTTTTAGGTTTCTTACCTGTGGAAAGATCTACAGGAAGACAACTATATGAAATTATAATTTAAGAGCTTCATGAAATGGGACTTGATGTGCAAGATATAAGAGGGCAGGGATATGATAACGGGGTCACAATGCAGGAGTGCAATCTAAAATTAGGAATTTAAATCCACGAGCAACGTTCCGTGTAGTAGCCACTCGTTCAATCTAGTAGTAAATGATATGGCAAAGGCATCCTTGGAAGCAGCCAATTTTTTAAATATTGTCTAAAAAATATATTTATTTTTTTCTTCTTCAATTTTTTGATGGGCAATATTTTTTTAACATGTCCAAGGATTAACATTAAAACCTTTGAGTGAAACTCGATGGGAAAGCAGGATAGAAGCTTTAACGCCCTTATGATTTCAACTTGGTGAAATATACGACGCTTTGCTAAGCATTTATGAAAACCAAGACATCGATATCTCAATAAGAGACGAAGCTTCGGGTTTGCTAAGTTGCATCAAACAATTTAAATTTTTATGTTCAATAGTCATATGATATAAAATTTTAAACTGTATTAATTCCATAAGCAAGCTTATGCAAATAAAAGATATTGATTTGAAAAGAGAACTTGATCTTCTAGAGAACTGCAAAAATTGTATTAAACATCTTCGATCAGATCGAAGTCTTTCAATGAAATTATTGTTGACACAAGAGAATTGGCTGATGAAATTAACATTGAAGCCAATTTTGAATCAACAACGTCGCGACACCGCGTAAGAAGAGAAACGGCTAACTTTTAATATAAGGCAAGGGACGAACCAATCGAGCATCCCAAAGAAAAATACAAAATAAAATTTTTCTTCTATACTATTGATCAAGCATTAAACGCACTAGATAGTCGATTTGAACAACTGAATCACCATAATAACCATTTTCAATCTCTATATAATATGTTTGATTTGAAAACCATGTCTAAAGAGGCACTGATAAAGATTTGCAAAGATTTGGAAAATATTTTGTCTGATGGTGAAGCAACTGACATTAACGGTATAGAATTAGTAGAGGAAATTTCTGCAGTTTGTGCACTTTTGGGCAAAAAAGAAAGTCCAACTGATGTTCTTAAAATAATAACAATGCTAAATTTTGCTCCAAATCTTAGTATTGCCTTAAGAATACTACCGACTATTCCAATATCACTAGTAAGTGGAGAAAGAAGTTTTTCCAAATTAAAATTAATCAAAACCTTTTTTACGCTCAACTACTACGAAAAATCGACAAAACGGTTTGGCCATTTTAACAATTGAACATGATATTGTTACGTGTTTGCTATCCACACAAACACCTCTACTCGTAGATTCGTTGATTGAAAGTCCAGGTAACACTTACTCACTACTTTATTTACTTATTAACAATTAATAACAATAGATTAATTAATGTCTTAACTATAATCACAACTGAACACTTATAAGTCACTTTCTTATTTCTTCTTTACTCGTCCACGTTCGACTTCAGACTGAGGCTCGGCCCACCGTGTGTCTTATTTATACATCCGTTCACTGGATCTAGAGCAGTCCAGAATATTCCCGGCCGTTAGCGTACAATTCCAGTCTCATCTAACCAATCTACACAGCCCAGTGGCGTAACAATATTAATGATCAAATAAACTTAAAAGAGGTAATAAAAAAATTTGCAGAATTAAAAGATATTCTTCTGATTATAACTCAAACAATGTATTACTGTGGTTCTATGTATCTACCTTTTCTTTTCTATTAGGTTTTAGGTATAAGTGAGAAAATAATCTAAATTGTATTAGCGGTAAAATTGCACCCTGTATGTTTAAAACTAGGTAAACATTTTAAAAGTATAACAACTAGGTATCTATAGGTACTGCAACTCTATTTTATTTTAATTTATACTGTACCAAATGTTAAGTTTTAATACTTGTTTCTTTTTAAATATACGCATTTATTGTAAATTGAAATAATCTTTTATTAAGAAAATTTAACGTGAAAAGGGGCGGCAATTTGTTTTTTGTCCGGGGCGACGTAAACGCCAGAGCGGTCCCTGTTTCCAGAAGCCCCATGCAACAAATTTTAACTAAAGATCTGCATACAAAATTCAGTTTACTTAAGAGCTGAAGCCTGCAGACAACACCTCCTGAAATACAGGAGTTGTTGGAGTTGTTGCTGCAGACCGCAGTCAATCGATGAGCTCAAGTTTTTGATGAAATTTAGCCCCAATTATGCGAAAACGTAATTAAAAATTTCACCAGAAGGAGCAGGGGGAAACATTGTATTTCGAATATAATAATTCTCATATCTCTGTTTTACCCTGAAATGAACATACTGTCAATTTTCTAAAAATTATGAATTTCATTCAAGAAACAAATCCCCAAATTCAAAATAAGGCACCCTTTATATACAGATACAAAGCACTGATTGTAATATTTTTTTTAATCCTCAAGGCACATTTGTAAAATTATATTTCCAACTTTTTTAAATGTTAAAATGTGTATACTATTATCAAATCAGTTAGTTAATACACCATAATTTTCAAAGCAATAGGCGTGAAAAGCCTTACATTTTCTTGGTCACTTAACAACAGATTTTTGAAACTAAGTAACTTGTTGCCCAAAGAATAAATCAATTAATATTATTATTATCCAGGATGTATTAAATCCGTGAGTGTATAATTTCTAACAAGTTATCTAATATATTCTAGAAAAATTATCGATTTAAATATTCTACGACAAAAATAAAACATAGGTTTAAAAAAGAGTGTGTTGTTTTTGCAAAGTTTTCAAACAGTGCTTCGGTGGAAGATATAAAGGCGACACGGACTAGGAAAGCATAATATTTTTACAAAGTTTTAAAAGCATAAAGCTGATAAGAAAAATTGATTGAATACGTAACATATTTATGTATAAGATAAGCTCAAAGTTTAATGGAATTTCAAAGAAGCTTAAAATATATTGTATGCTGCTTTAACTTCTACATTATTTCCTCAATTTAACGCTGTTTTTCTCTGAAACCATAAACAATCTACATGTCAGATTGTTCACAATTTATAGAAACTGAAAACTGATTAAATGCGAAATTTAATCAAATTACGTGCAATAAATGAACCCTTATAATCAGAAAATGTGAAGTAGAAAACAATTTAAAAGTCTTGTAATAAAAACTGTGGTTGCTATACACAGAAACCAGGGAAAAAATGACTATGGTTTTTTATACTATAGGCAGTTATTTGAGAGGATGCTACTCTCTTAAAGTGACGATGGCCGCAACCTACTCTCCTAAAATTTACCTAGCAACTCAGATATGTTATGATGACTAGATGCCGGACAATTTCCGTGCGTCCAGGACCGGCATAAGGGTTAGGGTTAAGGGTTAAATACATACCTCGATTGTCTTAACATTTGATGAAATCTCCTGTACATTAGTATAGATTGCAAGGCAATTGGTCCAAATTCCTGAAATGAGCACTCCCAAGTCTCTTATTGTTTGTGGATGAGGTTGATCATCATGTATGAATCTTTTGAATATTTTGTATTTAATAGGATTAAGACCTGGTGACCTCGTTGGGAGTGGAAGTACAGGAATTCCAAGGTTTCACAATACATTGTAACGATTCTTGCACGATGAGGACGAGCATTATCATTCAAGAGGAAAAGTTCTCATCGATGAAAACAAGAAATTGTTAAATAATGTTGCTTATGAAATTGTCAATATGTATCTGAGCTGCCATCATTATCTCAACAATAAACAAGTCAAATCGGCCATTAAAGAATATGCCTTCCCACATCATGTTGAACCATCGCTGTAAGGATGGATTTCATGATCTTGATACTTCTGGCTATCCCTGGCCGACTCATACCCTGACACTGCGATCATTTGAAAATCTATTCACTCGAGTTTCATCGGTGAATAAGACAGAACACCATTCATATCGGAAATGTAGATGTTCATGCGCCTATTCTCATCCCGCTCGTTTGTGACGTACGGTGAAAAGACTTTTTCGATAAACTGTACCTCGATCTCCAAACGTTTTTACATATTTTCTATCGATATATGTAATTCATCAGATTATCTAATGTATTTCCTATGTTTCTTGATGTACAGCATCTCTCTGTTGGTAGTCAGACAAATGTAACGGTTTTTAGCTGCATTGGTTTTTTCTTGAATGACTACTTTCTCAGATGCTGATACAGTTTTTTGGTACCATGAAACAAGTCGAGAAATAACAATTTGAGACATTGAATTCAACAGCGACCTTGAATTGATTTTGACCAGCATGAATCATTCCAACAGTCATATTTCATTTTTCGGCAGTTAACTCTCTCCGAAGCAGTTACTTTCTCCGAAGCAGTTACTTTCTCCGTGGCAAACGTTATTTCTTTAATCAGAAAGATACTAATGATCTGCTAATGATATCCTGAGGACTAGATTCAAAACACCAGTATTTCTCCAGTAATGGGCATTTCCCACATATTTTTTTATTTGGTTATTTGATAGTATTTATAAATATGAGCTCACAGAATTTTTTCCGGATTTTTTTGAGCTCCGGAAAGTGATTAAAAGAAATAACAAAGTTTTGAATTTTAGTTTTATGTCATCCGACTAGGTTTGGCGCCTAACACAAGCAGCCAGCGAAAACGAAGACAGTACCGCAGTGTAGCCAGTTTTATGTATTGTTTGAAAGCGCAATTGGTAATTACATAAATACAACTATAAATTGAATCACATAGAATTTTTTTCACTTAATATGAAGAGAAAATTTTATTTTTACCTGTTTTAAAACTTCAACATTCAATTATTTAAAAAAAAATCAGCAGAAATCGAATTAGTTAGGTTATGTTATAGATTTATTCTACGTTGCTGTTGCGGTATTGTCGACTGAAAACAAATATTAATTAATTATTATAATCATCCTTATTTATTTTAAAAAATCCTAAAAAATATTACTGTTTTAAAAAGAATTTAAATTATAAATAATGAACGGCATATGTAAATCAATAACAGAATCATTTTCGTCGCAATTCATTAAGTAGAATATAAATCTTCATAAAAACGACCAGAAAATGCACAATTATTGAAAATACCTTTCCAAGAAACCTATCTTTTTTTGTAGTTTTTTATTGAATTGTTTTATGTCTTCCCAGTAGCGAGGCAAAAAATATTTCGAAATACCTGTGGCATATGTTAAAATTTGTAATATCTTTAACTAGTTCGGTGGTGTAGTTGGTTAGACCACACAAGTTTGAAATCTCTATCGTAGATACGAGTTCGAATCCCGCCACAGGCATTGGCAATGTCGGTGTGAATGGTTGTCTGTCCACGTTTTCCTAAATGTAACACCTTTCTAGACAGCCTTGGCTTTGGATTTCGGAGGCTGTCTAATTTCTGTAGTGTGTATTTATTATTTATTATTATTATCTTGGAGTATGCATAAAATACACAATTTTCAAAAAAAATATATCACCTTCAAAGTTAAACAAAAAAAAATAATAACAATTTATATGTAGTAATAAAAATGAAAATTATTATGGTTTTAATTTCTTGTTTCTTTTACATTTCTGTTATATGTTGGCGTATAAAAAGGGCGCAAAAAACACGAAATTGCAACTACAGTAATTTTTAGTTATATTCCTCCTCTTTATTTATTATACAGTTTTTCTTAATTTCTTATGTTAAAGTGGATAAATTTGTTTTTGAAAATTGCATTTTGCACAACTGGCCACGACTTAATATTTATCAAACCAGGTTGAAGATAATGTAGTTGTTATAAATTAACTGTTGAACGTGATGATTTTACTCTGTATTTAATTACATGCCTACATAATTTTCCCACAAAACTCACGTTGGTGTTATTTGATGAGTGAACAAGAAAGATTTTCTGAGGCTAATGTAATAATTTCAGCATGATGCCTTTCGCGTACAATAATAAAAGTTGGAAATGTTCATGTTCATTTTACGTATAATAAAACTAAAATAACACACAAAGCTAGTGTGTGAAATTGAATAGAGTAGTTTCTCATAAAATATAAAATGCTAAAATGTGTTTATTTGGAGTGAAATGAGTAGGGGAGAGGCGGAAAAGAGGAAATTAATTAAATCGAAAATATGTGATCATAGGTTTGTTACTGAATTAATTACTTTGGTCATTGGAAGAATATTGTTTCGAATTAATTTTACTTCTGATGATAAGTATAAGATGTTTACACTTATTAGATAAATAGGACTATTATTGAAGGGTAGAGAACAAGGGCGCCGCGCCGTTTGAGACGGCAAGACAGAGAATTTGCCTCCCCCCTCCCCCCGAGTTACATCCTGACTTTCATTAGAAGGTCGAAAAGATCGACGAGGACGCAAAATCACATGGCTGAGGGGACGACTTCGGGTGGATAAAAAGTGCCCGACTGCGGTCTACTTGCCAGCTTTTTCTGTTCTGTGCTTGCCAAACGTCAACCCAATCCAACAATTCCTTTGCTGATTTTTTCCAAAACTCTTCTAAAAAATTTGTGTACAATCTGTCCAAATAAGCCTTATTGCAATCTGCAATAAAGTTTCTTTTAAATTTCATATTTTAGAAAGTGTTCCTGGGGCAAAATAATTTCAAATTTATGTTCAACATACAAGAAAATTTTGTGATAGCTGATATTTCCTTTATTTATTGAATCATTATATACTACTAACCTACATATATCATAGATTGTGCATTTGTGTTATGTTATACAAGTAAATAAACGTTGCGTACCTTTTAATTATTTTTACATTTATATGGCGTGATCCTTAAGTACATCGAGAAAATTCAAGAGATAATAATTTCTGAACCAATTTTGACACGAAAAGCTCAAATAAAGTTTTGTTCTTAACAGCCTCGTTTCGGAGAAACTCGGAGAACAATATGTATAAAAGATATCTCTTGATTTTATAAGTATACGGATGCATATGCATTTTTTTTGAAAATATTTAAATAGTGAGATGCTCCCTCCTGATTTTCAGTGTAACGACGCGACGCTCATAGTAGAGAACCTAATTACAAGTGATTCTCATAATCTCCGGCTTCAAAAAATGCAAGCCCAGATTGTACTGCCTGTCAAAGATAGAGAAATCAAGTAAATTGTGTCTATAATCACCGCCCGGTAAATTTTTTGGAAAAAAAGTTAACTTAATCTTTAATTGAAAGGGTGACAACGAACCTCTCCTCCCCGACCAGGTTGGCAAGAGATGCACGATGTACTGTAGACTTTATACAAATAACAAGAGTTCCTTCAGCAAATTTTATTATTTAACAAAACCTGATAAATTTGTAAGAATAGATTAAAATAAACGACTTTCAATTGAAAGGGTGATAAAAATGTTTGTTATTGAACTGATTTGATTTTAAATATTGTTTCGATTAAGTTGCCTGTAAAGGTAATGATCCTTATAAAATTTTTTTAGTAAACTTAAATCATGTAACATTACTCCAGCTTTAAACAGAAGTTAGGTACATGTTTCCAATCTTGGCCTAGATTGTATTGCCAATCAAAAATGCAGAAATCTGGCAAGTCGACGCGCCCTTTTTTCTCAGCAATTAAATCACCGACCCATCGCATATAAAAATGGTTGTCTGGGGAATTTCAATCGCCGTTTCCAATAATTTCATTAATAAAGTGAGAAATATGAAGTTGTAAGTAATCACGTTAAACTAATGTCTCCAGACTTGATACTTTGGACAATTTCTTATGGGGATATTTAAAGAAGAAAGATTATTTTAATAGATCAGACAATTTAAAAACTTTAAAAGAACATCAGACTGGAAATTTTAAAATTAATTCCGGAGGTGATAGGTATAGTTAAAAAAAAATTTACTTTTCATCTATCTCACTGCATTCTTGCTGAAAGTCGATAGTTTGAGCACTAGTTGTGATAAACTTCTTTTTTTTTTTCATTTATATAAGATCATTTTATTAAGTTAAATTGCTTTGTAGAGAAAAGCATTGGATTTTTGTTTTATTTTTTACAGCGCAACGAAGTGATTTTTCCGTTAATGATTTTCTATTGTAATAAGACCTAATTGGGGTCTTCTTTCACTTTGGTACACACTGTATACGTTCACATGTATTAATGTTTATTTTAAAAACCGCTTAGAACAAAAGGTCAATTTATTTTATTAGTCAAATACTTGAAATAATAATTATTAGTCCTCGAAGGTAATTGTTTCAAACCGGTTTCTTTTCAGGTTGTTTTATTATCTTAATGATAAATCAATTATTGTGTTTTTTTTAAACAGCCGCTCGCTGAAGCCAAGTAATAGCAAAGTATTTGAATTTAATTTAGTTTAATTCAAAGCCCAGTTGAAAGCATTTATTAATGTTAGACATATATGTTTCCATTTTTTTAAATAGTTTCCAGAATAAAATATGAGATTATTTATTTTAAATATTAGTACATGGCCGTTTTAAATAATTTCTTTTTCAAAACATAGTTTTAAAATTATGAAAAAGCGATTCCCAGCTTCAGAATATTTTATAAACATTTGTTTATATAATATAACGCAGAGCGGTGCGCCAGGCTAGCTTAAAATCTGTTTGCAACGCATGCAAATCAGCTAAGACTCCGCTCGTTGCGCAGAGTCACGTCATTGTTTCGTGACAATTTGGGTATACATCTGCACGCGTCGGAGGGAACAGTCAATTCTCAAGTCAGTGCTCAACAGCATTTCAAACAACAAGCAGCTTCAGATATCCAGTGTACTCCGCCGCAACCAGGTAGTGATAAGAATTACTAATTTTATTGCTTTTATTTGTATTTCCGTCATTTACCGATTGTGTCCGAATTTCTGCTGTATTATTCTGTCCGTCAATTGTATACGAATGCCTTGTATTCAGATCGGCCAGAGATATTCTGTAAATCTCGCAACTCATAATATTTTTGGGTTATTCTATTTAACGATAAGCATCGGGAATACGCGATTGTCATTATTTGCTGTTGACGTAAAGATAGGATTTTAATGTTGTTCAGAGCTAGCAAGAAATAAAACACGTGTAGCATCTACGACTGCTCGATCTCGACTATTTTATTAAAGAAAGGAAATATATAACATAACATGAACAGGAAACTCTACCAACATAACAAAAAGTATATATAACTAGGATGTTACCAACGTAACCAAAAGTCAACAGTGTTGACAACTACAAAAGTAAATATAACTGTTTTGATGTATAAAAAATAACATTTAATTCCTTGATCTTTAGTTAGAGTCTCATCTCAGTCATAGTTTACTTAGTACCGGTAAGGTCTCAAGTGTTCGATCTTTGGTACACGCGAAACGGCACGAATGAGGTTAGAGTTTTACGAAGTGCCCCCGGATGTAATGTATTAGCCGTTCCCTCCGACACACGTAGTCAATGAACCCTAATAGGGGACATAAGGAACTAGAAAGTCATATATACCGTATGTCCCTGAACGGAAACCCTGCCGTTATGTTGCGCTTGTACCCCGTAACCACTGGCACCTGCACATTTCTGCACCGGACTGCCTGCCGTAATACCGCCTTAAGTACTTAGTGACTATAGTCATTAAACGCTTGCTATAGATACTAGTAGTAATCGGTAATTACCGTAACTTGTAATTGCTTGTTTTTGTAAATGCTTATAGTAATCACTTGAACATTGCCTGCTGTTAATAACACCGTAGTAGTAGTTTTCCTAACTTAGCTGTCTTTGATGTAACTGATCACCGTTCTTGCATTATCATAACCTCTTGCTGGGTTCCTTCATTGATTACTTGTAATATAGGTTAATATTTACATTACATAATAACATAACCAGTTTGTATTTATTTTTTATTTTTTTTATTCT
The DNA here is from genome assembly GCA_029963845.1 of Rhamnusium bicolor. NCBI lineage: Eukaryota > Metazoa > Arthropoda > Insecta > Coleoptera > Cerambycidae > Rhamnusium > Rhamnusium bicolor. Next base: position 1,441,166 of record JANEYF010005661.1, on the reverse strand, counting down.
TCTGTGAAACAGTCTTAAAATAAAGTATGTGAAGTTGAAATTCTGCCTTTTATTTAAAGCAAAGGTAATAAAACTGTTTGTAAAACGAGAATCATTTTCGGCTGGTAAAGTTATTCATTTCTTCTCCATATGAGCAGCGGAATAATGTAATCTTATTTTGGTTATATTGGTGTATCAATGCTACTAGCGGCATCTGTTAGAATCATTTTTGCTACTAACGATATGAAATGACAGTTTTAATTTTTCAGGAATTGTTTAGCAGTAAACACATCCCAGTGATATTTCTACCAGAAACATTTCCTTTATTGAAATATTGAGTACGTCAATGTGTGTAGTAGACTCGTGGTGAATTTGGAAATGAAAATTTGGTCTATCCCGAACCGATGCCAGTAGATTAGTCCTTATCTCACAGTTTCTCGTCGCCGTGCTAATAGAATCCGAATTAATGGACTTATCTTTCAAGCCAGTATTGTATGCCAGATAAAACCGGCCCAGTTCCTTTTACATCAACAGCGCTTATCTCGCTTTCAACCGACAATTCATAAACAAAGATCTCCTTTTTAATTAGGGTTAACTACCACTCATTTTTCAGTTCTTTCGTTTGTTTTACCCTTTTATAACCAAACAAAACCACTCGAATAATATTTATCCTGACAATAGGGATAATTAAGGTAAAGCGAGATATTTGTTGTTTAATTAAAAATTATGTATAGTATGCATTAAATAAAAGAATACTGAAAAATCATATTATTAATCACCCCTGATGATATATGCTACACAACTACCATTCACTCTTATTGCACACAGGTTGTTTGATTTAAGTAGGTTATTACGCCAGCTAAAAATTTTTTTACTGCAAAGATAAAATGCCATTCCTAATGCTTATTTTAAAAATATTTTTGTTTTGTTACCGTTACTTCAAGTTTTTGTGGGCCTTAATATCGATACTATGATTGACGAGGCAAATAAAAAGAAATGATCAGTGGCAACTGGTGAAATTTAGGTTTTCTCATAGTATTGGAGCATGGGACCACGATTGAATCGATACGAATAAATACATGTACGTACATACTCGATACTTTTTCTCTTATACCAAGTACTTTTGGTATCGATACCACTGGTATCGAGTAGGTATCGATCAGCAATACTCGTACCGAATGAAATGAATTGAAAGTAGTACTGAACATAATGTGCATCTTTTTTTGTAATCCAAGTTTCAGCGTTTTGGCAAATAGCCGGGAAAATAATTGTTTAAAAAGATATATGTTATACTTATCTGTGATAAGATTTGTAAAGATTAGTAAATAATAATTAACAAAAATTTTCAGTTAATATTATTTTTCATTCCACTCTATTGAAAATAGTGTGCGGATGTAGAAAATATATGTTTTTCGTAATTCTTCAATTATTTTCAAAGGCTGGAGCAACAATTACTAAATGCAGAAACCGCCTTACGGGAAAAGACTTAAAGAATTGTTGTTTTTGTGTGGCATACCAAAGAATTGGTTTTTTTAGACGGTTTCGTATGTTTTTTCTTCAACGTTTTTTGATAAAATTTATCAAAAAAGTACTGTGTTCTTGTTTTGTTCCAAAACAAATTTGATATGAGTATCGGTACTTTTGACTCGATACCACATAGGTATCGATATTTTCTTTCGATGCAAGTAATGAGTAAAAGAATATATAACTTAGTTGTATCGATTTATCCCTACACGGAACACAAAGGATACTTTAAGGCATAACTATCAAAACAAAATGAAGAAGTTTTGCAACAAAAAACTGAGATTGAAATTTACGAAAATAATTGAAAAAATTGTGTACCACCAGGTAATTTTTTATACAATTTGCAAAATATTTACAAAACATGTTTTTTTTTCATAATTAAGTGGAAAATATATCGACAAATTTCTAATTTCATCAAAAAATATTGCATTTTTATAAAGTTATATCATTTTGAAATTTTATTTTAGATTCATTTTTCACTGTGCAAATTTCAAAAAGGTGCAACTATAAAAAATGAATATTTTTTTCATGAAATTTGAAATCTGTCTACATATTTTCCACCTGATTCTGAAAAAAGAGTGTTTTGCAAATATTTTACAAATTGTTTAAAAAATAACCTGATGAGGCAAAGTTCAATCGCAATTTTTTTCTGCATCATTTATTCATTTAGTTTTGATAGTAATGCTCTAAACTATCGTTTGGGTCCCATGCTCCAATACTAAGATACGGCATAACCTAAATTTCACCAGCCGCCATTGGAAATGATATACTTTATGTACTAAAATTCTGTATAAAAAAATATGCCAATTGGGTTTGACTTCTTCTCATATTTTTTATGGTGAACCGCCAGTACTGGACATTTAATTTCAATTTTATTCTCATACATACATATAGAAGAATAACCTTATGAAATTGCGGATATAAGTATTATGCATATTTTCATCTAAATCAACTGAACGAACCCTACCGTATTAACTATTCATATAAAGCATCTACAAACTACGTTGAGAAGACTAATTATAGAACCATGTAGACAAGACAAAAGAAACTCTAACACACTTAGACTTATATGTATAAGGTGGTCGGCTCGATGGATCATTACCTTAGTCCTTAATTTATCATAAAATTAAAACCCTAAAAATTTGGAAGTCTTGAAAATTTGGTTAACGCTATCAAGAGTAACCTCAACTACATATTTTTCGTTTGTGAAAATCTGAATTTGTACAAACACCGACTGCGATCTGGGAATTTGAACAGGTAAACTCAACACAGTTGTCTTTGGCTTGACGTGTTACTCAGTCTCGAATTTACCTGCAGTTTTAAGAGAAAGACGCGCACTAAATTCGATCGGATCGGTTCAGCCCAGTCCGCTCCGTCCAGCACAGTTCAAACATCCGCACATTGAACAAGAACAATCAGAATTTTTGGAACGGGCGTGTCTCGCCGAAGAAGGCACAAATATAATTGTTTAGTTATATATGTTTGTGAAAGTGTCAAGATTAGCCCTTGCCCTTACTACAATACAGTGATCGAATTGAGTCGATCGGAATGGCCTGAGCTGATAGTGTGCGGCGGGCTTGAATTTATTCTCGTATATACCAACTTTGTCGGAGGCAGCAGACTGGGCTGACAACCGAGCGGATTCAGTGCGCACCCTGCTTTAGTTATACACTGCACCAGTAAATCAACTATTTTTTTTAATTGCAGACATTTAATTTTGAGGACACTGTGTCTAAAACTATCGTTTGAGTAATTCTATGTATAACATAAGTAAGAAGATCTCATGTTTACCAATTTATTTTTTATTTTCCTCTACGCCCATGACTTAATTATTATGATAGGAGAGAAAGGGATGACTATTACATCTCTAATTTTCTAAGTACATTTACCTGGTACGTGACAACTGGGAAGAAGATTGTATGAAATGAGAATGACAAAAATAGCAATTTGGTTTTATTATAATGCGTGTCCTAGCGAAATATCATACCTACATTTTCTTAAGATCTAATTGAGATATAGATTTCAAGGAAAGGGGATTTGCTTCATTTCCAAATTGTAGTAAAATCGATATTTTCACTGCCAACAGTTCAACTAGAGTAAGCACCATATGTTAATTAATGGATCATTAAAAAGTTTATTGAAAATTGTTTATAATAATAATAATAATATTAGTAATAGTAATAATAATACGGGGTGCAAAGAACCGGCAACCTCCTCGCGGTGCACCCTGAACAGACAGAGACAAATTTGTTATATAGACAAAGGAATCTCTGTCTGACTAATGTCGGCTGTGGGGTATCAGGGATAACCACCCTGATTTCCCAAATACTCCAGTTCCAGATACATTCAGAAGAAGGGCTCCCCACGATTGACCCCAACCGAATGGGGGTCAGAGACAGGTTGGCGAAGCCCCACCGGTAGATCTCAATGTTGACGACATACGCAATGACATGGACGCTTTAAGTGGACGAGGGAACTAAGGGATGATTAGCTGGCGTGCTACGAGAGCAGCGACCCTGAGCGCAGGGGATACATGGCGCGATTACATGATGCCTGGTGGATCATGCACCCTGAACACCGCGCTTTCTCTCAGCAACATCTGAGAGATCAAGTATCTTTTTTGCTCAGGACAGGTTACGTAAAGGCACCCCGTCAGCTGGAAGAACTGCCAGCCGCATCTTCACCGCGGCAATTAGCAGCTGATAAGGAACATCCTATAGAGTTCACCGATGTAGACTTAAGGACAAGGGTTAGCCTTAACTCCAGGGTTAACCTAAAGCCACAACACCTGGCTAGAATGGACGCGGTCATCGATGAGGAACTTCCAGAAGATGCAGACATCTGGCAAGTCAACTGTGCCGTGTACAACGCCGCGAAGCAACTCGTTCCCCGTGAGAGTTCAACTGACACTTTAAACGGGGTCGAGAAGGCCAAGCGGCGTGTACAAAAAATCGAAGACAAAATACAGTCGGCCAGACGACACGCCTCGCGGATCCAGAGAATGGTGAAATACACAAGTGGTAGAGTTTTTACTCCCAGAATCCGGCACACAGTAGCCGGATTAAGACGTCAACACCACACTCTAAATCTGGCAGTGATACTTACCATCAAACGGCACTGAAGAGCCAGAAGTGGGTCCTGCAATCAGTACGGAGGAAGTCCAACAAGCACTTGTTGGTACCAAGAACTTCGCTGCCCTGGGCCCAGACGGCATTAATAACTTATGGTGGACGAAATATCCTTCCACGCACCGCCGTCTGGAGCGAGTTTTCAACTTGTTGAAAACTGGTTGAACGAGGGGCAGCAAATTCCGGGCTGGTTCGTCGTGGGACGTACTGTGCTTATCCTCAAAAAGGGGGATCTTTCCCACCCGAAGAATTATAGGCTGATCACTTGCCTCAACTCCTGCTTCCGAGGATTCTGTGGAGAAAGCTGCACCAGGCGGTCATTATGAGTACCTAAAAATGCCGTTTGGTTTATCTAACGCTCCATCTGTCTGTTTTTCAGAGAACTATTAACTTTGCTTTACAACCTATGATAAATACTAGAAAGGTATTTATTTATTTGGATGACGTATTAATACAATCTAAAACTGTAAAGCATGATCAGTTGGCAATGTGTTGATGTTAATAATATAAAAGAGCCTTGGGTACGGTTTGAACATGTACCAACTGAGTAAGTTAAAACAATTTTGTAAAGTGACTCTGGTCTGGATACCCGGCCACTCTGGTATGGAAGGTGACGAAATAGCCGACTCCTTGGCCAGAAAAGGAGCGGGTTCACGAATCATTGGACCAGAACCGATACTTGGCATATCTTGAAGTAGGCTAATATGGCTATCTCAACCTGGGCTAAAAGAAAAACTCTCCAGTATTTGCAAGAGTTACCAGGATTAGTTCATTCGAAGGCGTTTATAAAATACCCTTTGAGGTCAAGAGCTAAGAAACTTTTAGAGTTAAACAGGGTAAACTTGAAAACTCTAACTGGCCTATATACCGGGCAGTGCCGAATAAACTATCATCTGCATGAACTGGGCCTAGCGGAAAACGCCGAGTGCCGTCTATGCCTGGAGGATGATGAGAAGGCAAATCACATCTTATGCACCTGTCCCACTGTGGAGAGGATCCGATTCGCAAATTTTGGCAAAGAGCAACTGCTGCTAGAGGATCTGAACACATTCTCACCCAATAAAGTTATCAGTTTCATTAAGAGACTGAACTTATTGGGTGAAATATAATTAGGATCGTCACAGTGGAGGATCCACAAGCACCCACTCACAAAAACTTAACCTAATCTGGTAGGTACCATTTTGTGACCTTTCTGTGACTTGTCTGTGATTGTGTCTGTGACGAATGCGTGTCCCAGCGGCGTGTGTCAGTCTGTGATCTGGTTGGTCTGTGACGGTGACTGTTCTGGTAAGAGTGTGCTCCCCTTTCCATTCCAGTAGCCGTGTTAGCGGTGCAAGTTAGAGTGTGGATGCTTGGGTCTAGCAGTTTCTTCTGGCGGATATCACACTTGGATAAGTTAAAAGTGTTGATGCTTGGGCATAGTGGTTACTTCTGGCGGATATCACACTTGGATAAGTTAAGAGTGTTGATGCTTGGACCTAATAGTGCCTTCTGGCGGATATCACACTTGGATAACTTAAGAATGTTGATGCTTGGGCCTAGTAGTGCCTTCTGGCGGATATCACACTTGGATAAGTTAAGAATGTTGATGCTTGGGACTAGTAATATCTTCTGGCGGATATCACACTTGGATGAGTTAAGATTGTTGATGCTTTGGCTGAGTAGTGCCTTCTGGCGGATATCACACTTGGAAAAGTTAGTGTTGATGCTTAGGTCTTGTTTCTGGTGGATATCACATTAAATGTCTATAATCAAACTTTGATCAAGATTACAATATTTTACTTGTCAGGAGCTGGAATCCTCTGCGACTCCTGTCCTTGGAACACACACAGTAGTTAGGATGAAACCGGGCCTAATATTGGTCCGAAAACGTCCCAATGTCAGGCTGGCCGGGTTAGCTCCAAGCGTACCGCAATATTACATGTCCAAGTGGTAATTCAGTAACAGTGTGCTCTGATTGACATATGTATATTATGAACTGCACGTCAGAATAACCACGAGCCTTGTTCGGTGTGGTCGTTATTATTTTATCTTTGTATTACGTATTTATTTACGCTTTTAATATAAAAACTAACACACTATATTATTTTTCAAGTTTAGTTTATAAATGTTTCAAGTTTCATTGAATTGAATTTTATTTGTAACTGATGTTTCTTAGAACAGGCTCACCCCCCACCCAAAGGTCGAAAACTTGAATTTTCCATCAGGGTCCTGACCATATATCAAAATCGTTTGTACCCCACCTTTTGTAGGCCAAAAATCTCTACTGACTGGATTACTGGGATAGCAGAGAATTCATTTTCCATCAAACTGTTGTGCGGTCAACAGTGCATATTGCCCGCGACTTGATGCCAATGGCAGTCTTCTTTCAATATACTATGTCTAATATTTCAATACACATTATACATGCTATAAATATATTAGGTGTATTCTTTTCACAGATCCAAATAAGTTAACTCAGATATTCTTATTTGTGGTTGGTTTAGCAAGTTCCTCTAAACTGTCTAAATCAATCATGAATGAAAATAACTGAGGAAACACATTTAGAGCTGTGAAAAAGATACACCTATAATTGAGGTCTGAAATAAAATCGGTTACTGACGTGCGATACTCAATATTCGTTCTTTCCTCATTATTTTTTAAAACTGGTTAAAATTTGTTAAAATTTTAGCTTATAAATTTAATGAATATTTTTAACTGAATAGTATTAGTGAAGAACGAACATTCACTATTGATCTTTTTCAGTGACGGACTATTTTTCTGGCATCAATTACGTCTTTGTACTGTATGTATGTCATATTGCTAATAAACTAATTTGAGAATATGCTAATAATGGTCTACGAAGGATTATTTTTATTGGAATGGAGCTAATAAAAAATATGGCTCGCGATAGAATAATAAAATACGTACAATTTATATATTCCTATTACCTATTATTATTAAAGCTGGTAAATCGTGCTCACCGCACAGGCATACGCATCATAATAAGCGTAATAAAAGAAATTAACTAGTAACAAAAGCAATAAACTGTTACAATTTATAACAATGTATGCAGAACTTATCGTGTTAACTAGCTTAATGAACTAGCTGGGTTATCAGTGTTATCACAAACTGGAGAAGATCTCTAAAAACTTTGCAGCATCAAGTATGTTTCTATGGTTGTCTCCGTGAGTGATGTGATGAAAAAATATGCTTATATTTTAAAAACGATTGTTCGACATATGTTGATATAATACAGATATACTTAAAATATTCTTTGAACGCACTTAACGGATCTAGAGATGCACCATCAGTACCTTGCTTTTAACACACGTGCGAACTTTTCTCTAACGCGCTCATTTTTTTGCGTCACCTATAGAGTGTAGGAGTCGATTTACTTCGTCCACTATTTGCCGTGACTCTGCTAACGACAACGTACTGTTTTGTAAGTATTTTATGGCGTCATGTAATCTTTTATAATTCTTGTGAATAGTTTTTAAAGCTGTTTCAACGGAAATATCCTCGAATTCTGCCTGGCTTTCCTTATAATAGCTGCAGCCTCGTCAGGATTGAGTTTTGGTATCAGAGCTTTTATTTGTTGTAAATATTTAATATAATAAAAAGCTGCCTTCAACCATGTTCCACAGCGTGTAAGAATCGACTGTGGTTGTATGTTGCCGAGACGACAGATTGTAAAAAAAAAAATCTATTGTAAATGTTATAGTACGTGTTCTGGACCCTCTTAAACCGATATTTCCACTTTTACTAGGTAGTAAGAGACTGAGTGTACTGACAAAACAATTATGCGGGTGATGCTGGAGACGTTAGAAAAATTTACCCTGTCAACATGTCAGTTGTTGATGTTTGTGACCGGTGGTGTCGCGACAATGCGTTTAATAGGCCGTTCTCTTCAAGAATACGGTTGTAGGTTGGTACATGTTACGTGTAAAGTGATTGTTTTACTTTTTATGGCAGAAACTATTCGACAAGGTTTTCCAGAGGTAGATGCATTAATAGCAAGTACAAAAAAAGTGTTTCTTAAATCTCCTAAAAGTCTTCGCGCATTTCACAGCAAGTGTCCCGGTATTCCCGAACAGCCACAACCGATTCTTATAGGTTGGGGAACATGGCTGAAGGCGGCTTTTTATTATGCTGAATATTTACAGCAAATAAAAGCTGTGATACATTTCAATCCTGACGATGCTGCAGCAATGAAGGAAAGCCAGACAAAATTCCAACATATTTCCGTTGAAACAGCTTTAAAAACTATTTATAAGATTACATAGCGCCATTAAAAACTTACAAAACAATGCGTTTTCGTTAGCGGAGTCACTGCAAATAGTGGACGAAGTAAACTAACTGCCATACGCTATAGATGACGAAAAAAATAACCTTCTTTTAAAAATTAAAAGTGACCGCCACCACGCATATATGTTTGCTTTTCGCTATCATGATCGCAATCGCGCATATGTGTTCTCCACCTTAAGCAGACATTGAACAACGGCGATATGCTCCATTATTTCAGATTTTATGTTACCAAAGTTGTTTTGTTTTTAGGTTTCTTTTATTTTAATACAATAAAGATTTGGTAACTATGACTCTTTTAAGTCATTTATGGCCTGTATAATAAGCATTTTAAAGGAACCTACTTAAAAGGAGTAGTAGTGAGAATAAAATGTATTACTTAGCAATTTCAGCAAAATATAAATATATTTTAACTGTAAGACAACTATGTGATATTTATATTTTGTTTGTAATACACTATCTTGTCGCTAAATACGCCCTTTAAGTTAAAGACTCCTTATGTTGATCTTACCGGCCATTAGAGTTTATTTTCATTTTTATACATTGTCACAATGTATAGTAATAAAAAAGTACGTTATTTATTTATTTATTTATTTTCGAAATTTATTTCAGTTTGTTTAACAAGAAGCAGTGGTCACATTTATGTGTTTCAATAAAAAATATAAAAATCAGCATACTAATTTTGCCCCTCCCTGGAAAATTTTCTAGCTGCGCCCTTGACATAATTAAGTTTTATTCAAGAGCGAATCCATAAGCTTCCTAAGGGTAGGGGTTGCACTTGACACAAATAATGTAAAATATCTAATAAGAGTAAATGTCAGAAATGGTGTGTAATAGGATAAATACAGGCATTTTCAGAAAAAAAATGTATGGTAATTTTAAACTTAAATACAAATAAAATAAACATCGATAACGCTTAGAAGGTATGTAAATAGAAGTGATGGACTGTTCATAAAAATTAAAAATGAACTTGAAAACTTTACAAAAATAATGCCATTCATTCATTATCATTACCATTTTCATAAGGATTTGTTTTTGACGGCCCCAAGATTTACGGACTTCGGACAATGAGGGCTAACGTTTTCAGGCTCACCAGTTGGCGCCACTGGTCGAGTAGGGCCGTGTCAAAAGTTATTGTTAGGCGCGGGAAAAGTTTATAATGTTTTATTATAATTATTTCGTAAACCATCAAATAAAAAAACCTTGATAATTGTGCCTCAGTGTTGTGCAGTTCCATTTTGTTCGGAAACAATAGGCGTACATATGCTTCCGAGAGACAACACTCGCTTAAAACAGTGTTTTTTTTTTTTTTGGTTTTGGATCGTAGATCATTCAGCCAGCCGCTAAAAGAAGTAACTAAACCTAAATTCGAAAACAGTGGTTGATAGAAATAACTTTACTCCTTCGAAACATTCGTGTTTGTCAGAAATATTTTAATTCTGACTATTATGGGTTACCAAAGGAGTCTACTACAGAAAATCGTGAGTAATAATCATCATTCGTTGTTGTCATCATATTCATTCTTGATATAACCTAACTTTAATGACATAAGACACTTCTGATAAGTACAATAATTTCCCTACTGAGCAAATAAATTACTACTTTCCCCTTCTGCCATCAGTGTTAAATGTTTTGCAGCTAATTTTATTAAAAATTACTAAAAACTAGCGTTAAAAAGCCATAGTTCAGTGACATTGACCTTTTCGTGCACTAGCACCTTTCGTGGTGAATTCAAGCGCGTTAACCCTCATTGCATCTATTGCCTCCCCCCCTGATCGTGCTTAATTTGATTTGAAAAACATTCGTAACAACCACATCTCTATGGTAACTAGTGACATATTAAGTTATAATAAATATGTCACTGATGGCAACAACACATTTTCATGGCATGTACAGTTGTCCTGAGTTATGTACATAATATGTTCGGTTGATCCTGCCAAGTATAATATGCGTCTCTATTATGACTATACTTTTCTCGCACATAGAACGAACACTCGATGTTTTCCTTCGTTGAACAAAATGCACATCTTGATTTTAAATTGAATTGTTTTTTGAGTTATACCGTGTGGTATTTCTTTTGTAATACTAAAGATTATACACATTTATAATCTTTGCAATAACTCAGTTTATGAATGATTCTGTAGCGATTATCATAAAAAATAAAATTTAGGTATTGCTAGTGACATCTAGTTTTTAAGCTGGCAAAATATTTATTTGCACTACGGAGAACACTGCAATAATTAGACCCTTGTATATAATAATTCCATTAGATGGCGACGGTAGCATTGATCGAGATATGGCAATAGGTAGGAAACCGTAAAACTACTAGCAATATATTAACTACCTTTTCTCATAGATGGCAAAATAATTTTGTTTCGAATAAACCGTCAGTCACAGTATAATCAGAGACTATATATAGTCTCTGGTATAATCAATAGGTGCATTCGTTCTGAGATCTCAGCTAATCGAAATTGTTTTACCGTTGCACTGCATAAATAAAAGCATATAATTTCCTTTGATGTAGCCTCCGTAACCGTAAAACTACTTAGATGAACTGAGATCTCAGTTAGAAAGAACGCACCTAATGTTCGCAGGATTTAAATAAAACAGAACTTCCATATATACCTTTATTTATTTCCAAACTGAAAAAGAAAAATGAAGTACACATTTGGGAAATTCATTTACGAAAGATAACATCATCCCAATTTTTTCCCCCGCTTTCCTCAACTTTAAGAAATTGGAATATAAAATTTCTGACTAGAGCAAAATTCTTGATCTATATTGGATAGTTCTTCTTGAAATTTCACTTTCAATCAGTTGATGTTAACTGGTATTTAGATATGCATAAGGAAAAATCCATAGGGGTTAACTCCAGGCTTCTCGGCGACCAATTAATGTCCCCTAATTTAGGGATTACTTTTCCCGGAAATATGGCCTAACATACCATCTTTGGCAGTATGTGCTGTTGCCTCATCTTGTTGGTACTAGGTTTCATTAGTGAAACCTTTGACATCTTAAAGTTGAGGTCTCAAAAAATTCTACAGCATTTCTGTGTATATCTGGCAAACGTTACAGATACTCTTCTCCAAGCACCTCCAAAAAAATAAAGACCAACTATACCCGCAACTAATACTACGGTCCATACTGTGACTTTTGGACAATGGAGAGGTTTCTGATGTCTTTTTGCTTCAATTTAGCTTTACATCAATGGAAATTTTGTTACCAACCAATTCAAATGAAAGTGAGCTTCATTGTTAAACAAGATGTCAAAACCTTCAAACAAAGTAACAATATTTCTCTAGCAAAAGTCAATCCTCATTGACTGTCTTGACTCTTCCACTTCTAGTGTGAATTAAATAAATTTTATAGAGATGATCTCTTAAATCTGCATTAGCAAGCTAGACTTATTCATGTGTAAGGTGGTGACCTATTTTCTCACCAAACGCCGAGCAACAACAAAGCTACAGACGCTAGTGTTTCGGAATTAATGTCTCTTATCAGCACAGCAGAAGATGGCGAACGATTACCGGAGAGAGTTTACAGGGTCGTTGCGTGACCACAGTCTACCAATGGTGGATCGATTTACATTATGTAGCTAGCACAAATGAATTTTTTTGTATCAAAATTATAGACATTAAACATTATAAAGTGAAATGTTTATTTTTTACTTTCATTAGTTTTTACATTTACTGTTACCGGAGATATCCGTCATTTTTCAGGGTCCGATCTAACTCTTCCGCCGCTCTGGGCAAAAATGATTTTCGACGCCCTCTTACAAATCTTACAAATTTGCATTTTTCTACAAGACCGTTCCACGGAATGCAGTTTAGCAGTGTCCAGTATCATGACCAGATACAACAATCATTTAAGAAAAAAACAGATCAATAAGTTTTTGAACAACAAAGTTATGACGTGAGAAGTATTAAAAAAACTTGTGTTTCCGATTTAGGAGTAAAATTGACTTTTAGAGGGTGTTCGCAATTCCGAATCTCACAGCTACTGCGAAAATCGGATGCAATAGATGATTCTTCATAAGAAACCATTTTCAGTTTCTTTAGGTCCTTGAGTGGTATTGGCCTCTTTTTTACAAGTTTACTTAGGCGGTTTGGTTCTCTACCAGGCATGTTATTTTCTTAATTTTTTTTTTTTTAATCATTTATTTAACGTCGGACTATTTTCGTTACCAGGGCCAATCACCGACGTTAGGACGCTGATATACAGGCTCGGTGGAATAGTTGGTTACAGCGCCCCATCATCCTCTTTACATATCCCTCCCGCCCCACTCAGAATAGACGCGTCACCACTCCAGGCCACCTGTCCACACGCAAAAATTATGTTTGAACTGTTTAAAACAGGTTTTTGTACTAGTTTTCTTATATAATCTTTATAACCAACTTTTTAATATTTTTGTTAATTTAATTCTTATGTCATATGTACACATTAAATTAAAACGCACTGTATATGTTTCCACAGGAAAGTGCTACCCTTACACAGAATGAAAAAATGCGAAAACTGCAAAAGACCCCAACGTCGGCCACCAGGACGACCGTCCCTCGCTGAAGGGATATGTCGCCCTAGCGATTATGTTATAATATTGTAAATTTGTTTTATAGTTTTTATAATCTGCTCCAGACGTACACCACACGACGACCCTCGCGCGCGCGTGTGTGTGTGGTGTATGTATGGTGTGCGTGTGTGGTGTATGTATGGTGTGTGGTTTGTGTTTGGTTTGTGTGCGTGTGTGATTAGTGTGTGATTAGTGTGCGTGTGTGGGTGCGTGAGGGGGCGCGCGCGCCTTCGTGCGTATATAGGCCGTTTTTTTGCTTCTTTTGCTTTTAAGATTGTTTCTTATTAAGTGGTCAGTAGACACAATACTTGAATAAATTCCAAGCTATGTTATTGAAAAATAAGAAATTCTCTCCATATGCACCATCATGCGAAGTATACTGCTGGCGCCCGAGAATGTCTGCTATTCACTACTAATTATGTTCATCTGATTATTCCAAAACACAATCCCCTTTACTTCTGAATATCCTCTTATTTTGTTCAAACTTACGTTACTCAGTATAGATACATCATTTTCACATAATTTTGTTTGTTTTTAGATTTACATTTCTCATGTTCTACTTGCTATCCATATCATCACTGTAGATCATCCACTTGAAGATTTTGCAATGATGTAAAGAAATAAAACACTTAATTTTCTAACAGATAATACTTATTTATTACTATATTACAGAAAAAAAAATAAAGAGTTGTATAATACAGTGGTATATATAAGTACATGTGCCATAGTAGAGCAGCGTGCTCTTTTTATATAGGAAAAAATAAATACCAACAGTAAATAGCGTCGCTTGAAACATTTACAAAATATTACCTAGTCTAATAATACACTTTTTATTATTTATTTCGTTCCTAACCCCAATTTCTTTCACATATATTACACTTAGTATTAGAAAAAATCAACAAAAACTGTTAATTGGTTTTCTTATAAATTAAATAATACAGAACAGACTGTCCACATATAAAATTTTTGATATACGTCTAGTTACTGTACACAAAATTAATATAAATTAGTAAAAAATTAAAATGCAATTCGTATATTTTTTTTATTCGTTATTTCAGTTAAAACTATATTTAGTTAGCTGTGCTTTTTCTTATTTGAAAGGTGGACGGAAACAAAAATTATTTTAACAGCTCCTCCCGTATTGCAGAAACTAATGCTACCACCTTTTTTTAGTATAAAGTAACCAACATTTTGGAATGAACACTCTAATACCTGATTTGAGTCTACTAGAATTTTAAAAGATCAAAACTTAACAGCAAAAAATAATGTTCGACAAGGCGAATATTATTTATCTATAAAAAAGTATTTTCAATTTATTCTAACCAATACCATCTCAGCCTTTGCTTTTATTTTTAATTGTAAAATCACTCTAACAGTAATTATTTAAGAAAGACTAACAATTTAAGTACTTTGTTCTGTAACAATTTTAGACATTTTGTGCATAGATAGCTTTATTAAAATTGGCAGGTGAGTTTATAACCTAATTTGTATAGCTCTTATAATATCAGAAACCGTCTTTATTTTCTTAAATTCCCATTAACCCATAGGAGTTTTCAACAAATCATGAGAGAACATTTACAGAAATCATTGATTGATCATTGCCTCGGGCATATTTACGAACATGGAAAAAGTAGAGCCCGATTAAATTCTAAAGTACGAAAATAAAAGAACCAGATGATACCAACTTGGTTGGTGAAACACGCATCGAGTATCGGGTGGAATATGCAGTGCTTTGACGTTTATAGAAATTACTTCAATGGAATGTGTATTTGGCATAATTTAACAAACACTCATATCATTTTCTTTGTAATATGTCTGTTCATTCATGATAATATAAATGATGCATTCTGGGAATGTTTGGATAATGATGTTGGTGATAAAGTGACAACTGATAGAATTAGCTTTTAGGTTATCTTTATAGAAATATACAGTGCGCGGCAAACATAATGAATAAATTCACTTTCGACCTTAATATGCATATTTATAAAAACGCTTAAAAAAGGCGAATTTTTGTTTTCAATTATGTACAGTTTACAATAAAAATTATTTTGCTAAAACCCTTTAAAGCCACCACAAAATCTCTTGCTATGTTCAGCACATAAGAATAATTGATTTTTTTCAATTGCTCCAATGTGCACATTAATTGATCACGATTTATCTCATATGGTACGACAGGTAGTTAGGGGTGCCATCTAGTGATGCAAATATACCGCATTTTATTTTAGCTATATTATACCCTATAAAATATCTATAATACTATTTAGGAAAAAATTGAGCTTATAGTGATGTAAATTTACCGGCAAATTTTATTTTTAACATTTTTAGCAGATTTTTATTCGGCTAAACGCAATAAAGCATTACGTTTATATATACATGTTTGATGTCAAATTAAAAGTCAGACCAAGACCAATGTAGTGGTTTATATTAGAGTTCAATTTTTTCTTGCTGTTTTTGTCTGGTTAGAAATCGGTTAAAAATGCTAAAAATGAAAATGCAGTACCTTTGCTAAAAAAATATATGGGGGGCCTAAACATCTGCTAATTCAAATGAACAACCCTATCAAACATAACAAAATTCATATCTAGCAAAAGGCATCCTACCAAAAAAAAAAAATCTCAATTATCACAAAAACATGAATAACTGTTGTCAAATCCGTTTCTAAGTTTAATACCCTTTTAACATTTTAAGTAACTTGAGCTGCATATTTTATTTGATATGTTAAATTGGACAACTTGTATTTATTCAATCAAAAATTGCCGAGACTATTCGCGAAAATCAAACAAACGAAATACATTAGCTACAAAAATCAAAGATATGTGAAAGTGATGATAAGGATAAACATTATTGGTGAAAGTGTCAACACTGGCCAATCGAGGTTTTCCCACACAAATTTGTTGATATCTAACATAAATCCTTTTTTTCATTCGTTCGATTTTGCGAATTGACATAAAATTTGAGTATTAATCTTGAAGACTAAACAAACTTACTACCGCTTCATTAAGAAGCGCATATAAAGCAGATTTTGAAAAAGTAAAATCTTTGTCACTTAAATCACTTTGAAAGTTAAAATCCCACTTCTGAAAAATTATGAACTATGAGCATATTACACCTTTTTGTAAAATACAAAATAAAAACATAAATAAACACTTCATCCGTAAAATTTATCTTTATACAACAATCTCTCCAATTTTTCCATGTTCAAAATATTCATATCTCTTATATTCAGATCTTATTACCACCATTTTTTATTTCTTACATATTTACAAATTGCACAGTCAGTCCTGGCAAAATTTTAGTTGCAGAATAGCAACCAAAACGAATTGGAATGGATCACATATTAAACATTTGGTGATGTTCTACAAATATTTTAGAAAACAAATATATTCGTACTTTCAAAATTTCACAATTTTACTAATGGAGGACATTTCCACTGGGTTAAAATATATGAAATACTTAACACAATTTTTTATCGAGGAAAATCATCAGTATTCCAATAAAAAGAGCTCTTTACGCACTAAATATCACGAATCACGAATCATAAAAGGAACAAAAATAAGTTGTCATTTTTGAAACTTTGCAGAAAACTTTACTAAGAAATTTTACATCAAACAAACAAATAAATAAATAAATATCACAAAATAACATTAGGTGCATAACTTTTGTTCTTGTCACTTTTGCAACATGGTCCTGCAATCTTTGTTATGAGCACATAATATCTTGGGAATGTTTTAAAAATGCAGAACGTTTAACGTTCTATTTTGGTACCATTTTAAAAACATTTCTGAAAATCTAAATCTCAGCAAGTTTACCACTTTCGACCATTATTTTTTTATAAAATATTTGTAGAACACTGAACGAAAACGTCAACAATAATTTTCCCAACTATGAGCAAAACCTTTGCCTTAGCTGCAAAACAGCTCCCAGCAAGTTTGGATTAACCAATGCTGCTCTTACATCAAAACATAACAAATAAAGGTTTCAACAAATGTTTGACTGGAAGAAATAATTTACAGTTGAATTTGAAAAGCTTTGGGTGTCGTAGTGGCTGCTAAAAACGGATTGGTACTATTATTTTGCCTCGCTGCGAGCTCCGCCCATTCTGCATCAAATGGATCCACCGGTTTACTGTTCTGGAAGGTTTCCGCACCAGAATCTAAAGAGACCGCTCTCGAGTGCGCCTTTAAAGACGGAGTTCTTCTAGGGGAAGTTCCGTCCATTTTTCCCGGTATAGGCGAAGTAGAATTGACAATTTCAAGCCATTGTTCTGGCCTGGGCAGAGTACTGGTAGTCGAACTAATACTGGTATTTAGTGAGCGATTAGCGAGAGGAGTTTCGTTCCTAGTTAAATTTGGGCTAAAGTTCAAACTAACAGGCGTAATAGTAGTGGTCGTAACTGCCATAGGAGTAGATGTTATCGACTTGTTATAGGTGTTGTTTATAGTCGTTACGTTTAAGTTCAACGTATTTTGGTTGACAGAGCTTTGATTATTGAAGTTGAAGTCATCCGATCCGCTATGTGTCAGTTGACTTAAGCCCTGGGAGAGTTGCTGGCATAGAGCTGTAACCGAGTCCCCTGGTGACACTTCGGGGATTGGAGAAACAGGTGGTTTGGCATTTGAATTCGTGGGTGAAGTGGGAGACTTGTACGAATTTAAACGGGCGGTGTTACTTGGAAGTTCGTTTACTCTTAACGACATTTGCCTTTTGAATGGGGAACTCTGACCTAGAGTACTGAACCTGTAAAAATAGGAAATTAATTATAAATGACACAGGTGTATAGTATTTCCAATCTCAGTGCAAACAGTCCATCTGAACCGATGCTACCATTACAAAGCCTGTCTGCGATGGAATAACACGGAAATTGTGCTTGAATAGCACACTCGACTACTCAACCAGATGTTTGGCACAGCGGGGCCACAAACGGTGGCTTTGTTGGACGTTTTATAGTGGTATTTACACTGGATATTGGAAAAACTATACTTCGAGGTTTCATTTTGAGTCATGTCATGAATTGTTTAATGTATCTTATTAAATTTTTATGTTTCTTTCAAAAAGAAGTTCAGTTTGGCAAAAAAAACTAAAATTCAATTAAATGACTTCGAAATTCTTAAACCGAAATTGCTTCTGAACCTGACTATCAAATATCAGAAGCTTCTTCATTTTCAAAACAGGCACAATCAATATTACAAAAATTCTTAATATTTAAAATATTATTAATTTTCTAAAGTTACATCGCATTAAGAAATATTCATGAGAAAGTTTTTGAAATATACAAAATATACGATTTTTAAAACGAGGATATCACAATTATCAAACATTATTAACAGGTAATTCTCTTAAGAAGCCATTGCAATATTCAATTAACTTATTTGAACAAAATATTCTTTTGGATGAATTTGCCCCAATTCTACCCCACAAACAGGAACATGTTTCCTCATAAAAAGTTCTGCTTTTGTTAAAAATATGATTGATATGAATAACATGTCGTGTACAGAGTGTTCAGAAAATTAAAAAATCTGAAAATTATGTAAGAGTAAACCACTTTCAATTTGAACGATATGAAAAACTGTCACTAAGAAAAGTTGTTTAGAATTAAAATTCATGTCAGAATTCCAATTTGTGGAAAAATCTACCTAATTCGACTTTTTTTTTTTAATTTTTCCTAAGTATCAAATGGTATGCGGTAAAACTTATGGTAATATAAAAATTATTTTCTTACAAAATTATTAAATAAGACAGCTAGTTATAACCGTAATTATATTTTTACAGCATTGAAAAAATTTATTAGGAAAACTAAAACAAATTTTTAAAAAATATTATTCAAACACTCTCCACCGTCCTCCACGCATTTTTGAAGGCGAGTGTAAAGCTTTTGTAACTTTCTAACCTCTTATAAAGATATTAACTGAACAGCTTCCCTAATGCGGTATTTCAACCGATCAGTGTTATTATCTAAAGGCCTACTGTATACAATTTGTTTCAATCGACCCCACAAATAAAAATCCATATTTGTTAAATCGGGGGACCTCGGAGGCCATGGATTTGGACCATACCGATTAATCCATCGGTCGTCAAACTTATTCCGTAACCAGGTTCTAACATTTGTCGCAAAATGAGCCGGACAACCATCTTGTTGAAAATAAAATGAGCTGGGGTTATCGAACGGTAAATTTTGTAATTCATCACTGAAAAAAGTTTGCAGCATTTTCAAATAACTGTTAATATTACGGGTATCTCTAAAAAAATATGGCTCAATAATTCCATGGTAAGACACTGCGCACCAAACATTTACTTTTTAAAGTATTGTTGCCCACATTGTATTCTAAAATTAGGATTAACATCACTCCAATATCGACTATGTTGCGAAGATACAATCCCATTAGTCAAGAAGGTGGACTCATCCTGTAAAGATAATTCTTTTATGAAAATTTCTACTCATGCTTCCAATCCACAAACAAAAATAAATACGTTTTGCTTCGTCGTCTGTTTCTAAGGTGTCGTTGAAAATCGGTTTGTAAGGATATATCTTATTGTGTTTTAAAATTTTTTGAATCTGAGATTTCCAAATATTCCGCTCGCCTTCTTAATGACAGTCTGGGATGTTCCTCTACTGACTGTAATACTAACAGAGCGCTGGCATCATCTTCATCATATTTTTTTTAGATCTTGGTATTTTTAACAACGATCCAGTTCTTAAAAATGTCTGTACTATTTTGTGGCAGATCGACTGTGCAACGCGCACACCTGGGTATTCTAAATTAAAAATTTCGATTACGTTCCGATAGCAAGACTCACCAATTCCATAACACTGTATTAGATAAATTTTTTGCTGTAAAGTAAGCATTTTTACAATAGTTATTATTAATGAAGTAGAAAATGATGTTGTACAGTAAAATGACAAATCGAGGATAAATAAATGTCACTGTCAACCACAAGCCAACTACTCAGTTATACAGTTTTTAATTTTTATACCACTTGATATGAGCATTTTTTTAAAAAGTAGAATTAGGTAGATTTATCCACAAATTGGAATTCTGACATCAATTCATTCAATTTTAATTCTAAATAACTTTTCTTTGTGACAGTTTTTCATACCGAATTACACGTGGTTTACTCTTATATAATTTTCAGATTTTTTAATTTTCTGAACACCCTGCACATGACACGTTAACTTACTTCTGGCAATCATATTTTTAACAAAAGCAAAACTATTTATGAAGAATACATTTTCCGCGTAAAATGAGAAATAAAAAAGTTTACCCTCTTATCCAGTTTAACTGTGGACTTACTGTAAGTACTACTGGTAACATTCTGTACCTTTTTTAAATAAATTGTTGAAAATTAATCTGTGATATGACTTAAAAACATAAATATTGGATTTATAAATTAATAATTAATTTATAAATCCAATAGTTATGAAGAATCGACATTTCTAGTATTACAATTAATTATTGTAATAATAAAAATGTCAATTCTTCATTTCAAGCTTCTGCGGAGGGCCGCGATGTCTACGGCTCCGCGTGAACGCAACATTTCCGCCCTCGGCGTTCATGGAAAAAGGCCTGCGGCCCTTTCTTTTCCTGGATCGCCAATCGATTCCCCACCCCGTATATAGTCGGAATCCGAAATAAAAAAAATTGTGTTTGGGCCACCAGGTATGCCAACTTTCGTTGAGCCACCGTATACAAGGTGGGGCAATAGTGTGTCGGACCTCGATACCTCGAGTTCTACGATAGCTAGAAATTTTTTAAAAAATTGCAAGTAAACTAGATAAAAAAGTCTATAACTGGAAATTATTTTCGAACATACAGGGCGAGCCAAGACGAAATTACAGGACCAAGTGCCTTTTTTTTTTAATTGAATGCTATGTATATCAGTACATTTTTTGAAGCCTCTTTCTAGGCACTATTCATTCCTATATTATTATTGGCTATCTCCCAACCACTTTGATGTAATGATTTTTTTTGTTGAAATAATGCCATCTGCAGATGGATATTAAAAAAATCACCACAGTCACAATTATGGGTTTTAAGAAAAACTTATGTGAATACCAGTTACGAGACATCTAATTAATATTTTTGAATCATTTTCATTTCCTAAAAATGTACAGGGTGGCCAAAAAAATAGTATTCAATTAAGAACTTTTTAAATTGAATTTTCTCAATTTTTTCAAATGGACCACCCTGTATATTTTTCAATGATGTGATGTAAAAATGAAAAACGAACATTTTTTGTAAGTGCTTCCCTATGGTTAATTGCAACCATTTTCGTTTTATTGAGCAATAATTACAACATTCAAAAATAAACTTAAAAAAAGAGGTTTCTTCAAATAACTCAGTAGAAAAAATTATAATAAATGTTCCACATGTTGGCCATTTTGATTGGCACACATCTCTATGCGCTTTTGAAATGAGGTTCCCACTGTTCATAAAACTGCCGGTGTGATAGATCTAAAGGCAGATATTCTTTCCTTCATATTTTGTACTGTTGTAGTGTGTCACTATAAACAATTTCCTTCACGTATCCCCATAAAAAGAAATCCATTTTTGTAAGATCTGGGGATCTAGCAGGCCATTTAGTGGGTCCATTTCTTCCAATCCATTGATGAGGGTAGGTATTATTTAAGTGGTCACTAACTGCATTTAAATAATGTGGTGGAACACCATCTTGCTGAAACCACATCCTATTTCGAATTCTTCCAGGGAGATTTACCAATAATTGTGGCAGATAGTTTTCCAAAAAATGAAGATAAATAGCTCCAGTCAATGTACCATCAAAGAAATGTGGCCCTATTACATGTTCTCCAATAATTCCTCCCCAAACGTTTACAGATCATCTGTGTTGGTTATCAACTTGCATAAAAAAGTGAGGATTTTCCGAAGCATAATAATGGAAATTGTGCCTATTAACAAATCCATTTTTATGAAAAGTTGCCTCATCAGTGAATAAAACATTATTGAAGAAGTTGACATCAACTTGCATTTTACCTCTGGCCCAATTACAAAATTGTAGGCGCTTTTGAAAATCATCATCAGATAATTCCTGGTGCATTTGAATATGATATGCATGCAACTTATTTGTTTTTAAGATTCGACCCATAGACCGTCTACTTATTCCTACTAATGAGATCACTTCTCTTTGACTAACATGGGGATTCTCAACCGTTGCCAATACCACAGAAAACTCATTTTCTTCGTTCACAACACGTTTTATTCTTTCACTTTTTTTATATTCGACATTTCCAGTTTCCAGAAATCTATCGAGAAGGTTTTGGAAGCTGCTAACATCAGGAAGCCTTCTTTCAGGATAACGTTGGTGATAAATTCTATTGGCAAGTAAACAATTTCTGTGTGACTCGCCCAAAACAAAAGTCATGTCTACAAGTTCCGTTTTATTAAAATTCATATTGTAAAATTCCAAATATTTTAAATTCAATACAAATTGTAACTAACGACCGATAAGTGTGATAAATGCTCCTTGGTACACGACAATTTATACCAAACTGAGGTTTTATTGCTTGTCGAATAACGAAAACAGCAAAAAAACTTACAAAAAAAACATTACAGTAAAGGACTGGTTAAATACTATTTACTCATTTCGATGGAAATGGTCCCACTAAACGGCCTCATTTCAAAATTGCATAAAGACGTGTGTCAATCAAAATGGGCAACACGTCGAACACCTATTATAAATTTTTCTAATGAATTATTTGAGGGAACCTCTTTTTTTAAGTTTATTCTTGAATTTGACACTTATTTATTTATAAAACGAAAATGGTTGCAATTAGCTATAGGGAAGTACTTACAAAAAATGTTCGTTTTTCATTTCTACATCACATCGACGAAAAATATACAGGGTGTTTCATATGAAAAAAATTGAGAAAATTCAATTTAAAAAGTTCTTAATTGAAAAATAAACACTTATTTATTGATAAAACGAAAATGGTTGCAATTAGCCATAGGGAAGTACTTACAAAAAATGTTCGTTTTTCATTTTTACATCACATCGTTGAAAAAAAAAAATATATATATATATATATATATATATATATATATATATATATATTTTTTTTTTTTTCAACGATGTGATGTAAAAATGAAAAACGAACATTTTTTGTAAGTACTTCCCTATGGCTAATTGCAACCATTTTCGTTTTATCAATAAATAAGTGTTTATTTTTCAATTAAGAACTTTTTAAATTGAATTTTCTCAATTTTTTCAAATGAAAACACCCTGTATATTTTTCGACGATGTGATGTAGAAATGAAAAACGAACATTTTTTGTAAGTACTTCCCTATAGCTAATTGCAACCATTTTCGTTTTATAAATAAATAAGTGTCAAATTCAAGAATAAACTTAAAAAAAGAGGTTCCCTCAAATAATTCATTAGAAAAATTTATAATAGGTGTTCGACGTGTTGCCCATTTTGATTGACACACGTCTTTATGCAATTTTGAAATGAGGCCATTTAGTGGGACCATTTCCATCGAAATGAGTAAATAGTATTTAACCAGTCCTTTACTGTAATGTTTTTTTGTAAGTTTTTTTTGCTGTTTTCGTTATTCGACAAGCAATAAAACCTCAGTTTGGTATAAATTGTCGTGTACCAAGGAGCATTTATCACACTTATCGGTCGTTAGTTACAATTTGTATTGAATTTAAAATATTTGGAATTTTACACATGAATTTTAATAAAACGGAACTTGTAGACATGACTTTGTTTTAGGGCGAGTCACACAGAAATTGTTTACTTGCCAATAGAATTTATCACCAACGTTATCCTGAAAGAAGGCTTCCTGATGTTAGCAGCTTCCAAAACCTTCTCGATAGATTTCTGGAAACTGGAAATGTCGAATATAAAAAAAGTGAAAGAATAAAACGTGTTGTGAACGAAGAAAATGAGTTTTCTGTGGTATTGGCAACGGTTGAGAATCCTCATGTTAGTCAAAGAGAAGTGATCTCATTAGTAGGAATAAGTAGACGGTCTATGGGTCGAATCTTAAAAACAAATAAGTTGCATGCATATCATATTCAAATGCACCAGGAATTATCTGATGATGATTTTCAAAAGCGCCTACAATTTTGTAATTGGGCCAGAGGTAAATGCAAGTTGATGTCAACTTCTTCAATAATGTTTTATTCACTGATGAGGCAACTTTTCATAAAAATGGATTTGTTAATAGGCACAATTTCCATTATTATGCCTTCGGAAAATCCTCACTTTTTATGCAAGTTGATAACCAACACAGATGATCTGTAAACGTTTGGGGAGGAATTATTGGAGAACATGTAATAGGGCCACATTTCTTTGATGGTACATTGACTGGAGCTATTTATCTTCATTTTTTGGAAAACTATCTGCCACAATTATTGGTAAATCTCCCTGGAAGAATTCGAAATAGGATGTGGTTTCAGCAAGATGGTGTTCCACCACATTATTTAAATGCAGTTAGTGACCACTTAAATAATACCTACCCTCATCAATGGATTGGAAGAAATGGACCCACTAAATGGCCTGCTAGATCCCCAGATCTTACAAAAATGGATTTCTTTTTATGGGGATACGTGAAGGAAATTGTTTATAGTGACACACTACAACAGTACAAAATATGAAGGAAAGAATATCTGCCTTTAGATCTATCACACCGGCAGTTTTAGGAACAGTGGGAACCTCATTTCAAAAAGCGCATAGAGATGTGTGCCAATCAAAATGGCCAACATGTGGAACATTTATTATAATTTTTTCTACTGAGTTATTTGAAGAAACCTCTTTTTTTAAGTTTATTTTTGAATGTTGTAATTATTGCTCAATAAAACGAAAATGGTTGCAATTAACCATAGGGAAGCACTTACAAAAAATGTTCGTTTTTCATTTTTTACATCACATCATTGAAAAATATACAGGGTGGTCCATTTGAAAAAATTGAGAAAATTCAATTTAAAAAGTTCTTAATTGAATACTATTTTTTGGCCACCCTGTACATTTTTAGGAAATGAAAATGATTCAAAAATATTAATTAGATGTCTTGTAACTGGTATTCACATAAGTTTTTCTTAAAACCCATAATTGTGACTGTGGTGATTTTTTTAATATCCATCTGCAGATGGCATTATTTCAACAAAAAAAATCATTACATCAAAGTGGTTGGGAGATAGCCAATAATAATATAGGAATGAATAGTGCCTAGAAAGAGGCTTCAAAAAATGTACTGATATACATAGCATTCAATTAAAAAAAAAGGCACTTGGTCCTGTAATTTCGTCTTGGCTCGCCCTGTATGTTCGAAAATAATTTCCAGTTATAGACTTTTTTATCTAGTTTACTTGCAATTTTTTAAAAAATTTCTAGCTATCGTAGAACTCGAGGTATCGAGGTCCGACACACTATTGCCCCACCTTGTATACGGTGGCTCAACGAAAGTTGGCATACCTGGTGGCCCAAACACAATTTTTTTTATTTCGGATTCCGACTATATACGGGGTGGGGAATCGATTGGCGATCCAGGGAAAGAAAGGGCCGCAGGCCTTTTCCATGAACGCCGAGGGCGGAAATGTTGCGTTCACGCGGAGCCGTAGACATCGCGGCCCTCCGCAGAAGCTTGAAATGAAGAATTGACATTTTTATTATTACAATAATTAATTGTAATACTAGAAATGTCGATTCTTCATAACTATTGGATTTATAAATTAATTATTAATTTATAAATCCAATATTTATGTTTTTAAGTCATATCACAGATTAATTTTCAACAATTTATTTAAAAAAGGTACAGAATGTTACCAGTAGTACTTACAGTAAGTCCACAGTTAAACTGGATAAGAGGGTAAACTTTTTTATTTCTCATTTTACGCGGAAAATGTATTCTTCATAAATAGTTTTGCTTTTGTTAAAAATATGATTGCCAGAAGTAAGTTAACGTGTCATGTGCAGGGTGTTCAGAAAATTAAAAAATCTGAAAATTATATAAGAGTAAACCACGTGTAATTCGGTATGAAAAACTGTCACAAAGAAAAGTTATTTAGAATTAAAATTGAATGAATTGATGTCAGAATTCCAATTTGTGGATAAATCTACCTAATTCTACTTTTTAAAAAAAATGTTCATATCAAGTGGTATAAAAATTAAAAACTGTATAACTGAGTAGTTGGCTTGTGGTTGACAGTGACATTTATTTATCCTCGATTTGTCATTTTACTGTACATCATTTTCTACTTCATTAATAATAACTATTGTAAAAATGCTTACTTTACAGCAAAAAATTTATCTAATACAGTGTTATGGAATTGGTGTCTTGCTATCGGAACGTAATCGAAATTTTTAATTTAGAATACCCAGGTGTGCGCGTTGCACAGTCGATCTGCCACAAAATAGTACAGACATTTTTAAGAACTGGATCGTTGTTAAAAATACCAAGATCTAAAAAAATATGATGAAGATGATGCCAGCGCTCTGTTAGTATTACAGTCAGTAGAGGAACATCCCAGACTGTCATTAAGAAGGCGAGCGGAATATTTGGAAATCTCAGATTCAAAAAATTTTAAAACACAATAAGATATATCCTTACAAACCGATTTTCAACGACACCTTAGAAACAGACGACGAAGCAAAACGTATTTATTTTTGTTTGTGGATTGGAAGCATTGAAAAATAAACACTTATTTATTGATAAAACGAAAATGGTTGCAATTAGCCATAGGGAAGTACTTACAAAAAAATGTTCGTTTTTCATTTTTACATCACATCGTTGAAAAAAAAAAAAAAAAAAATATATATATATATATATATATATATATATATATATATATATATATATATATATATATATATATCCATTTGAAAAAATTGAGAAAATGAGAAAATTCAATTTAAAAAGTTCTTAATTGAATACTAATTTTTGGCCACCCTGTACATTTTTTGGAAATGAAAATGATTCAAAAACATTAATTAGATGTCTCGTAACTGGTACTCACATAAGTTTTTCTTAAAACCCATTATTGTGACTATGGTGATTTTTCTAATATCCATCTGCAGATGGCATTATTTCAACAAAAAAATTCATTACATCAAATTGGATGGGAGATAGCCAATAATTATATAGGAATGAATAGAGCCTAGAAAGAGGCTTCAAAAAATGTACTGATATACATAGCATTCCATTTAAAAAAAAAGGCACTTGGTCCTGTAATGTCGTCTTGGCTCGCCCTGTATGTTCGAAAATAATTTCCAGTTATAGACTTTTTTATCTAGTTTACGTCCAATTTTTAAAAAATTTCTAGCTATCGTAGAACTCGAGATATGGAGGTCCGACGCACTATTGCCCCACCCTGTATATTGCTCCTAGAATAACATTTATTTATTTCAACGAAAATGTCAAATATGGCGGGAAAAGACGAAAATTTTAAAACTTTAAATGGTCAGATCTTCTCTAAGACAGCACGTGGGACCACGGATGGCACAAAAATGGAAAGGGAAAGGTCCAAAGAGTACGCTCGTAGTAAATTCGGACCTCGAAACCTAAAATTTCGGCCGTCAGGAGCGTACGAAGAGGGGCTATTTTGAAGAAATTTTTACGAAAAGTGTAAATTTTAAACGACCGAATTTTTGCGAAATAAAACTTTTGGAATTGCTTTTTGTGTAGAAATCGAAGAAGGAAGGTGGGCAAAGGAGTTCCGCACGCTCGCGGCGACCCCGAATTCGAAAATGAAGGGCGGAAAGTAAAAATGGCAGCTCTATTTACATATATTTCATATTAATTTTTCCATCACGTCGCGATGTGTTGCGGGTTGCGTGTCACGACGTGTAGACTGTCAAAAAATGTTGAAAAAAAATTAATATCTCTCTTATAAAGGAACAATTAAAAAAAGCGTTCACGGATTTTCGTAAACTTTTCCCTATCCATTAGATCCGAAACGACTTAGACCCCACCGCCCGCAAAAAAGTCTTTGGGGAAGTCCTTTTTTTTTCAATAAACAAGGCTCTTTCCATGAACGATGAGGCTTACGGATTTTATAATATTTTGTAATTGTAATAGCTTTATACAGAGTGTCCTATAGTGTAATCTGAATAGACTTCTTTTACATGTGGCAAGAAAAAATTTGTTATGGTATTTAAAAGCTGCTGCCTCCAATATTTTCAGCAATCAATCAGTTAAAAACGATTATCCATGATTATCTTTAACAGTATAACCTTTAAAGAAAGCACAACCGCTATGTAAACTTTACATCTATTGCCAAAAACAATATGGGACTCGCTGTATTTTTATTTAACAATAAAAATGTTACTAACACTAACCCTCTACAGCTTCCTTGTCTCTGTAGCATACTTGGAGTTGCATGTGGTCGCTCTATGGCAAAAGGATTAACTGGAGGAGGTTTGGGTGGACCAACATCGATCCCCCGTTCCGTTAAACCCTGCTGCCGGAAGGACCCTGTTCTAGTAAAAGTACTGTTCTTCGCATCAAACATCATGGTCACCCCACACTCCTTATCCCTTTTCTGCTTCCTTTCCAAACAAACAGCAAATGCACAGCCAACCGCGTGAGACAATCTCTCTCCCGATTCTCGAAGGGCTAGGAAACCGTGGCACATCCATCGTCTCGTTGTACCGTCTCGGCAAATGTAACTAAAACCCCGTTCGTGGTTACGATCTGGCGCGCAAAATGACACTTTTTCTATTGTTTGATCGACTATTAATCCTTTGGTTTCTTCTTCTACTACCCTTAAACCGTCACCGCTGACGTGGAGAACTGCTCGAACTGGCCTTCTCCGCGACCCCTTGAAAAAAAAAATATTAAGTCTTGGTTCGCCAAGGAATTAAATAATCTTTGGTTTTTGACCATCATCAGTAGAAGAAACTTTAAAAGTGTTTTAGAATTATGTTGGCCAAATTATGACAATAATGGGGTATTTCGATTAAAAAAAATAAACAATGGGCAGTTTTTACGTAATTTCGCCAACGTTTGAAAATATGATGTTTATATAAATATCATGTAATAATAAAAAAACAAATAAATACAATCAATAGATTTTTCAAGTGTTTTAATCGCGTAACTATTATATTTTATGTATTTTATAATCATTGAAACGGCAGTATTAATTGAAAAAATAAGGATACTTTCTAACAAAAAAAAATAAAAAATAAAATGTCTTAAATACAAATAACAGAAACTCTAAAACAGGTACAAAAAAATATATATATATATAGTAAAGAGCAAATAAAATGTAACGCTCTCATTAAAATTTAATGAAGGGTGTTGAATTTCTTTGTTCTCCAATATAATTTTCTAAACATTACAACTATAGTGTTGGTTAAAAAAATAAAAATAGTTTGCTGACATACATCTATTTCAGTATGTCTATTTGTACATTTTAGTTTTCAAATTAGTTTAATTTCCGAATAATATTTTGTTTTCCTCATCAGTTTTTTTTTTGCATTGATATGGTTCCCCACCCCCAGTTTGAAATATATGATTCCGAATTTCTTTATCAGCATCTCTTATGTGACCAATACATTTTTTCTTGCTGGTATTATCACGGCATTGTGTTAATGACTCATTATTGCTTTTATTAGTACTTCTTGTGACTAAATTTTTATTTTACTTTTAAATCGACTAAAAAAAAACGCATTTCAGATATTTTCATCTATTTGACAAAAAACAATAATTGGGTAATGGAAAATATTATGGATATTTACTGTGATATATTAAATGTACTAATTTAAATTTCCGAGGAAAAAGACACAGGCCCTAAAACTATACCCTGAATGATACAATACTACAAAATAAATATGAGATTACCAAATACCTTATCTATTTACACTATTACTGTGTATGATTCAATAAATATCTTTTAATCAATGTAAGATGATGAAAAGCGTTTAGAAGGCATATCGAAGAGTGCGACACTACCTACTGTAAAAAATGTACGCCTAATTTTATTTCTATGTAATTTTCCATAATATAAAATACATTTTTGGTAATTGTAAGTAATGGCAAAATACGTAAAGTAATTTTAGGACATTTCATATAATTTTGGGTGCTTGTAAGTAATTTTTTTGTTTTATATAATTATGTGCAATTTTAGGTAATTTTAATTTCAATTCTATGGCATGCATTATATTAACTCGAGCATTATGTGCTTACTTTGTATGTACACGACAAATTTTTTTAAACACAAAATCACTTGTAAATCGCTAGTCTAGATTACGTGCGGTCTTCTAGCCAGCCCAGCTATGTAGGGAAACTGAAAATAACATACAGTTTGCACTTCTCTCTCTCACTCATATACTTCAAAGAATTAAATAGAATTTTAAAAAAAATGTTTGTATGGTACGACAAATCGTTATATTGATGGGAAGTGCGGGGTAAGACGCTACATGAGGGCGGGAAATGTCTAACACGTGACATCTTCCGTCTATTACATTAAAGCGAGAAAGATGATTGTTGTTTTTGTTGGCACGCGGCCGAGGTGAAGTTTCACTTACATTCTGTGATCAGATCCGCACTTAATTTTGTTACCGATTTCTTTAGCATAATTATTTTATATCTGTTTATTTGCTAGTGTGTTTTTGAAAATAATTTAAGAAGGTTTTCGTATTTAATGTAAAAAATGTTTCGACCGTGGGAGACCTCTACGTCTACATCTTATTATGTTTGTGAAAATAAAAGTGATAGTGATTACAGTGGTAAAGAAAATCAAAGTTCATCAGTGTTTTCAGTAAGAAAAAAATCGGCTACATTTGAACGAGCAAGCGAAACAAATTTGTTTGTTTGTATGTTTACAATAATTTGTTGAAGCGACGAGCTAATGACCATAATTTGTATGATTTAGATGTACTAGGTGAAACAGCATCTCTGACTAACATTCCCCGTCCCACAGTACACAAACTGGTGAAAGAAGGTGCTCTTCTAAGAAAACAACGATCCCACATCGGTCAATCGAAAACTCTGGACCCATATCGTTAGCAAAACTTTTAAGAACTTTAGATTAGGATGCGTATCAAGAGAAATGAAATCCCAACTATTGACGTGGTAGACAGAAAACTACAAGAAATGGATTATCATCTAAAATATGCCAAAAGAACTTTAGGAACTTGGTTGAGAAAAATTGAATTTAAATATCAAACTATTAATAAACGCATGGCGATTATGGAAAGCAGACGAGAAGTGGATTGGCTAGATTCATATCTAGAAAAGATAAAAGAACTCAAAAAGAGACCAACTTATTATCTAGATGAATATTGAATGAATATGATATTCATGACACCGTAAAAAAAGGATGGACCGATGGATCTAGGAAATGTCAACCAATCACATGGCCCCCTAATAAAGCGACTCGGTTGATTATATTACCTATGGATCAGTTGATGGATGAGTTGAAAATGCATTGAAACTGTGCGGAAAAAAATATGGAAGACTGTAACACATTATTCATTGTGAAAATGCACGGCAGAAGTCATATCCATATAAAGTACGGTATCTTTACCACACGTTTTTTAAGACTTTTCGCAAGTGAAATATATTTCTTCTATAACACCAGGTCGTAAAGTTGGCAATCCGACAGTCAATGACATTAAACAAATTAAATATACGCCAGATGCCATAATTGAATACAAACTGAGGCACACGGAAAATGTTTGGGCTAAATTGGACGTACGGCGATCCACAGTGAATCAAACGACTCAAGATATGAAATCATTGCCAGCTCTTTATCAGGGAAGGAAAAAAATCAAGAAAGAAAAATATGATCATTTACAGATTCTGAAGAACAGTTTGGCATCTGACTATCATGCCTTTTACGATGAAATTCATTTTATGACTAAATAAAAGTACCAAGTACAGATTTAAAATTGCCCAATTTTATGTAGGTTATTTATCTGTTCCTTGTGGTATAATTACTATTATTAATATATTTTTGTCATTGTTTATCTAGTTGATTTGTGTACACTTAGTAAGTAATGTTATTTAATCCCAAGCATGTATACCTTTCTGAAATAAAATCAAAGTTTTCTTAAATATTGAATGAATGATGTAACAATCAGAAAACATATTACCCTAGAACCTTTATGAGAACACCAGGAGCTAAATCTGGATTAAATAGAGTATATTATTAAAATACAGTACATACTTGTAATAATACACTATAGGTACACAAACTGAGGTTTCGCAAGAAAATTGTGTAACCACATTTACTCGTCACATTTACAAGAGAAAAGTATGTATTTCCACCAAAAACTAGAAAACAAATATCATATTGTATCTGAACTTATATTATGTGAATCATATTATATACATGATGGCCTGAAAATTTCCAGCCATATCCTGTCAATACTTTTACAAATACAATGTTTTAATGGTCTCCTGTAAAATTTGTTAAAATGGAGTTACACACTTTTCTGGTTTCACGGACGAAATGTCTGTTAAAATAACTAGTCCTCACCCTTAAAACTTTTAGGGCTTCTTCACAGACTTGCATCCCCCTAGAATCGAATACTTCAACACATCCTAAGTATTTCACCGCAAAAGTACAAGTGCCAGACCTTACTGCAGACTCATCTGCTTGCCACTGATGAGGCTTCGAACTCTCCGGTATTCTGTCCTTCCGCCTCCGAAAGGAATCTCTAAAAGATCTCCTAAGTCTGTCCATCTTCCGAGGGGAACGCAGGCTTCGCCTCTGGAATAAAAAACATATGTAAATAAGAGCTTTTTCGGCTAGAAGTAACAAAATATGGATTTCTTATGTTCAAACCCAAATCAGAGTGGTTGTGATTATTTACATAAAAGTTCATAGACCGGGTAGTAAGCTTATAGATCAATGTATTTATTAAAAAAAAAAACGATTGAAAATTATCAAGTATTTAACATTGGGTAATTATAAAAAGGAATATAAAACATACGGTAAAAATAGTAAATAAAAAAAACTTTTAAAAACTAGAAATTTTGTACGAGAAACAAAAGACAAAATAGACAATATGTCACGGATTACAATGTCATAAAATCCGTTTTTTTTTTATTTCACATAAATTTAGTTGAATATGCCCAGACCAAAAACCAAACAAAAAGATAAAAGCAATCTAGTGTTTTTTGTTTTTATTTATCTTAAAATATATTTTGATAAATGTCAAATTATACTATAACAATGTCAAAATATATACATAATAATAGAGTACGAAAATTGTAAACCATTTATCGAAAAACAAAGTAAGGTCTTAACAAAATATACAAGACTAATTAATTAAATAAAAGAAATGAAAATACTCTGTGAAAAAACATATTATGTTAATAGAGCTGGGCCTCTGTTTTAATACTTATTGGAGGTTATTCTCATGTCATTTGAAAACTTTTTAAGACTGAAATCGATTCACGAGTGGCTTTGACATTGCTAATAATATTTATAGTTATCCCTATTGATAAATAATAACAATCAATCATTGAATGGACCCGAAAAGAGCGATGTAATTTACATCCAAATCACAGTTAGTTACCAATGGAAAGTTGCCAAACAACACTGAAGTTAAGTGACAGTTTGGGCGTTTTTTTTTTATTTTGCAGGGATACATCTTTCAATTTGATTGCGCAGTTATCCATTATTTTATTTCAGTTATATCGTTACTGCAGTCTCGCCTCGCGTTCTTTTATTACTACTGCACGCAGATATTCCTGCTGCCCGCACGTAGAAATTCCTGCTGCCTGCACGTAGAAATTCCTGCTGTCTGCACGCAGAAATTCCTGCTGCTTGCACACAGAAATGCAACCATCTTGAGCCTACGTGCAAAACATACAAGCATGCGCGTTTTGTCTTTTTTATTAATTATATTAAAATAAAGTAGTTAATTCTCATTTGTAACTACATACTGATACACATTTTCAACTGTTGTTTTTTTTTACAAGAATAATAATGTTCATTTATTTCTTTTCTTGGAGTGTTATAGATAGGGTTATGTTAGTACACACACCAATGAAATGACAAATAACACACCGAGTTTTTATTTGACATGAATATCGTTCTTTTAATTTAACGCAGATCTGCAACAGCTGCCTGCAATCATGATGTCATGCAGAGCAGAACTGCGCTGCATCGCAGATTTACAGCCGAATACAAAAATACGCCCTTTGGTAGGTTTTTTCTAAAAAGCAGTGGCGGCTGGTGAAATTTAGGCTGTCATCTTAGTATTGGAGCGTAGTACCCAAGCGATACTTTGAGGTGTAATTATCAATACTAAATGAGGAAGTTTTGCAGAAAACAAATTGCGATTGAAATTTGCGAAAAAAGTTGGAAAATTGTGAGCCCCCCAGGTTACTTTTTAAAACGATTTGTAAAATATTTGCGAAACATTTTTTTTTTTTTTAGAATCAGGTGGAAAATATAACGACAGATTTCAAATTTCATACAAAAATATTGACTTTTTACAAAGCTGTAGCTTCTTGAAATATGCACAGTGAAAAATGAGTCTAAAATAAAATTTCAAAACGGTATAACTTTGTAGAAAACCAATATTTTTTGATGAAATTTGAAATCTGATTCTGAAAAAAAAATGTTTCGCAAATATTTTACAAATTGTTTAAAAGGTAATCTGGGGGGCTCACAATTTTTCCAACTTTTTTTTGTAAATTTCAATAGCTTTTTTTTCTGCAAAACTTTTTCATTATTTAGTCTTAATAGTTATGCTTTAAAATATCACTTGGGTCCCATGCTCCAATCATACTACATATAGTAAACATATTTTTTTAGATAATCAAGATTATATTAGAAGTAATAATCATGCTTAGAGGAATTTAACATATGTTTGATTTGAAAACAAATAGTTCTTACGATAAATGATTACTTATATTATTTTTCCAAGCAAGTTACGATTTACCTTTGATTTCTTTAGTTAAAATTTTGTAAATGTTAAGTTTTCCTATAACCAATGATTTAAATATTGGTAATGACAAATTGGACACGTATATTGCAATATTGCAGATAGTGTTCGTGGTAGAGGCCTGGCATTTAATCTGCACATGGGCCCGTATTCGCTCTCGACAGCCCTATTGACACAATTAAATTTGTTTATCTATGTTTCTTCCAAAAAGGGCGTAGGAGCAATTTATAATAATGTTTACAAAGTTTTTGTATCTAAAACGGGTGTATTGAAGTCGTCCGGTTTTAACCGCTATAATGTTGGTTTTAGAATATCGCAACTTTATTTTTATTCCTAAACCAAAACTAAGATCCATATATCACAGTTTTTTTTGTTGGTATTTTGCGAAATGAAATGAAACTTAAACAACTAAATCGATTGCAGTCCAATTGAGACTTTTGCGACTTACATATTAGGTGAAGTACTAGATTTTTGTACATTGAAACAGAATTAGTTTAATTGTACGAAAAATGGTAGTTCTGATTAATAATATATTATATTTTAAGATCATCCAACATAAAATAAACAAGCCGAGCTATAAATTAAAATTGCTTGTTGACTGCAAATGACAATCGATTAGCGTCATTATGACAAAGGCGCCACAAACTATTTATATATTTCTTTTGCCGCAATTTGATTATTTTTCCGCCGATGACAGGCGTTTTATTTTCTGTTCAGTTATTTTAATTCTTATATCTTGTGTTGTATTACACCAATTATAATTTTTATTAAAAACATATGTAAGGGCAGAAATTAATGTTTATTATCAGTGATATTCTCAAAAAAATCACAATAATAATAACACAGGACGGAAAGCTAAACTTTTACGGGGATTATCAAGATTTTATCCAATTAATTGTTTTACTGTACTAC
Organism: Rhamnusium bicolor; assembly: GCA_029963845.1. NCBI lineage: Eukaryota > Metazoa > Arthropoda > Insecta > Coleoptera > Cerambycidae > Rhamnusium > Rhamnusium bicolor. The sequence goes on along the minus strand of JANEYF010005661.1, from coordinate 1,404,912 downwards.
TTTGAATCAAAATATCGCAATAAAGTTGGGAAAACAATTAAATTTTTTATAATCATTTTATTTACATATTTTATTTATAATAAATTTTCCACTGGGCAACAAAACTTTTATAACGTATAAATGAATATTATTTACCTGTTTATTTTTATTTGTCATTTTAGTGTAATTTTATAAATGAGTGACATTATGGAAATACATTGCCTTCTTAGATAATACAATCTGAAAAATATAATTAAATAATTTACAACTACTTTTGTTTCTATAATGAAAACTTCTTGTACAGTATATTTCAAACTTATTTGCAACATAAAAAATGTCAGCTTCTTTGATCCCTTTACTGCCTTCACAGAAGCCGACATTTTTATATTGCAAATAAGTTTGAAATAAACTAGGTATATGTATGTATGCCAGTTATACGTTACTTTTACATTAATTACAATTAGTTTGAGTGAGAACGGCGAATGCTCGCCTTCGCTTTTAAGCGGAGCTGTATATAAAAGAGAATTCGTGCTATGAACGGTAAAATGAACCATTTGTTGGCATTCGCAGTTAAAGACGAGCAGGGAAGAAAAGAGGCACGGATATTATTGTATGTAATGGAAACCTCTTGATGAGAGCGAACCTAAACAAACACGAATGTTCCGAATGTAAACATCCAAGCCAATTCTCGGCAAACACTGGCGAATTTTTTTTTGTTCACTACCGTTCGTTCTGCTTCATTTGGTAGCTGTGAACGCACCTCAAGATTTTTCCTGGAAAGGTAAACTAAGATAGTAGTGAATTAAATTTAAATTTCCAGATTTTTATCTTGAAAGCAACAATATCCTTCATCTAAAATCAAAATTTCACAGGCGTATTTTTTTAACAAAGGAAGTTTTTGTCATACGAACTAATAATAATATAATAAGATGATTCGAAAAAAACGGTCACCCCCTATTTCTCGAAATTAATTACAGATGGCGTTGCGGTAAAAACAGATGGATTCAGCACTTGAACTGATCCAGATTTAATATGTTCGGCAAAATTATTTCACTAAAACTAAATACAGACGCCTCAAAATGTTGACACAATTTTTTTTTACTACACAATATTGAGTGACGGTCATTGAAGAGGTTTTTAAATGTTTTATTGATACCGGAAAAATATTTCGAAAATTTTACGCGGTTCCAATTTTATTTTGTGAAGTAAAAAAATTTTTGAACCCCCTTGTATTCAGAGTTTTAGTGAAATAGTTTTGCTTTAAGGGGCCTATTCAGGATCAATCATTTTGCACAATTATTTGCGCAACACTGTGTTGCGCAACGTTATTATTTTAAAATCGTACACACGTTGACAATTTTTTTCACAACATTCAGTCTAAATACGCTCGTCAATCTGTCACAAGTATGTTCCTGTCGAATTCTCTATACATCTCAATAAATTCGAGCCAAAAACCTGTATGTTCCGTAAACGACGCCACAATCCTTTAGGGTGTCTAAAGTTTTCATTCGATTTGAAAGTGCTGTATTTACTCAAAAAATAAAACATTCTTTTTTTCAAAAAAAAACAAAATAAATGAAGTTACATGAAGTTTTCAATAGCATGTTCACAAATGTTCAATGTGGCCTCCTCCGGCCGCACGACACACATCAAGCCGATAGACGAATTCTTCCCATACTTTAGGTAGCATGTCTACCGTCACAGAATTAACCGCCGCTATAATCCGTATCTTCAGCTCATCCAAAGTATTCGGTAGGGAAGGCACGTATACCAAATCTTTTATGAACTCCCACAAAAAGAAATAGCATACTATGAGGTCGGGGGAACGAGGTGTCCAATGGTGAAGTACCGAATCTCGAGGCCCATTTCGCCCTATCCAGCTTTGAGGAATTATTCAAAAATTTTCTCACTGTGAAGTGCCAATGCGGCGGCGCACCGTCTTACTGTAAAATGAAATCTTCCATATTTCCTGCAACTGAGAAAAAGCCAATCCCTCAACATCAGAACGTATGAGTGAGTTTCCGATGACAGTGTTCTCTGCGAAAAAAAATTGGCAATAGGCTTTTTCGCAGGAAACCGCACAAAACACATTAACTTTGGGGGAATCTCTTTCACGTTCCACGATAGCTGTTGCGTGCCCCAAATTCCAACATTTTGTTTATTAACTTTTCCAGACAAATGGAACGTTGCCTCGTCACTGAAAACCAAGCGCAACGGGAAATCTTCATCCTCTTCCCTCTCCAGAATGAAGCGGCAAAACTCAATACGTTTTTCCTTATCCCCTTCATGAAGTGCTTGCAGAAGTTAAATTCTGTACGGTTTAAGTACCAAATGTCGTAAGATTTTCCAAATAGTTTGATAGGGAATGCTTGTCGTGTCGATTTTTGCGGAGTGCGAGTGTGCGACTGTCGAATACGCCCGACGTTGTTCTCAGATGTGCGGGGATGACCTATGCGTTTTGCGGCACATAAGCATCCTTTCTCTTGAAAAGTGCAATATCACCTTCTAATGCTCTGGGCAGTAGGATCTGCTGTGTCGAATTTTCTACGAAAATCACGTTGAATAGTTATAACAGATTCGCATTTGTGAAACCGAAGAACTCAAAACGCTTTCTGCAGCTGACTTGCCATCTTGGACAACATTGACAGAAGCCAGTCGTTCTGCACACTTTAGCGACATCTTATGGCAACCAAGCGAAACTTGGACACTTCAAACTGTAGAAGTTTTGAAGATACAGCACTTTCAAATCTGATGAAGACTTTAGAGACACCCATGTATTTTATATTTACCTATTATGGCATTCTGCACACGCACAGTACAGCGGACAAGTTTCGGAATGGTAAAATTTGCACAACACTACAATTCACGATACAAATTTGTTACGCAACAGGTATGCTTGTCAAAAAATGTCTGGCGATTCTGATTTTACAAAACAGGTTAGGCAACATGTCACAGAACCATTCACGATCAATTATGTTGCACAACGGGCAACTTTGCGCAACATGATTGATTGTAAATAGACCCCTTTACAACTGAATTGGTTTTTATCGCAACTTGCATCTGTAACTGATCTCGAAAAACTGGATGGTGATCATGTCTTCTGAATCACCTTGTACAGTTAAGATTCAGGGTTGAAGTATGAGTAACCACTTTGACTAAGTTTTGCTTTCTGTCTTTGTAAATGTATATTATGCATTTTTGTAAATAGACATTTATTATTATTTTTATCACTAAATTTGGCAGATAATTAAAAAATATATTATTTTCAATTGTCCAGCCTTATCAACATTACCGCTATTATAAGTATATAAGCAAAATAAGTCCGATATCATGGAAACTTGTTTTATTTAAAAACAGAAGTACAAAATTAAGCGATTTGTCTCTATATTACGAAGTATGTACTGACTATATTTTAAATTTATCCACATCTTTCCTTTTCAGTGCTTAACTGTAATAAACTTTTTGAAGCGTAAAAGTTGAATAACTAAGAAAACCGATTTGTCAGCGAGAGAGAATAGAGAACACGTTTTTACGTCTCATTTAACACCGTAATCAAACAGTGACATCATATTATAACCTTAAGACTATCCTTGAATTTGTTGGTCTTCAAACGTTATATACGGGCAGTTTTGTTTTATATAAGACACTAAATAATTAATAATCGTAATATTTCTCTTAAACTCGAAAAGTGTCCGCTGTTTTTCTCCACTCCGGTCACATTTTTAACTGACTTATCGTACAGCTGATTGTAATAGAGAAACTGGGGATGTGCGATACAGTATCGATACTGAACGTACTGATACTTTACTATACCAATACTCGATATTTTGTATCGGTACTTTGGCTAGCAATACATTTGATATCGATACTTTTTTAGTGTGTATCGATGCCTTCGATACTCATGAATTAAAACAACACTAAAATCTAAATACACCTATTTTAATTTTGTGCTGATTATATTTAGTAACAAATTTTAAGTTAAAATCAACAGATTGCTACATATTTATCTTATATATTTTATAATTATACCTTGTAGTAACCTCTAGCGCCAACACTATAGGGCGGTAGCAATGACAGCGGAGTAGCGGCGTTTGTTTTATAGTCTTATGGAACTTTTGGTAGCGCTTTTTTGTAGTTCTTTAGTTCGCAATAAATGACACATTTATCGTTATTAGAAGAAATAACTTAAGAAATATGCAATAATGAATTAAGGTCGTATCAGGATTTTCAGCTCCTAAGTCGATTGATGGAAAAGGCTCATTGAATATTTTCTATATATTTTAACAATATTCGTGTTGGCCACCTGGAAGTTGAAGATAACTCAGTATCGCCACCTGGTGGTTGAAGACAATTTAGCCGCTGCCAATTTCTGTACAGGATTGGCTTTCGTTTTCATATTTTTAGTAGTACTAAAAACATAAATTTGTTCAAATTCATTTTTTTTATTTACTTATATTCCAGACACCGAATCAAATATCGAATGTATTGATACTGAGAGTATCGACACATTCTTTTGCAATATTTCGATGGTTCGATGCCTTGGGGTCCGATCCGTATCGATACGAAATATCGATACTCTGCGTCGTATCGGAACATCCCTAAGAGAAACTCCTTCACGATATGATATGCATCTAGTACACTGGGTCCTGTACTGAATTGGCTAAAACATGTTTGCCAACAGTTGATGAAGAGGCTCCTACATGCGAAAATAAGAAGCTTAAGTAACTGAATTAACATTTTTTGAACTCGGCATTCTTAAGTCTCCTCAACATCGATGTATGATTGTAAATCAAATACAGGATGGAAATATGGAATGACATCTAGAGGTTTTCGAATGAAAATTATAAGAATTTTTCCATATCTTAACGCTATCGATTAAAACCGCAAGAACTGCTTTTGCTTATTTATAGATAATTTCGTGAATTTTCAAATTCGCACGTCATCAGCGTTCTGCCTGAATTAATCACTAAAACATATACCTAGTTCACTGCATAGATATATGGAATATAAAAAGCGTTATAAAATCACCTGACAAAAATACCATACCGACAAAGATACGGTGGTACAGTAATACCATGCAGTCATATCGTCGACGATATATTTTGTGAAATATTGTTTTTAATTTACTGTAGTTTTTTCTTCACCATACTTTCCTCAACATCTATTTGTTTTTCTGAAAGGCACTGAATAACTTTATTTTTTCAATGTTTACTGAACCGTTCGAGATGTATAGATTACAAAGAAAAATTAGAACCGCCATGAACACTGCAAGGAACTGGAAATGGGGTGATAAGTTGTAGGCGCTGAAACCCCCCAAGAAGAGAACTCAATGTGGAGATTAACGACATCACTTAAAAATACAGCACCCGGGAGGCCTTGCCCGCTCTGTTATAAAACGGCCGATTATACATAACAGACAGTAAAAAATCCAATCATTTAGCAGAAACCTACCAAAAAATTTACAACAATTATGGTATTAATAATCAAAAACATGGCCGCATAGAGCAAATTGCAACAGAAATTCTAAATCATGAGATCGAAATTGACAGACAATGGCTTTTAGATATGATCACCAAACAATCTAAAATCGTGCAACTTATCAAAATACTACAACAAAGCTTCGGGGAAGGACGGTATCGATAATTAGCTTCTCAAAAATTCACCAAGGAAAGGCATATTGTTACATTCCAAATTCTCATAAAACTATACCTCGCAAACTTCGCTCTTTATTTGTTATTTTGTGTCTAAAATCTCACTAAGCTATAGGCAACCAAAGATACCTGGCTCTGTATTCTACTGCGCACGGCGCTATCGTCACCCTTCCGGTATTTTTTCGTTCATTTGTGATACGCCGACTACAACATCGTGAAAGACAATTTCCGTAAGAATAATCTACGGTCATCCGATAGGGATATCAGGAATTTGTTCTGAAATTTAAGTTCCATTGTTTTGAACGCAGTGTGAAATGTTGTTTTAGAAGGGACCATTTATTGGAAACATGTTATAATTGCAATCTCTGGTAAGGCTTCACTTAGATACATTGTTTTTCATAAGATGGCACGTTTATTTCTTTATTTTCTAGTCTGGTTTATAATAAACGCTTAATCTTAATACCACAATATAGATATTGTTTTGAGGAATGTTGTGTTCTGGCACATAACAAATAAGAAGTGAGGTTATAACTTTGGTGGTTCCACTTGAGAAATTGGAAGACACCTGTACCCTCTCTTATAGAGGTAAATAGTTCGTAAAATTACAGTTACTGTTTTTGTTTTGTGTTCAAATATATTACCGAGTTTCCAGTAGATGAAAGTTCGACAAGTGTGTAATTCAAACATATATCTTTGGGGTACACGCCTGGGGCGAAGTCTGCATCGTTCTGCACGGCGGCGGTGCGACCTGTTATTATTTTACACGCGTAAGACTGATGTGCCTATGTACCTACGTGAGCACCGTGTGAATTCCAAATCTAGGTAAAAGGGGACGTGAAAGAGTTTTGAGTAGTACCTACCTTTATGTACCGCTGGTAGCTGTATATTTGTTTTGATTTTTATGATACGGGAATATCAACCGTATTTTATTTAGTTTAAGTTTGATAACGATAACCTTAACCTCGTGTGACATAAAGTAAAGACGCTGTGAACCTTCAGTGTGGCCACATTTAAGGTATTTAAAACCTTGTCTTAATCTCTGTTATATACTCTGTAAATAAGGGTTGTATCCTTAGCAACTTCTATAATTAGCATTTGAGGCACAGTTATCATAAGGTAATGTAAATAGTTTTTATATGTGTTATTTTCTTTGATGACATTTGTACAAATATAACCTGTTTCATAGATGTTGAATTTGATATTTTAAAGCACCACCTTATAACGAGAATGAATAATTTATGATAAGTTAAAGTTTATGTAGAGTAATTAATTAATTATATTGAAATTCAGGTAAAATGAGTGTAAACACCCTGGGTTCTAAGCTAGTTTTATTTTGTCGTGACACTCATTAACTTATACTGGCCAAGTAGTGTCTCGACTTACTACATCCCCATGCCCAGTAGTTTTGTGATCACCTAACCTAAACTAGAAGATGTCGGCAATTAAAATATGCCCAAACTGACTTTCGATTTTGAAAGTAAAGACGAACTTGCCTATGAGTCGGTTATTGCAGGTTTCATTAAGTTTAAAACTAAAAGTGCATTATTTAAGATGAGCTCCTGGCTCATATTTCAGTATTTCCCTTGTCAATTTTGCCTAGTGTCTAATCGTGACGTCATTTTCATTCATATGAATTGAGTTACCCTGTACATAAATAAGTAAGCGCACAAACGCAAATCATACCGGAACCACCGATTTTATAACAGCTCATTTATTCAGTTTTAATTTTGTAAAATTGATTGACAAACACCCGAGAATAAACAAAAAGCGACTTTCGTTTAAATGTAAGTAATCGAGCCTATCCTGTCACTTTTAATAAAGTAGAACGCGCGTTGAATATTGAATAAGTTATTTGATGTAGGCGTATTTAACACAAAATTCATCAAATCATATGTATTATATACAAATATTATAATTAGTTTAGCAAGTGTTGACACATGCTTTTTGAATAGACATTAAATAGTAGTTTATGGATTATTTTTGTTACTTAATTATAGAATTGATCAAAAACGTATGAGTTTCTAACATTTCGAGTCGTATAACACGAAATACTATAATTTTTCTGTACGGGTGTTTCTTTTCATTTTTTGAAAGAATTCCAATGGTGAAAGGTGAAGTATTTCGATATCTCTTCCCGTTCTCGCGCTATCTGTCAAAATTTGATTTTTTTACACTTTATTTCAACTGCTTCCTTAATAGTAGAGGTTTTTTAATGCGGTAAAAACTTTTTTGGAAAATTTAACGTAGAAATGGATTTTTCAGAGAAAAAATAGATGCAGCCTCCTTGATTTTTCTCTACAAGATACATTTGCATTTGTTTTCAATGAAAAACACTTGGCCATGACTTCAAAAAAATGCTTATATTTTATGCTTTTCTATGATATGACGTCATAGGTTTCTATTGTTATGATGTTATTATATAAGATTTTTTACATAAAACCGTCCGACCGTCACCAATATTCGTCGAGATCTAAGTGTATTGAATGAAATGAGAGCTACCGCGCTTGAATTCACCACGAAAGGTGCTAGTGTTGGGTAAGGTAAATGTCACCGAACGTTAATGTTTAGTATGGCTTTTAACGCGGGTTTTTAGTGACTTTTATAAAATTAACTGTAAAACATTTAACACAATGATGACAGAAGGGGTAAGTAGTAATTTACTTGCTCAGTAGGAAAATTATTGTACCTATCAGAGGTGTCTTATGTCATTAAAGTTAGGTTATATCAAGCATGAGCATGATGAAAACAACGAATATGCATAATTATTACTTATGATTTTCTGCAGTAGGCACCTTTAGTAACGCATAATCATCAGGATTAAAATGTCTCTTACAAACACGCGAATGTTTCGATGGAGTAAAGTTATCCCAGCGAGTCGCTACCAATCACTGTTTTAGGCGAGTTTTGTCTCTCGGAAACATATGTTCGCAGTTTGTTTCCGAACAAAATGGAACTGCACAACACTGAGGCATAGTCATCAACAAGTTTTTTTATTTACTGGTGTACGGAATAATTATAATAAAACCCTATAAACTTGTTCCGCAGCTAACAATAACTTTTGACAGCTACCTTATTTGCTAGAGGCGCCAACTGGTGAGCCTAAAAACAGTAGCCCCCATTGAAGCAGATTCCTAGAGTGCGCATTATTCTATACTTTGTTGTTTGGATCTTTCCGTGTGTTTCAAATTAGTTACGACCTGCGTACGCAGCAATGCATTTTTAAAGGATAAGCAAATATAGATACGTATGTCTAGACAAACTAAGATATCTGATCGATAAGTTAATAATTGGTGGAACAAAGACATGATTATAAACCTCTCAGCTTCATTGACCAGCTTGTTTGTTACTTGATTAAGCGACGTCGTAATATGTTTGCAATTATATATTTTTGACATTAGTAACTGTATGAATCACATGAAAATTATCTTTGAGCATTGACAAGTACTCAGTGGTGGTCGGGGAAATTTAGGGTATGCCCTATCTCAGTGTTGGAATATATAAAAAATATTATTCTCCGGTACACGCCGCTGCTCAAAAGTAAAGTTGACCCTCATTTTATTTACTTCATACAGCTTCTAATTTTAACGTACGCGCAAAGATTCAAACAACAAAGTATACGTATACGCCGCGCATGGCTTTGTCGCTTTCAATGTACGTCTGAAATACTGTATTTGTACCAGTATACTACATGCACCTTCTTGTTTTGTAGAAAATAAGTGAAACTGACTTAGAAAACCAGTTCGACGTACGACGTACTCTGGATTACTGATGTATCGTATCTGTATGATTCGTATAAATGATACGACTCTTTCATCTGAATCGTACGGTACGAATCTTTGGCGTCGGTACAGTTTCGAGTAGTACAGCTACACCGCTATGACGCCAGAAAGGCGATTTGGATGAATGGATGGCATGTGTCCATCAGAAGAGACCATGGATGAGTCCTTCGGGGGTCGTCGACAATAACCAGTGTTCGTGTTCATGTTCATGTTTATGTACAGGTTTAAACAGTTTTAAAACAGGTCTGTTCACTTTCAAACAGATCTGTACTGCTCATGAACACACCATGAACCATTCCATGAGGTGTCATGAACTTCCCATGAAAGGACCATGGGATGTTACAGAGCCATTCTTACTATATGACACAGATTTGTTTGAAAGCTGTTTGATAGCGAACACATCTGTTTAAAAGCTGTTTAAACCTGTACATTATCATGAACACGAACGTGAACATCAGAAGCCTCTGGTTATTGTCGACGACCTCCGAAGAACTCATCCATAGTCTCTCCTGATGGACACATGCCATCTATGTCATCCATATCGTCTATGTGGCGTCATAGCGGTGTAGCTATACTACTGTTTCGTATTCGTACTAATATAGTAAGATACCAAGATAGAAATGATTCGAGGTTGAGGCAGTGCTGAAAGTACACTAGTTGAAGTTTACTGATTCCGATTTCGTATCGTGTTATTGTATTGTAGTAATCATACTGTCGTATCGAAATAATACAGTACGAGTACGTTATACTATTTCTCATGCTCACTGCGCATAGCACGGCGGACGATGCAGTGGTACAAAACATACGAATATTTTGTATTACAGTCAGTACCATACGATTCCTTGCAAAAAGTCGTAGTGCCCATCTCTACTCTGGACGTTTGTCATCCGGGTTCCGCCTACTTTGTTTTACGTCACGCACTGTTTTAGGAATCCATACCTTGATGAAATAACTTAAGGCTAGTCGTACACTGGCTGCGTTTTAGTCCAAAGCGCATTCGTCAGAAATCGGAGGACTAGATGCGAACGATGCAATATTACTGAAATATATTAAAGTCGTCCATCGTATGCGAATTTACTCGTACGTTTTCGGACGAACATATCCGAAGTGTGAAGTATGTAATTTCAATGGGATTCATCGCAACTATTCTGACGAATTTTAATAAAGTGCCATGGATGTTGAAACTTATAAATTTAATAAATGAGCGAAGGCCTATATGGAACATGAGTGCTAGAAATTATCATATGAGGGACGTACGACGGAAATCATGGAAGGAAGTTACTGAAGAAATGAACGCTGATGATTAGTCCAACAGTTGTTTCCTTTACGATGGATTCGACTTCTAATTAAATATGCGTTTTCCAAAAAAATTATGTTGTCCATTTCACGATCGTTTCCTGCACTGAAATCTCGGGTCTGATTCGCATTTAAAATTTTCATCCAATAGAAAATACTTAAATTTGCGAAATATGAACTTTTTTATTCGGATGAAAAAGCAGCCAGTGGACGACTGGCCTACATTTGGGGGCACACAAGTTCTTATTCTGTGAGGGATGTTCAATAAACCGCGAACACAAAAAAATACGACTGGTCCAGCCCACTGAAACTCATCGTCCAGGATCTGCTTCAGTGAAATTAACGCTTGAGATAAATGAAAATTTCTTTTTTACTGGTAATTATGCGAAACTAACACTATGAGTATTACACAAATCTGTGTAAAAACTGGTGATGTCAGTGGCGGCTGGTCGGGTGTGGCGTGGTGCACACTGAAATAAAACTCGGTACATAAAAAATACGAAGGATTTTCTTAAGTTCACTAATAATTATTATAAAAAAACTAATTACCTGTTAAAAAAAATCCACAGTAATCCTTAAATAACAAAAATTAACATATGTGCATTAGTTTTATATGTACTATTTAATAATAACTTCTATGCATGTAACTTAAAATCATATGTACATGTCTGGTATTTCTGACACAGCTAACTCTTATCACTTTTTGCTGATCGTATTACACGTCATAAATATCCAGTAACTAATAAAGTAATAAACCTATTCTAGAATGTGAAAATTCAATAAAATATGTGCTTTAAATACTTATCTAATCTAAAGCTATCAATTAATTTACAAATACATTTGATATACATATAATTATAATTGTTAGTGAAATGTACACTAGAAAAAAATTATGGCACCATAAATCTGATTCCCCATAAAACTATTAGATATTTGACATAAACCACATGCATAAATCTACGCAACAGTACATTGTTAAAAAATTAAAATAACTCTGACGTTTTCCTCAACGAATGTTAATTGTATTACCTAATATTTAAAACTGAAAGTAAATTTATCTTTATTAAATTTATTACTGCAAATATACCGAGTTTAAATAAAACAATCATAAAGGTATAAATAAAACAATCATAAAGGTATATTAATTATAAAACTGTTTACATATCCAAAAATATTAACTTTTGTAATAACCAGTGCTGGGTTATTTTAGCCACCGCTGTTGCTTTTCCCATCAAAACAACAAATATTGGTGAAATCATTGTTTTGAATATTCAAGATACATTAAAAATTCTGTAAACAAACGTAGTCAATTTAAGGTCAAACAGGTGTTGTAGTGGTAATGTTGTAAAATTTGTTGATTATTTTGAACAGATGATATAACAGATTTAAAGTTATAATTTTAAGTTCTTCTAAATAATTTATTATTATTATGGTAATATATCCCAGCCGGCACAAAATTTACATACATATATTACAGTGTATGGACAGATATATTCACCGGGCCTTACAAAAGTCGAAGTATACGGAGTAAAAAAAATAATCTGAGGGTTATGGGCGTTATGGCCTGAAGCAAAATTAAAGTTCACTTACGACCATTAACTACTGAAGCTTTAAAAAAGTGAATTCATACACTTTAAAGTGTTCTGTTTCAGAATAAATATAATAAATAATTGAAAATTAAATTTTCAAAAATTTTTAATATTTATACAAAAAACTGCAGGAGTCCCTACTTTTGGTCACAAATTAGGTCTTAAACCAACATAGTTTTCATTAAGTATATATATAATAAAGGTCAAAAAATAATAATTAACTAATATTTTCAAGTACAGTATACCTATATGGAGTTTTGATGTTTCGTAGAAAACTACGTTAGTGTTAAAGAAACATGAAAATTATGTTACCATCTTCTTCCATCTTGTTCCAAAATCGGTTTAGGAAGCTGGGCCTTTCTTTTACTGTTCAACCGGCGAAAGAAGGCCCGCGTGGCAAAGAAGAGTATTGCCAATAAATCGTCAGCTTTCTACGAAACCTTATACTTGAAATATATATCTCCCAATGAGTACGTGCGGATGTAAACGATCATAAAAATTTGCCATGCACTAATTCATTTATTTCGTTGGAATGCAGAAATCACATTCTTTCCGCGGATCGTCTTTCCCCGACCAGACTGTATGTCTTTCTCACTGATAATCGACACGTCGTCGTTTTCTATTTAATCAAAGTTTGTCTTCTGTTTGTCCAAACACTTTAGGTATTTAATCTGGTATTCTTTATCGGATAAAACTTATTAAACAATTGTCACGTATTTATACGTTGTTGCCATTCCTTTCCCGGTTCCCTTGATTACTGCTAAAATAAAATTTCCTAGTTTTAAGTCTTCGGCTTTTAAACTTTCAATTTCTAATGCCTCCAGAAAATCAACATCATCATCACCACTACTTCCGGAATCTTCCACTCTACTTCTGAATTTGAGTCTTCAGCATTTTGTTTTCCAGTTCTTTTATTAATCTTTTTTCTACTTCCTATCTAAAGGAAAGCCCATTTTCACGCACTCGAGTATCCAGTCAACGAGACAACCAATGTTTTTCAGTTTCTTTTCCAAGGAACGAATTAAAACTGCATTGTTCAGTTGCGTTTCTTGAAGATTTTTCGCTAAATTTGTTTCTCAGAGGTTCATAGCACATGAAGTACAGTGCTAGCCCTCGAAATGGACATTCTTTCTAATATAGCGTTTAATACTAAATTTATTTTTGCGGGAGAATACTGAAAATGATATTTCTTTATTCTTCCTTCTTGAACAGTTTTCGTCATTTTTGACTGACATTTAAAAAATAATAATTGAGATTAGAAAATTGAAAAAATGTGGACAAAAGTTGATTTGGAAGTTTGACTAATGGCCAGCCACTCCAGATGGCCATGAGAAGAGAAATATTCATTTTTTTGTTTCCACTAATGGCCACCCAGTATTTTTATAAAAAAAAAATTTATCCTCAGCTTAGAAGAATAATGCAAATACAGAATCAATTTACTTACCGCTATGTCAACATTCAGTAGAATTTTTAACAAAAAAAGTTGCTATTTAAGCGCGATGAATCCAGATTATTCCCTTAAGAAAAATAATATGATTTTCGCTATTCCTGACATGCGGTCACTTCGACAATTACTTTAAAACTATAATTTATTTTCTAAACTTGTTATAGCCTTTCCCACACTTCCAACATTCCAACGAAACATACCTGTGTAAAATCTCATTGAATAATGAAAATGAACTATATTATTTCAACCAATAACTGAAAGTGTCCATAAGTGGGGTAGTGGCCATAAGTGATGCCTCTAGTATATTTATGTTCTCCGTTTTGATACCATTTTGAAATTTGTATCACTATTATCATTGTATGAGGAGAGTTCTTAATATTTATTGAAAGGAAGTATTTTGATTCCAAAAATGTTAAGTGCGAGCAAAAGTGTGGGATTTTGAGAACAAAATTATTGCATACCTTAATTTCGAGACAAAAAAATCTAGATTCAAATTCAAACTGTGGTTACGGTATGCTTTTCCTGATTCATTATTAAAATTTCATATGCAGCACAATGCTCTCGAGGAGGGATGTCGCAAGCAGGCCTGTTAAGTGTTTATTCTCCAACTCAATATGCAAGTGGAGGAGATTCCAACCAACATAATATACCCCATTTTGGTTAAATCCCTGTATTGATGTTTTTAGCGACATCTACTTACCCGTATTGTCCTTACTAACAAATGACTAAAAGGACGAACAACAAATGCGTCACCAAATAGTTAGTTAAATTTTTGTAAGACTTTAAAACACATAATAATACCAATAATCGCTAATTTCCAGCAAAAAAGGCAGCAAGAACCTACTACAAAAAAATCCAACCTATCGACACGCCTATATTAATATTATAATTTCAGAACGATTTTAGGGAAAAATATTATTTTCAAATTAATAATTTTCTAATTTCGCATATGAATAAAATGCCTATTTTGACAATGTTTATTGTTAGTTTCTAATCTTACTTTGTATGTCTTTTAATTGGTATTATATTTAACTATTAATTAACTAAAGTAGGTACTATAATACTTAATTAGTGGAAGTTAATGATGCTTAATGAAAACTTTTACAATTTTATAGTAATTTTATGATAGAAATTAGACATCAACCAAATTGTCCCATAAACGATTTTAATACGTAGCCAAGTTATTTTTAGGCATTACTTGTGAAAGTAGGAAAATTACATTTTTCGAAAACTGTCATTAAATGTTGACTTTTACATGATATTTACTAAATGTCAAAACGACAGTTTTTTTTTCCTACTGAACGTAAAAGTCTTTTACATCCACCTACAAAAATCAATGAAATTATAGATGTTAGAATCAGTTTACCAGTTTATTTATTATTATCAACAAAAACATAAATTTTAACAATCAATCACTAATAGTCAATTTAATTAACAATCAGTTTAAGAGTTAATCATTTCTTTTATCGTTTAAATTTAAAGTCGTAATTGCACAATAATTGTGAAAACTAATTGTTGCGTTGCTATTGTTACTGACGCGCCAAAGAATATTTGATATTAAAATATGTGCAACAAATTGTAGATGACATACATGTCAAATAAGTTAACTATAAATGTCAAAATTTTCTCTTCACATTTTTTTGTAACTTTTGAACTGTGGGTTACAGTTTTCGAAAAAATGTTGTTTGATACTCGATTGCGCAATTTTTTTTGCAATCTCGAATGATTTTTTTTGCTCGCAAAAGTGGCATATCGCAATCTAGCATCAGAAATAACTATTTGCAACACTTACACTTCAGCCTCATTGGCGTAAAGTGTATTTGTAAATATTGTAAGACAGTCGGCAAATGCAAATGCATTACCGTGTGTATCTTAGATTTTGAAATACTCTACAGATGATGCACTGGCGGTTCTTCTATAGGGTCATTTGGTCAATGACCTCCCACATACTAATAAAAAATTTGAGCTATTCATTTTCTGAAGTTTAAAAATATATAATATATATATATATATATATATATATATATATATATATATATATATATATATATATATATATTTAATATTCTTAAAAAATATATTAAAGTTTCTAGTTCATTTTATGCACAATATTATTCAAATATCTAGATCGCAGAATTTCGTATCCCCTCCGAGCACCGAGCCTCTATTCATTACATTATTCATTTACAGAATTTTAAAATCTTGGGTCAGTCCACAACTTGTCCTCAAAGCTAGCTACGGACCGAATTTACAACGAATTAAAGTGAAATAGACTTATGCGCGAATCGTCAAAAAGCAAAAGAGACAGAAAACACTGGCGGGGACAATGTCCCTGACACATTTTACGGAAACGGTAACGCACGAAGTTCAATAGTGAATAGAGCAGTCTTAATGCTGACTAGGTACGCGTTGGTCAGTAAATTCTGTCGCGTTGTTTTTAATGTTTTTATTTGTGAACATTTTATTAGTAAATCTCTACTTGTAGTGAAATTAAGTAAAACAGTGTTTTTGGTGTTTATTATTAAATATGAGTGTTGTACAAAATATATTAAAACTGAAAGATGGACATAAGTTGGGTTATAAATAAAGTACAAGTAGTTTTTGTGTTTAGATACGTTTTAGACGGTGTTGTATGTGAGAGATTTTGGAAATTTATTCAGTCTCAAGAAACCACATCGTAGCATTTGACAGAAGTAATTTTAAAAGAGTTAGAATGTCTGAAAATTAATGAAAGTCCTGAAAAATTGATAGCACAAAGTTACGATGGAGCATCAGTAATGAGTGGTGCTTCTGGAGGTGTACAAACCAAAATTAAAAAAAGTTATCCTTCAGCAAATTTTATTCATTGTTACGCTCATCAACTAAATTTAATTTTACAAGAAGCATCAAGTCGGGATAAAAGCATAAAAATTTGTTTTGCTAATTTACATAGCTTTTCTTCATTCTTTGGAAAATCGCCAAAAAGAACAGCCGTGTTAGGTAATGTTGTTAAGGTGAGATTACCTAAAGCGGCTCCAACACGATGGAATTTTAATACAAAGTGCATACAGACTGTTTATACCTATCGAACAGAATTATTAGATTGTTTAGAAAGAATCATTGATAATGAATCAGAAAACAATACTCTAAACCAAGCTATTGGTTTAAAAAACTACTTACAAAACGAACATTTTCTTTACTGGTTAAATTTTTTCATTTAGTTATGCCTCATTGTGATATATTGTTCAATCAATTACAAATATGTAATATCGATGTCATAACAGTAAATAAGTGTATTGGCGTTTTTAATAGTAAAATTGAAGACATCAGAAATAAAATTTTGAATAACTATTTGGAGGAGACATCCATGCAGTCTGCCCAGAGATGTAAAACGGAAGAATCAAAAAGGAGAATTTCATTAGAAGTTTGTGTTATAATTACATCTGAGATCAAAAACAAGTTTGGCTTCAGTAATCATTTAGCAGTGTCTCAGTTATTTCACGCAGATCGATTTAAAGATTATAAAAAAAGCTTTCCTCAAGATATGTTTAAATTAGTTAAAACGAAGTATCCAGTCATAAATCATTTGAAACTTAAAACTGAATTAGAAATATTATATAGCCGAGAAGATTTTTCTAATAGTGAAGGTGCAGTCGCTTTGTTACAGCTTTTTATTAACAATAATTTGTGCAATACTTTTTCTGAAAGTGCAAACTGTTAAAAATCTTATGTACTCTCCCTATGACTACCGTCGAAAGTGAACGTTGTTTTTCCACCTTAAAAAGAATAAAGACATTTTTAAGAAATACCATGGGTCAGGAAAGGTTATCGTCGTTAGCTATGTTTACCATAGAAAGGGCATTAATAAAGAAGATAAATGACTTTAATGAAAAAGTAAATGACCACTTTGCATCTCAAAAAGACCGGAGGATCGACTTGGAATTTAAATCACTTTAAAAGGTAAGTAATACAGTAAACATTTCTAATTGCCCTCCCTATCTCTTGACCCACGAACCGCCACTGATATGGTGTATTACTAATGTTTTACTAATATTTCAACTGCACCAAATGCTAGGCTACAGTTTTACTGGTTTTAGGACAGGACATAAAAACCTACTAACAAACGAATATTGCAACCAATTCTAATGTAAAAACATCGTGAATGGATAACACAGATTATAAAATATTAGTTTTTTAATCTTTACGTTATCTATATATTATCTAATACATCAAAATATTTTCTAAATTTAATTTTTATCTGTTCTGTGTGTATGTTTATTTGTGACGAAATCTTACACAACAGTATATGTATGTGTGCAGAGAAAGCTCTAATTTTTTCATATACTCAGATCTCATATCTTTTGTGAATATACACTTTATACATTTAACTAATGTCTTTTTACGATAACAATCTATAAAAATTGTAATATTATACAATTAAAAAAAATTTTGGCGAAATGAAACGATTACCTTTTAATTGCTTTTAAAAATTAATAAATTCAAAACATTTTAAATGTAAGGGCGCGAGCACAGGCGCGGGCGGATGTATATAAATAAATTAACAAAATCTATTTTATGATTTTCAGCAATTTCTTTTCTCACATTTCTCGTTGTATCATATATACGTATTTTCCCGCGGTTATAATAAACAACATATTTATATCTTATTCCTCTCTCATTATTTATTTTGTTTTTCTGAAAACCACTGAACAATTTCAGCTTTCCGCCAAAAAGTTGGTATATTTTCAATTTTTACCGAGTAGTAAGTAGTATTGTCCATCACTAGGTTTGTTCCAACCCCATGTTTTAGAACCGTTCGGGGACAGTACTGAAATCGTTAGAATTACTTTTATGCACAGCCGCTAACTTTGCACTGTATTGAAACGATTTGGGATTGACAATCGGTTGGAACGCTTTCAGGACTTTTTTGAAGCTCTTCGTTTTGTTCATAGGTTTTGTTATTATTCCAACCTCAATTTCTAACTCTAACCCTAACCGGTCTAAGCTCACAGTTTGTAAATGTAAACTAAAACTGGAAATTGAAATAAAAAATATAAAAAGTATGAATTATATACTAATAATTAAAATGGACCAAAACGATAATGTATTAAGTGGCAAGTTCCAAATAGTTTGCTTTTTATATTTACTTCTTCAAAAGGGTAAATTGTTAAACTGGCTAAATTGAAGGGTTGTTTGTATATTTTGAACATTTAATGTGTGTATTTTTTAGAAATGCAAGAATTTATTATAATAAATACTGAACAAAGTTTTCTGGAACCATCCACATCCCATGCCCTAACACCAAGCGTTACTAAATACAGTTTATAAATCAAAATATAAATGGACACAAAATGAAACAACTTGATTTTTAACTCTAGGCTGATCGAGAATTAACTCTTAAATCATCTTCAGTTGCTTCCCCTTCTGAGAAAATATCGCTGCCTTTGTCACTACTCATGGTATTAATAAAAATTAAGAATCTAAAATTTAATCAACAAATTCACAGACTCGAAAAATACCTTGTAAAATGTCAGTCAGCTGATATAATACTAACAACTGCGCATGTCAGTTCAAACAGTTCTTACTCCTTGGCGAGTACCGAAATTACTGTTCCGTTCTACGAACGGTCTCAGGGTTGGTTGGAACGGAAAGGGAATCGTTCTAAAACGATCACTATCAAGGTTGGAACGCTTTTGGGCAACTTCGCGTGAGCAGGACCTTTCCAGAATGATTCTCAGCGAAGTTGGAACAAACCTACTATTAACAGCGACGTAGCTATTGCTATTACCAAAGATTAACTATTACTGAGCCGCATGCACGGTAAGTTTCAACATTTGTCCAAAATAATTTTAAAAAACATCTAAAAACTCTCGCGGTACGATTTGATTGGATTGGATTAAACACCTTCTAGAAAGCCATTAACACTAAATACGAAATAAATTTTCGTAACTGAGATTCAAGAGTAACACTAGCTGTATTGTGTTGTGTGTATAATTGTTATCAGTTTAATGTTTTTTTCTACTATTCTTATTCTTTTGACAACAAGAAACGATTTTAAGTTGTCCTGAAGATAAAATAAAGTATTTCGAAACGTTGTCTTTAAAAAAACAGTTTGTTGTTTTAATTATTGACCTCAATCCCACAAAGTCTAAAGAAAATATATAGGTATACATTTAACAGGCAAACAAACATTCAGTTAAAATTATTTAGTTATATTAATACAATATTACATAAAATATATTAGATTAAAGTGATTCCTGAAATGTCCAAAAATTCTAGTCTTTTGTTTACACATTAATAACGGTGTATATTTTTATGTAATATACCGTGTGTCCCAAATTCAATGCTCACCATTGCGATCTCGGAGCTACAAGGTCGGTTAAATGGGATAAGTTTTAGCAAATTTTATGTTGATTCCAAATTTTCTCCATATCGATTATGTTCAGTATTTTAACAGACTATTAAAATTATTTAAACATGTCAAACTGGTAACGTTAATATTACTGTTATTTTTTTATAATGGTTGGTATTAGGTATATCCATGAAATCAAAATAACTTTTTGATTTTCCATGGCCTACTATTTTGTTTTGTTAAGGAATGGATAACTTTTCTTAAATTAGTCCCTTGAAAAACAATTTTTTCCTTGGCCTTGATACATCATCTGAAAACTCTTTTTAAGCGCAATCTGAAAAACAAAAATCCAATGCCATAAGAAAAACAAAAGTTATCTCGGATATCTTGAAAACAAAAGACTATCGAGCATTTGTTTCTAGACTAAAATATGTCTCCAAAAAGTGTCCTAATAATGTAGGTCTAAAACCGGCCTGACCAAGGATTACTTGGGTACAGCCAAAAAAGATAAATCGCAAAATTTTCGTTTTTTTTTTTGATAATCTCAAAACCGGTTTCAGTTAGCCGTGATTTCTTAACGGATTTGGAATCAGCGTAAAATTTGCTAAAACTTATCCCATTTAACCGACCTTGTACCTCTTACCGTTTCTGAGATCCCAATGGTAAGCATCGAATTTGGGACACAACATTAATTAATAGGTTTGTTCCAGCAGCAGTCAGAAACGGTTTCAAACTGTCCTCGACATGCCCAATACGAAATTGGCGTTCCAGCTGACAATAATCGGGGATTCTGACTACAAGTTTAGTGTTCCAGCAAGTCAACTGATTAGTAAAGCTGGCCGAGGTGGCTGGAGTACAGCCACGGTCTCGCGCTGGCGTCACACGTGCCGATTTAGAAGTGTTTTACGCTGCAATCTTATTTGAAAGGTTAATGCGTGAGGTTGTACCTATAAATTATACATAATGTCAAACGCGCCAAAGGGTAAAAAACGACCGTACGCGGACACAGTGAATAAATTTATCGGTGAATTTCCGGATTTATTCTATGACGGATGCAAAATAATTTGTAAAGTTTGCAATCAAGACTTAATGTGCTGGCACAAAACAGATTGTCGTCGTCATATCAATACCGTGCAACATCAAAATAAAAAAAATGGCATGCCTTTGACAACTCAATTTATGTTTGATTTATTGTTAATGT
The DNA here is from genome assembly GCA_029963845.1 of Rhamnusium bicolor. Classification (NCBI taxonomy): domain Eukaryota; kingdom Metazoa; phylum Arthropoda; class Insecta; order Coleoptera; family Cerambycidae; genus Rhamnusium; species Rhamnusium bicolor. The sequence continues at coordinate 1,383,639 of JANEYF010005661.1, read as the reverse complement.
TAATAGCCTGTAATATTCCGCTACACGTACTGGATAAACAACCATTTCGGGAGTTTTGGAATAAATACAATCCCCAGGTGAACTTACCAAGTCGTAGAGATATTTCAAAAGCTTATGAGCTTTGACCTTCATATACGCAGAGGCATAACTCCACTTATACCGTGGAATAAGCTCCGGCTTTTGCGCATTTCACGGCTCATAAGATTATGAAACACCTCTACATCGTTACGTACATATATTCCAGCTGTTCGTGAAGACATTGTAAATAGGATTAAATGTGGATTACAAAATACACGGCTCTGGTTATGTATTGACGAGACGACAGATTGTAAAAAAAATTCTATTTTAAATATTATAGTACGTGTACTGGACCCTCTTAAACCAACATTTTCACTTTTACTAGCTAGTAAAAGACTAACTGCGTGTACTGGCGAAATAATTACGCGTGTGGTGTTGGAGACAATCGAAAAATTTGAACTTTCAACAAGTCAAGTATTGATGTTTGTGACTGATGGTGCCGCGACAATGCGCGTGGTAGGCCGGTCTCTTCAAAGAGACAATTGTAGGTTTTTACATGTTACGTGTAAAGTGCATGCGTTACATCTTGTGGCAGAAACGATTCGAAAATGTTTTCCAGAGGTAGATGCATTAATAGCAAGTACAAAAAAAGTATTTATCAAATCTCCTAAACAGCTTCGAGCATTTCACAGACAGTGTCCTGGTATCCCTGAACCACCAGAGCCAATTTTACACGTTGGGGAACGTGGTTGAAAGCGGCTTTTTATTATGCTGAATATTTTCAACAAATAAAAGCTGTGATACTACAATTCAACCCTAACGAGGCTGCAGCTATTAGGGAAAGCCAGACAAGCTTTCAAGACGTTTCCCTTGAAACAGATTTAAAAACTATTAATAACAATTATAGAGGACTACACGACGCAATAGAAAAATTGCAAAATAGTTTGTTGTCGTTAGTGGAATCGCTGCAAATAGTGGACGACGTAAAAACACAGCTATAGGCTATAAATGACACAACAAATAATCGCGTTAGTGAAAAATTCGAGAGTGTATTACAGAAAGATCCTGATTTTAGCAAATTAAGACAAATTTGTGATGGTGCATCTACAACTTCGTTAAGTGAGTTCACAGATTGTTTTACTTATGCCTGTATTACATCCGTAGATATCGAACGGTCATTTTCAAAATACATCGCTGACGGAGACAGCTGTAGAAACATACCTGATGCTATTATACTATAGATTTTCCCCACTTTGTGATGACGACAACCAAACTACATCATAAATCTGCTTAAAAGGGTGAGTTTTGTACAAATTTTTATAAAATGGACATTGTTAAAATTTATTTCCATTTATTGTACTTATTCAAGTATTATATGATGTAAACATATGAGTCATATGGCGGCTCTGTCGGCCAGGTGACCTCGGCCAGCTTTACTGATTAGTTTCTAACCGATTTAAAACGGTTTGAAAAATTCACGGATTCTCCACGGATTTTAGCTTGGTCATGCGCAATTCAAATACAAAACGTCCTTTAAAACTATTTGAATTATAAACGTATTTCTGAATAAGATAACATTCTATGGTAGCATTCTGTAGTTTGCATAAAGATAGAAATAGGTAATTCGCTTCATCTTCTAAAACTATTGTTTCAGGAAATTTAAACACAAATGGATCAAAATGGTTGCAAAAACAGGGCTATAGGTTATGTTATTTATGTTTTAATCAAATGTCATGCGGAGAACTGAGAAAGTGCGAGGAAGCAGAAGCGAAGCAAAAATTCGTTCCAGCAGTATAAATTGCCAACTAATAGTCGTCTAGTTGATGTTTAGACATGCGTATTCAAAAAATTCATCAAACCGTTTGTGATTTTCTGCTGAAACAAACCTAATATACATATTTACATATGGTATACCTCAGATTTGAGCTGTGTTTATCTAATATTTTTTTAAGTAATCTGCCCAAAACATAATGAAAATCATATTTTTATACCATAATACAATATTAAATAATAATAATAATACCTGATAAATTTAATAAAAAATATTACATTCATTATGCGTAATCTTACAAGGCTAAACTTGTCATTTGTTCAGACTAAATATGTGATGACTCACCCTGTAAATAGAGATAAAACCGCTACTTATTATTCTTAAACTTTCGAAAAAAGGAAGAGAAAATGCTTTCTTCGAATCGATGCAAACTGGTGGGATGATTCATTTAAATAGCTTTCCGGTAGAGTTCAAACCGAGGTGAGGTTCAAACTGTGGTTCAAACATTCTTTTTCACATTTTATGGCCAGAAATACGTGAATCATCAAATAATTGTGTAGATGATAGCATTTTAAATTAAATATCATTATTTATTATTACACTATGGATGATTCATTTTGTGAAAGACCATTATAATTGAAAGTGAGGAAATACATTGTTGATCTAATTTATTTGGGGTTCCATGACATATGGATTTAATTTAATGATAATTAATTAACTACTGTCTCACAAATGTTCACACTCGACGGTTTGTTAAAATTATCAAAATTACTATCTATATAGTATTAGGGACATTGCATTTGTATATTTAGTAGTCGACAGTTTGTAAGCTCGGTTTGTAGATATACAGCGTGTCCCGAGACGAACGACAGAACCTCAGTAGTTTCCACAAACACCAAAACACTGAGTATTATAAACAAAGCGCGTTTCGCCAACCAAATTGGCATCATCTGGAGATGATTAAAACTAAAAATGTTTTGATCCTGAACTGAGGGTCAAAAGTCAAGCACTTTTACTTGTTACAATGACCATACTACATAACATAGACAATCCACGCCTGTGTTAAAATTCATCGCTCTTAAATGTAAACCCAAATATTTTGGCATCGTTGTAAGTAGTGAAGATTCATAATTTTGTTAGTTTCGAAACTGTAAATACGTTCACTGGCCTTCTGTATTCGTTTACCATTTCAAAATTAACAATGTCGTAAACAGGCGCAGGCGCTGCTAATTTCGATATAAAAATTTTGGGGTCCAGGATTTTGAGCGATAAATATTTACATAAGGATGGACTATCTATGTATATTTATTTAATCTATGCTTGTTAGGATTTGCTTCATCACTAAAGTGTCATTTACACTCGAATAGAACAGCGATAGATTAAGTCTAGAACAGATTTTCTATTCGCTGAATTTCTTAGATCGCTGTAAAAAATCACTTTTATGTACAAACCCAACTAGCATAATCAATTGGTTAAGAGAGAATTATAGTACCTGGTGCCACATTATATTTTGACCTTGTTTAAACTTATAGAACTTTTGAACTAGTTTTCGCCAGTCTTCTTCTAATTTTGACAAGTTTTTTCCTGAGTATCCGTCTTTTTTGCTCACTTCCGGTTTAACCGGAAATGACGGCGTATTTTCGGGGATAAGGCAACATTGTTATTTCAAATTGAACAGCCTGTATATTTTTTCACAGTTGGAAAGCTCATTATTTCCTCTCTCCGAAAATTCTATATTTGTCATGGAAATTATGCAGAATGATGGTTTTATAAGCTTTTAAAGTGAATACTGCGTTTTATCGAAATGCTACCAAAAAAATAATGATTCACAAAAGTAGACTACGAAAATAAATGACATCACTAAACGTCAAATTAGTTTATTAACAATTGCATGTTACTTCAATTGTTAATATTGAAAATATGAAACTCTATATAACAAAGTGTAACAGAATATTTATTAAACAAATAAGAAATAAGCAAAATAATACACATTAGTTATAAAAGATATGTACAAAATCAACTTGCATACATTTATTTATTCGCTTTACAAAGTTGTCATAGCTTCTACTTAACGGTTCGGGGGCAATGTTGTTAAAAACATTTCGAATGTTTTCTTTAAGTTGTTCTAAATTTTGTGTCATAAGGCTGTAACACCTGTCTTTCGCATACCACCATATGCAAAAATCTGGAACTGTGAGTACTGGGGATCAAGGGGGGCCATGCTGTAGGACCTCCCCGCCCTATGTAATGATTTCCAAAGGTGGCAATCAGGGAATCTCTAGTTATCATAGCATAAAGAGGCGTAGTACCATCTTGTTGGAAATAGACTGTCCTCAACAAATTATCCTGTTCAAGATGTGGATAAAAAAAATTTTCTAACATATAATGGGGCATTGACAATTGGATTGTTAAAAAAAAAAAGGACCGTAAATTTTTTGTTTTGATACCGCACACTAAACTACGTTTTGAAGAGGATCTGACATACAGATGGAAATTTCTGGGATTTTCTGATGCCCAAACTCTACAATTATGCTTATTCACCTTGCCACCTTGCCATTTAAGTGAAATGGTACTTCGTCTGACATGATTAACTTATCAAGAAAATGTCTATCTCTTCTACGTAAATTAAGAATTCTTCTACAAAATTGTACTCGTTTTCGTTAATTCTAGATGAATCTGAATTTTACAAGCATTCAATTTTAGAACATTTTTCATAACAGTATAAACTTTAGTTTTCAGAATACCTGTTGCGGAAGAGGAAGGATCATTTTGTGTCATTTCCAAAATTTCAATTGTATTATTAAGCCTATTTTCATTACGTGGAGTTCTTTTTTTACGGTCAATACAACCCGAATTCCAAGTTTCTATATCATTTCCTAATTGAATTTTTTGTTGGAGGTTCCCTGTTAAACATATTTCTAAATCTTCTTTGTGTTGTTTTGTAAGATTTAGTGTCAGCAAAAAAGATTACACACTTAGCTTTTTCACTTAAAGTAAACATTTTTCAGTATCTCAAGTACCCGAGTTGTTAATAAACTAATTTGACGCTGTCATTTCCGGTTAAACCGGAAGTGAGCAAAAAAAGACGATTACTCAGAAAAAAAACTTATCAAAATTAGAAGAAGACTGGCGGAAACTGCATTTCATTATCTCAACTAATTCAAAAGTTATACCTATACGTTTAAAAAGGGTCAAAATATAATGGGACAGCAGGTATATAAAAGCTGTATAGATTCCATGGATTTGCCAATTTGTTGTATAAAGGTTTCCCATAACTCCCTTTTTTCGGGAGCAAAATAGCTCCATTTTATGTCGTATGGATATTCTTACAACCAAATTATAAAACTGTTTTATATTCAGCCATACAACAAAATTGCTCTATAAGCATTTTTGCTTTACAGCTTACAGCTATAGAAGTTTTATAGAGCAAATAGATGGTGTTATATATATATATATATATATATATATATATATATATATATATATATATATATGATTAAATTGAAGGACCCGCGGGCACCCCCCCCCTCCTGGTGAGTTCTGAAGCGACTTACGCGCTGCCTCCCTTGCATAGTCCGGGCCTCTCAGCGGGTCTGATCCTCCCCCACTTATTTTTTCTCTCCATATGCAGTATGCACAGGCCACCTGCTGTTTACAGTAGTGATAGTGGGGGGGGGGGGGGGGGAAGGTAACCCCACTCTTCCGCCGACCCGCCGCAAGCCCTCCGGCTAACCTATCCCTTTCCCTCGGGGGGCAAACCCCGTTCAAATCATGAAATTCCTCCCTTCATTTCTTATTTTTCTCTTCTATGCCATTAGGGAACAGGGGGGGGGGGAACCGGGTGTTTTTAAAAAAAAAGGGGGGGGGGGGGGGGGGGGGGGGGGGAGGAAATTTTTGAGGGGGGGGGAAGGCTACTGGGGGGGGGACAGCGGGGGGGTCTGGGGGGGGGGTGGGGGCTTGCCTCCCCGGGGGTGCCGGGGGCGGCGACCCCTAGCCCAGGTGGCCTCTCAAATACGATTTGAAGGAACAACTCCGCGGGCCCCGCCTGCTTGTCCTTCCAGGGCGCCCCCCGGCTCCGCCAGGGAGAGCGCGTCCGGGGGGGGCCCCCGCCGACCCCCGCGCGCGCGCGGCCCCCCCCGTGCCAATTGAAACGGGGCCCTCCCGGGCCCGCCCCCGAGGAGGGGGGCGGTATATATATATATATATATATATATATATATATATATATATATATATATATATATATATATATATATATATATATATATATATATATATATATATATATATATATATATATATATATATATATATATATATATATATATATATATATATATATATATATATATATATATATATATATATATATATATATATATATATATATATATATATATATATATATATATATATATATATATATATATATATATATATATATATATATATATATTCATCCTTATCTACCTTAATACAGTAAAATTGCTGCCGGAGCAACGATTGTAAGGTAATTTTCGCAGCAAAGGCACTGTAAATACTCAAACAGTGTTGTGCAGAACATGTATAAGAGAAATACCTTTCTTTTGTCAAAAAATGGCGTTATAATTGCCGCTGGTGAACTTTAATAAAACAGTTTTATTAATGTGCCGCTGAAGAAAATTTTCACCCACTTTTGTACCAATCACAATTTTATTCTGACATTTAGTGAAATAATGTAGTGCCGTGTCATTTACAAAAGAATATGGAAATATCAAAACGGAAAAGGTTAAATGAATAAAGGAAACTATGAACTAATGATAACTGCCAGTAAATCTAAATATCCCCAATGTGCAACAGTACTGTTCGTAATAAAGAGTGACCGCTAGAGTCATGTCAGAATAATGATGTGTTAACACAACAATACTTAGTTGGCCACGATAAACACAATTTAAGAGTGATAAATTTGTCTTAGAAACAAATTTCTTTCAGTGTGGGGTAAAATATAGTTACACCAAAAAAATTACAATCAACTTGTACCCTTATAATGGTTTGCTAAGTGAAGAACTAAAACGCTCCGTTTGTTGTATAAATACTCTATAGACTGCAAATTTGTGATATTAATGTTTATTACGACAGCTTGGAATTATTGTATGACTGATGATCGAGAGGCAAGGACACTTGACTCTCACCCAAAAGTCCTAGGTTCGAATCCCGGCCGTGGCACTGGAATTTTTCTGTGAGAAATTAATCGTAGTATACTATTGGATGTGTCCGTTGTCTCTAAATGTGTAGCCTCCTCTCGTACAACGTCAGTTTAGAGATACAGGGGGTTGTATTATCTGCAGTGTTTCATTAAAATTTTTAAATAATTAATTATGAGCATCATTCGATACTGTCAATAATAAATCATGTCATATGTTTTAATAATTTCTTCTTACTTACATTGAAATTTTTGTAACCAAATTAGACATTTTAAATGTCAAATTGCTAAATTTATCCTAAACCCATTTTATGAGGTCAAATGTGTAAAACATTTCAGTTTACATCAGTTTTATTTAAGTACTTGGAAAATATATTTTATTGGCTTGATATTGTAGATATTACTTTTAATCTTCCATCAAGATTATATTTGTTTGTAAAGGCAAATACAAAAAAGTTTGGCCAATTTTGCTCATTACCGAATTTATCATTGTCTTTGGCCTTTAGAACATGTGTACCAAATTTGAAAGCTTTATCTCAAAATCTGTGGCTGCTATCGCGATTCTACAGACATGCAGACAGATTTTTTTTCATAAAATTTTTTCTTCATTATAATTCGTCGAGATTCGTCCAGAAATGCAATAACAAATTTTAGTTTTTTTCCCAAAATTGTATCTTTTTTTCTTCTTTCAATCATTATGTCTTTTCTGGTGTTACCACATTCACCAAATTTAATGTCTCACTTAAAATGTTGTTGAAAATCTTAACTGTCAAATTTGGGAAGTCTCCCAATAGTATTTTTTGAGTTATCGCGGATACACACATACACACACACACACACACACACATACATCCACACACACGCACCGACAAACATCATTCGGAAAATAGTCAGAATGGATTCAGGAGGGTTCAAAACGCATATCATTCAAAATCTCAAGGTCGAAAAAAAACACGATTACTATACTTCCTTATATTATTTAGGTATAAGAAAGTAAAAATGTATATACTTTCAGAGTAAAATAGGCTTCGTAGTCAAAACTAATTAGAATGTACAGTTACAATGCTTGAACCCGGAAACAAAATAATATTACTAATACTCTTTATCGTAATTCCAATTTTCAAGTTCGAACGCTATAAGGACACGAGGTTGAAAACAATTTTGCTATTCCTGTCTGCTATTACAAATTTGATTTGTTCTGGAATTACAGATACTGTATTGGGAGTAAAGAACCGAGCAAAGAACAATAGTCCTGCTATTGTCTTTACTCGGTTCTTTACCTTTACCCCGAATGCATCGCTGTAGATCTAAACCTTGCAAGAGGCCTCCTTCAGTCCTGGCTATTGGAACAGCAAGGCTGGGCTGTCTCTTCTGACGCTCTTTTATCTTCGTGTTATTTCTTCGCAGGCATGTCTTATCCCATTACACCGAGGATGTCGTCTGTCGCAGCCGCACATTGGCCAAATTCCGCTACACTACATCCTGGTGGTGTGTCTTCTAATTTAAATAAGAATCGACAAAGCAGCCAATTAATTGAAGCAGTTTTTCTCGCAAATATGGTGTATGTCCTTTTTTATGCAAATATAATACTAGAAATATTTTACAAAATAAATATATTTTTTTAAGTTTGTTTAGATATTTAGTACTACAAATACAAATGTTGCAAACATGTTACCAAAATGCTTTAAGTAATATATTACAACTACACTTTGAGTAACAAAATACAAACTATTATAGTAGGTAAAGCAATGATTTATTTCGGTGTAGAAGTTCCTTGACAATCTGGTATGTTTATTTTCTAAATGAACGAATATTCACTATAAAATGGAATAACAGGTCTTCTACGCTAGAACAGTTGGATAACACACAACTCTTGTTATTTTGGTACCTAAATTGTAATTTAAATGGGAATTGAGATAGCGGAAATTTAATTTCAGATACTGTTTATGGTGTGTGAACTGGCTGAATAAAATTGAAACAATATAATTAAAAGTTACATGGGCGACGGAGAGAGAATGAGCTGTTGATATCATCTTGTCATTGAAGTCAATTGCAATAGGTGTATAATAATTAATAATACTGTTATATATCAGTGGCGGCTTGGTTATTTAAAATTACCTGGGTGGGCAAACCAATTTTGCAACTTTTTTTCTCTAGTTTTAACTGCAATATTTGTCGCAAAACTTCCTCATTTAAGTACTGAGTCACACCTTAATAGCTACAACTGTTAAGTAGAGATCGGGAGGTGGCGATAAATTCCAGAGACGGCTTTTACGTACATATAATATTATTTATTTATTTATTTATTTATGTGCATACACTGCTCAACAAGTAAACCCATTTCTAGAGCAAGAAAATACACAAAACAAAAAATACAATACAGTATAAGTATATAGTAAAAGATATTTAAAAAGAAAAAGAAAACATTGTATAAAAATAACAATAAAATAATTTCAGACAGTTTAAGAAAAAGAAACAAAGACTTAGTTATTATAATATTTTTTAATAAAATCAAGGGTGCAATGAAAAATATCAAACTGCCCACAGTTGTTGTAATTGTTACACATAGTAAATAGAGAGAATCTAAGAATATTAGAGTGCGAAAATGAGAGGTAAAAAGTTTGTGTTCTCCGAAAATTCACATTAGGAACATGAAAATTTAATTTCCCTAATAATTCTGGGCAGTCAATTTGATTGTGTAAGATTTTATATAGAAATAGGTACTTGAGAAAAATATTCGCGTCTATTTTCAAGAGATGTCATGGAGAACTTAGTCAACAACTCTTGTTGGGGAACACCGATAGACGGGTATGCTCCATCAGACTTAAGCCATAATAGTTTTAAGAATCGTCTTTGCACTTTCTCCAAAGAGTCTACGTGATTTCTGTAGTGAGGGTTCCAAACAAGAGACGCATATTCAAGTTTAAATCTAATAAAAGCAACGTATAAAGTTTTAAGTGTACTGATATTCGAGAAGTCTCTGCTAGTTCTAATTAGGAACCCAAGAGTCTTAAGATATTGAGTCACTAAATTATTTATGTGAGGTATAAGTGAAAGTTCGCCATCAAATATTACGCCAAGGTCAGCAAGAGTAGAAGGTCGTTGGAGGACTGCGTTTTCAACATTGTAATTAAACATAACAACCTCGGATTTAGTTGTGTAGGTCATAACGTTACACTTAGACACATTCAGATTTAAGTTGTTTTCAACACACCAATTAAATAAGTTTGAAAGGCTGTTTTGCAGAAGAACGCAGTTCTCCAAACAAGAAATTACTTTAAAAATTTTGACATCATCAGCGTAAAATAGACAGGACACATCAATAACATTCACAATATCGGTAATGAATATGCTGAACAGGGGACCGAGAATTGACCCCTGTGGGACTCCGGATGTAGCAATATATTCGACAGACTAGAAACCATTATACGCAACATATTGCCTTCTATCCGAAAGATAAGCATGAAAAAATAATAACGGAAACAGCGAAAAACCAAAAACAGACATTTTGTTTAGCAGTATGGAGTGATCGAGTCGGTCGAATGCTTTCGAGAGATCTGTATATATTACGTCAAGTTGCCTGCGTTATATTGTAAGCACCTAATGAAACATTCCCAAACAGTGTGTTATGTACTATGCCATGAATCTGTTTTCTTTATAAAAATGGGAACAAAAAAAAATTAAAGATTTTTATCAGGTAATTGGACAGCTTGCGGCTATAAAAAATAACTACTTCCTGACGGACGAGGCTGGATATTGTCAAGTATCCAATAGCAATTCATAGATAGATCTAGACGGTTCGCGTTTCTTGGTTTACGCTTACGCCCACTGCTCCATTGAAAATGAATACACCAATACTTCGAAATCATTAGAATACACCCTAAATACATTTTATTTATAAAACGTCTATGTGCTTCACAGTGTGAAATTGCACAACGAGGGTAACTTTTTTTAAATGTCTCATTCAATGTTTGCAAAAGTGTATTAGTGGGCAGTATAGTATTATTCAGGTGCCATCGGAAACGACACTAAGAAAAGAATATTTATCACAGAGATATGGCAATATTAAACTAAAAATTATTCTGAATTAAATGAAAAACACGTCTAGATTGGCGTGGATGAAACCACTATTGTTCGTGGCTGGAAGGTGGCAAATGTTTTAATAGGTGCATTAATATTAATAATACAAAAGGTGTTTTAATAAGAGCGCAAGATTTGAATTGGGCGCCAGTTTGGTTGTCATGATGTCACAGATGGGAGTTATTAAACATGGAGCATTACTCAATAGAACAACGCGTCCTGATTGTTAAACATTGTTATCAAAATGGTGAAAGTTTGATGGCAACGATTCGTAAAGTACGTCCAATTTTCGGTCAAAATAATGTTCCTCATTCAGTTACTGTGAAAAGAATAATCGAAAAATTCGAAAGTACTGGTTCGGTTAGTGATGTGAAACACACAACACGAGCTCGTAGAGGTCGCTCAGAACAAAACATCAAGACGGTTCGCGAGATCGTGGCCGAGAGTCCAGGGACTTCGATTCGTCATCGTGCACAAGAATTGAACGTTATAACAACCACTCTTGAGCGTACTGCCGAAGCATTGAAGGCCGAAATTAGCCGATCTATCAACGAAATCCCGTCACATGTATGCAACACCGTTATTCAAAATTTCGCCAAAAGAGTACGCATGTACCAACAAAGCTGTGGCAGCCATTTACCAGATGTGTTGTTCCATACATAACTCCCAAATGTCTACATTATAACTAAAGCTGCAAATCGTTTCTATGTATCATGGTCGTAGAGTACAGATGTACTTACTGTCGCCGGCATTCACCTTGAACGCGAAACTCTTTCTCCAGTCCAGTCTATTATTAGCTTTCGAGTTGTGTACACGTTAAGTCACTTGGGCGTATTGCATATTGTTTTTGTATTTTTATTTGTTGTACTGTACTGTTGATATTAATTTAATAATAAGGGGTAGAAAACGGCCATTTGCTGACAAAGTGAATAAATTCATAGGTGAATTCCCGGATTTATTCTATGATGGTGCTAAAATAATTTGTAAAGTGTGCGAGAAAGATTTGAAGTGCTGGGATAAGCGTGATTGTGGACTTCACGTAAATAGTGTACACTATAAAAATAAAAAAATGGCGTGCCTTCGACAATAGTTTATGTTTGATTTACTATTAATGCTAATTGCCTGTAATGTTCCGCAGCACATACTCGATAAATAACCATTTCGAGAGTTCTGGAATAAATACAATGCCCAGGTGAAGTTACCAAGTGGTACAACGTTATATAACTATCTACCAACTGTACACGTAAACATGGTAAATAAGATGAAATGTGAATTGTTGATGAGACAACAGATTGTAAAAAGAATACTATTTTAAATGTTATTGTACGAATACTCGACCCTCTTAAACCGACAGTTCCACTGTTACTAGCTAGCAAAAAGACTAAGTCAGTGTAGTAGCGAAACAATTTCCAGGGTGGTGCTGGAGACGTTAGAAAAATTTGAACTGTCAAAAAATCAACTGTTGACGTTTGTGACTGATGGCGCCGTGAAAATGCGTTCGGTAGGCCGTTCTTTGCAAGAACAAGGTTGTACGTTTATACATGTTACGTGTAAAGTGTACGCTTTACATCTTGTGGCAGAAACTATTCGAAAAGGTTTTCCAGAGGTAGATGAATTAATAGCAAGTACAAAAAATGTGTTTCTTATTAAATCTCCTAAACGTCTCCGTGCATTTCATAGCAAGTGTTCCGGTATTCCTGAACCACCACAGCCGATTCTTACACGTTAGGGAACAGGGTTGCAGGCAGCTTTTTATTATGCTGAATATTTCCAACAAATAAAAGCTGTGATACTACAATTCAATCCAGATGAGGCTGCAGCTATTAAGGAAAGCCAGACAAAATTCGAAGATATTTCCGTTGAAACAGCTTTAAAAAAGATTGCGAAGAACTATAAACCATTACATTAAAGCATAAAAAAATTAGAAAACAGTGCGTTGTCGTTAGCGAGGTCACTGCAAATAGTGGACGAAGTAAATCTACTGCTACACGCTAAAGACAAATATGTGATGGTGCAGCCCCAGATCCGTTAAGTGCCTTCAAAGACTATTTTACGTATGCGTGTATTACATCAGTAGATGTCGAACGGTCGTTTTCAAAATATAAGAATATATTTTCACCAAAGCGAACATCACTCATGGAGACAACCATAGAAACATACCTGATGCTGCAAAATGGTTACAAATCTTCTCCAGTTTGTGATAAGCAAGCTAGTTCATCAAGATAGTTAAGAGGGTAAGTTTTACAAACATTGTTATAACAGTTTATTGATTCTCGTATTAGTTAATTTCGCGTACGCCACTGTCCCACGGAACATTTTTTGACAGCCCTAATTATAACTCAATAAATATTTCAATACTTTGCTACAAAAAACCATGTTTTATTGAACCTTAAAATATTGCACTCTTATTGAAACACCCTTTAATTTTACTACTGTGATCGTTAGTTAAAAATACATGTGTACAGCCTTCTTAATATTAACTTTGAATGAACCCGCCAAAATAACCACAAGGTATGCATACATAACCATATTTACGCTTTGACACATCACCCAGCATCAACCCTGTAATTGACGTCATCTATTGCTACCTCCCGATGTCTAGTTATATGGATCGTAACGCCAATCATTATGGTACTAGTCGTAAAGATTATCAGACGAGGCGATGGAGTCTGATGGAGTCAGTTTAGTTTGAAATTGTACACCGGATTTCCAGCTGTGTATATTTAAATGTTGAAATAAACACAATTATTTTCTTCCAAACTTTTTAAACCAGGACGAAAATATAAGAAATTTAGGAGAGACTATTCTCTGTCTGGTGACGATGCTGGCCTTGCAAAATAAGGTGTGGATAAAATTGTTTTACTTGAATAATCGAAGTATTTAAAAGCACTTAATCTATTTTTATAATTATTATTGTTCGTAATACATATAAATAATGCCTGATGATTAATGCTATTCTATTAGATATGAATTGTCCTAGAATGTATGGAATTTGTTTATCTATAATTGAGAATGCATACGTTTAGAAATTGTGAAAATAATTTTACTGAACAATTAAATAAAATATCAAACCCAATATAAATTTTATGGTTTCCATAATAGCCTTCAACTGTAGTTGTAATCGAAAATATTTATTTTAATTAGGCCCGGTATATATCTATCTTCTGGTAGAGTGGTTGTTAGTTACCAAATAGATTTATAATAATTATTACGTCTTTACTTTTGCAAAAAACTGATCACAGCGAAGTTTTTTCTCATATGGACAACTGTTCTGTAAAAATAGATAAATAGTAACTATTATTTTACTGGTTTAAGGGCCGGTATATCCACCTCCTGGTAAAGTTACCGAACAGATAAATTTAAGAATAAAATTGTTAAACCAGTAAAATAATAGTTATTATTGATCTATTTTTGCATAATAGTAATTCCATATGAGAATATACTTCGCTGTGATCAGTTTTTTGCAAAAGTAGAGACATAATTAATAGAAATCTGTTTGGTAACTAATAACCACTTTATCAGAAGATGGATATACCGGTTCTGACAATTTTATTCTCAAAATTATCTGTTCGGCAACTTTACCAGGTGGATATACCGGCCTTTAGGCCCGGAATATCCATCTTTTGGTAGAGTGGCTGTTAGTTACCAAACAGATTTATATTAATTATCTATTACGTCTCTACTTTTACAAAAAACTGATCACAGTGAAATATATTCTCATATGGAATTACTGTTCCGCAAAAACAGATAAATAGAACTATTATTTCACTGGATTAACAATTTTATTTTCAAATTTATCTGTTCGGTAACTTTACCAGGAGGTGGATATACAGGCCCTTATGCACATGCATGGCTCGGATGAGGTATAGCACAATAATTTTACAGGGACTTTCTGTTAATTTTAATACATTACATATTATTTTATTATTATTTTTAGAAGCATAAATACGAAGCAAATAAAATATCAGATTTTTTTAGATATTATAAATATTTTCAAAAGGTTATTTGTTTGTCGTTTTGTTTTTATAACAGCAAAAAACTGTTTCGTTTTGGACTTTTGTATTTATTACTGGTAGATATAATATTTTTAAGTAGTACCAATATAAAACCGGTATTCCGGTAATTTTATTTTGCAAATACCGAAATACCGGTTTTGAAATTTTTTGTCCAGTATTGCAGCATTCACTAATGTTTACCTAATGGAGCAAAACATATTTCGGAATATATGGCATTTTATGTTAAAATTTATATCCTCAATTTTTTCGTTTATATACTCAAGTAAAATTGATATGTACATGGTAATTCATAAGGAATGAGTAATATTTTACCTGCCGATTCTATAGCGGAAAATATAAATTTTTTGTTCAATAACTGGTGGTCAAATATAAATAGGTACTTACTGAGATACAAGGTGTTAAAAGTTATAGAAATAATTCAGTAATGTTGTTATATTTCAGTTATTTCTTACCTTTTTGGTGTTATAAATATTGTTACGCCACTGGACTGTGCAGACTGGTTAGATTAGGCTGGAATTGTACACGAACGGCCGGGAATATTCTGGAGTGCTCTAGACCGGGAGAATGGATGTATAAATAAGACGCACGGTGGGCCGAGATTTAATCTTAAGTTGAACGTGAACGAGTAAAGAAGAAATAAGAAAGAGACTTATAAGTGTTCAGTTGTGATTATAGTTAAGACATTAATTAATCTATTGTTATTAATTGTTAATTCGTAAATAAAGTAGTGAGTAAGTGTTATCTGGACTTTCAATCAACGAATCTACGAGTGTAGGTGTTTGTGGGGATAGCAAACACGTAACAATATTGTATTTCGGTTGTTGACGAATTTTTAAAAATGGTGAAATATAATAGTGGAGGCATTAATTTAGTTATGTATTTAATTTAGAAAAAAAATTCTAAGCGCAATATATTTTAAAAAATTATTTAACTTCGGCTATTTGAATGTGTCGCGAAAACGGTACTGACATCATATTGGTGGTTAGATATAAAGTAATATGCAGAACAGAAGACGAATAAGTTGACAATAAACAAACGAACTTTATCTCTCTTCTGTCGAAAGTTAAATGGACATTTAAGTAGGGGTATGTTCATTAGTAAAGCAGCAGATCTGAGCAGTAATAGCATAAAAATGCCAATCATTTGTGTCGGAGCAGATGATCTGATTTTGTTCATTTGTTGTATTTAGCAATCTACTTATAAACCAGAAAAATCACTGATTTTCTGCTCAAGATCAAGATGTCAAGCAATAAAATCAGAGCAGGAAACATAATCTACAAAATAAAAAAAAACTCAAAAAATTAATCGGTAAGTAGTATGTCAAAAGAAAGTGTTCCTCAGAAAGTTCTCAACATTGTAGAAAATCATTCCTCACAGTCATTTGATAAAGAAGAAATTAATCTCCTTAACAAGGGATTAAATTTTGCCTTGCCTGCCTCTGAAGGCATTTTAGATGAGATTGTTGCAAGTGTTGAAAGTTCAACTCAATACCTTCCTGACTCCTCTAAAGGATTTGTCAGAGAAGCTTGCGGAAATTAAATCTCGACAAATATTGTCACTAAAGTAAATAAAATGTCAAAATCTACAAAAGACAGAAAAATTATCAAACGATTGATTGCATGAAAAAGATTGTTTTTATTTAAAAGCTGATAAGAGCAATAAGGTTGTTTTTTAGATAAAGAGGACTATTATGAAAGGGTGGACAATCTGATTAGTAATGGTCCTTATAAAAAACGTTCTAGAAATCCATTACCAAAAATGGTTACTGAAGTAAGAAATGTACTTAAATCCTGCAACAACCTTATTACTCCAGCTTTAAATAGGAGCTTACATGTATCATGTATTTAACCCAAGTGTACCTAGATTGTACTGCTTGCCTAAGATACATAAACCAGGAAAGTCGGTACGTCCTATTGTTTCAGCAATCGGATCTCCGACTTACCACCTATCAAAATGGTTAACAGAAGAGTTCGAAAATTTACCTATTGCACCACCTAGTTTCTCTGTGATTAATTCCAACGATTTCATTAATAAGGTGAAAAATATTCAGTTGCAAGAAGGTGAAATTTTGATCTCCTTTGACGTTTGTTCATTGTTTCCAAGTGTTTCGATACCACAGACCTTGAACTACCTTAAGGATCTACTCGAATTAAACAATCTCAGTCAAAATGTAGTAGAAGAATATCTTAAACTCACTAAACTTTGCATGAAACAAAATTGTTTCCGATTCAACGATAATTTTTTCGAACAACATGAAGGAACAGCAATGGGTAACTCTTTGTCACCATTCATTGCCAGTCTCTTCATGAACAGATTCGAGACGGAAGCAAGAGAAGAATTCGAGTATTTCCCCAGGGTTTGGTTTAGGTATGTGGATGATATTTTTGCAGTGTTCGATACAAAAGTCGCTGATATTGATAACTTTGTATCTAAATTAAACAGTCGTTTCGCGTCAGTTAAATTCACATACGAAACTGAAAACTCTGGACAACTACCATTTTTTGATGTATTAATAATTAGCAATAGTGAAAATAAGTTAGAATTTGACATTTACAGAAAAGATACCGGTATTCTAAGATATATATACCTAAGGACTCTCACCATTGTGCTCAACATAAAATGGAGAGTTTTAATTTTCTAGTCCATTGTCTATTAAACTTCCCCCTCAGTAATGAGAGGTTTGAAAAAGAAAAGGCATTGATTAAGGATATAGCTGCGAGTAATGGATATTCTGTAAGTTTAATTGATAAAATAATTAGGAAACGAAAGTTTAAAGAGTCGCTTCGAAATTACTCGACCTTTCAAAATGAAAGAGAAAATCCGAAATTTGTATCGATTCCATTCGATCTTCGGTTCACCCGTGATATTGGTAAGATTTTTTAAAGATGTAGGTATGACAGTGGTTCATTCTTCGGGAAACAAACTTCAGCAACTTTTAGGCAATCCAAAAGACAAAATTGAAATAAAGGAAAAGTCGAGGATTTACGAAATTAGCTGTAAGGACTGTAATCAAAAATATGTTGGACAGACTAGACAATCAATTCAAACTAGATCCAAAGAGCACACGGCCCATCTCAAATATGGTAAAACAGATAAGTCTAGTGTAGCCCAACATGCGTTTGAGAACAACCATAAAATAGATATTAGCAATTTAAGATTAATTAGGAATGTAACAAATACTAGACAGCTAGATGCATTTGAAAGCTTGGAAATCATAAAGTGTAAAAATAGTATGAATAGTGACAGAGGGCATATCCCAAATAGCCCGCTTTATTGGTTAATGGGTCACGGTTCACCGAATGGTGACAATAGTTTAGGTATAAATAGGGTAGATTATTAGCATAAGTTTAGTTTTAATCATCTCCAGATGATGCCAATTTGGTTGGCGAAACGCGCGTCGAGTGCAGTATATAGTGTTTTGGTGTTTCGTGGAAAACTACGTCAGTGTTATCTTCACATCAAAGGTTCCAATTCACTCCAGGAATATTTGTAAATGTTGTAATTTCTCTGAATTATTCATTTGTATGATTTTCAGGAATCGTTCTTTCTTCTTCCAACGATAGCAACGAGTTTCTAACTTCGCAGCTATGTTTTGTTGTTTTATGATTAACTTCTTTGCAGAGTGCTGATGTTATGTCATCGGCGTTTGAAATGCATGTATTTTATAAATTGATACAGTAATATTATAAAATTTTATTTTCAACTTTTACATGATTCTAATGATTTTTTTAAGATGAAATATTATTGTTTAACATAGATTCTACTAAAATTTTGACTTAGTGCAACTACTAAATTGTGGGTATTGTCATGACGACAGGTAAAATGGCAACAATCATTATTTATCAATAAGCCTGGCCAAGGTCATTAATCCTACAGAGACGTACTGGGTATGCATCATATCATAATATTTGAATAAGTACAATAATAAAAACAAAAATATTTTATATATTGTGATGTATGTTTTTGTACTATTTCGTTCGCTTTAAATTCTTTTTTATGTATTTCCTTATATTTGGTAAGCTTAGTGCTGCACATTATTATTAAACTGTTAAATGATGTTCCCACATGTACATTGTATATCTAAGTGATAACTAATAATAAATAAATAAATAAATAAATAAAATAAATGGAAATAAATTTTATTAATACTGGTACACTTTATAAAAATATGTACAAAACTCACCTTCTTAAGCAGATTTATGAAGTAGCTTGGTTGTCGTTATCACAAACTGGAGCACTTCTATAATAACTGTGTAGCATCAGATATGTTTCTACAGTTGTCACAGTAAGCGATGTTCGCTGTGGTGAAAAAATATGTTTGTATTTTGAAAAAGACCGTTCGACATTTACGGAAGTAATATAGACATAAGTAAAACACTCTGTGAACTCACTTAACGCAGCTGTAGATGCACCATCACAAATTTGTCTTCATTTGGTAAAGTCAGGATCTTTCCGTAATACACTCTCGAGTTTTTCAATAACGGGCTTATTTTTTTTGCGTCATTTGTAATATGTAGCTGTGGATTTACGTCGTCCACTATTTGCAGCGATTCCACTAACGACAACGAAATATTTTGCAATTTTTCTATTGCGTCGTGTAGTCCTCTATAATTGTTATAAATAGTTTATAAATCTGTTTCAAGGGAAACATCTTGAAAGCTTGTCTGGCTTTCCTTAATAGCTGCAGCCTCGTTAGGGTTGAACTGTAGTATCACAGCTTTTATTTGTTGAAAATATTCAGCATAATAAAAAGCTGCCTTCAACCACGTTCCCCAACGTGTAAGAATCGGCTCTGGTGGTTCCGGAATACCAGGACAGAGTGTGTGAAATGCTCGAAGCCGTTTAGGAGACTTGAGAAATACTTTTTTTGTATTTGCTATTAATGCATCTATCTCTGGAAAACATTTTCGAATCGTTTCTGCGACAAGATGGAACGCATGCACTTTACACGTAACATGTAAAAACCTACAATCGTCTCTTTGAAGAAAACGGCCCACCAAACGCTTTGTCGCAGCATCGTCGGTCACAAACATCAACACTTGACTTGTTGACAGTTCAAATTTTTCGAAAGTCTCCAACACCACCTGCGTAATTGTTTCGCCAGTACACGCAGTTAGTCTTTTGCTAGCTAGTAAAAGTGGAAATGTTGGTTTAACAGGGTCGAGTACACGTACTAAAACATTTAAAATAGAATTTTTTTTTACAATCTGTCGACTCGTCAACACATAACCACAGCCGTGTATTTTTTAATGCACATTTAATCCTATTTACAATATCTTCATGAACTGGTACATATCTGCGTAACGATGAACGACTTGGAAAATTCACCTGGGGATTGTATTTATTCCTGAACTCCCGAAATGCTGGTTTATTCAATATGCACAGGGAAACATCACAGGCAATCAGCATTAACAGTAAATCAAACATAAACTGAGGTTCCAAAGAAGACACGCCATTTTTTTTATTTTTATGCCGGTTACTATTGACATGAATTTTGCAGCCGTATTTATTCCAGCACATTAAGTCTTGATCACAAACATTACAAATTATTTTATATCCATCATAGAATAAATCCGGAAATTCACCGATAAATTTATTCACTTTATCAGCGCACGGTCGTTTTCTACTCTTTACGCTCAACATTATTTATTATTTATCAGTACTCTATGCATCGATCGACAGATAACTGAAGCGTGTCGTGTCATCGTCATCGTAAGCAAGCGCGCGATGGCATTGGTATTGCGCCCGGCCCTGAATCTACCATCGCTTGGCCAGGCTTATTTATCAGTAACGTTGTTTATATATAGGTGAAACTACAATCATTTTTATGTTATAATGTTGATTAATTCTTTTACTTAATATTTTTATAGCATGTTCGGCAGATGATCAGCACCATGTAACAAACTATAATTCCTTGACATTTGAAATATTAAGAGTAGTCTTTCTTGCAAAATACCTTAACAATTTTTTCTTCGATTACCCAATACTTCATAGGTTTAATACAATTAATTAATCTCAGAAATAGAGCTGATCGAATTTTAAAGTACTCTAAAATTACAGGACAATAATTCACAATATTTAAAATAAACGCCTACGATTTGTACTATCTGACAAGTTATCCTGCTATCAATCCTATAGATCAATGTGTTGTAAACTGAGAATTAATCAAAACGAAACTATAATTTAATGTAATTATTTATGGGAGAATAATGATTTAAAATTAAACAATTTACTGGCTTCAATCCATATCTGTATGGGAGGTATTAATAACTGTAATATTAAATTGCTTCACTGAATATTCACAATAAATTATCGACTACAAGGTCCAGAGCTGGACCGTGGAAATATTTATGAATGAAAAAACAACATGGGAACTTTATTTTCCAAACAATGGCAAAAAAGTGTTAATTTGATGCATGGCGACCGATCCACTTATAGACACTGTGCGTTGTACTTTTATTTTACTAAAAAATACGCCTTGAACATATCCACTTTTTTATTGTATGATCCATTAGCCATGGAATATACTAATACAAAATACACAAATGAACTACCTCCTCAAAAAAATCACAAAATCAAAGATTACTTTCCACAAACACTCGAGCAGAAATGGCCCGGTTGACTATATTTATTTTGTTGTAAAGGTTATTTTAATTATTGTTGTTAAGAAATACAACATAATATTTATAACTTTTTAACATATTGTCATATTTTAAATATTTTTTGTATTTGCAAATACCTCGTCAAAAGAAACAATTGCAGCGAGGATTGCAATATTGGCAAACTTGATTTAAAAAAGTAAATGATTGTTTCTCTAAATGTTGCTCTGCAAACAATAAATATTTATGGGAAAACGCCATTTACTTATCAACAAATAAATTCTCACTTTCTACAACTTACAAGCTATATTATGATTATTAAACCATTACGTAAACAATAAACACAACTTTACTTGTATAAACAATTTCTAAATACTTGCAAAGTTATTTTCCTCCGCCACACCACAGCAAACACAACTGACCACTAAAATTATTGTAGCAGAATACGAATGTAGGTAATAAATATCCACGTAGCTACTATGGCACAAAGAGTTTTACTATAGTCTATGCAGATTAAGCAAGATTATCTTAATTAACCTTGATATATTTTTTAATTAATTAGTTTATTTTGGAATTAAAAAGATTTCACACCATTGTGCAACGTATATGTTGCTGTCCGAGGTAAGAATAATGAATTTTGTTTCTTCCGACAAAATACACTAGTCACAAAAATTAAGGGATATTAAAAAAGTTCCAAATTTTAGGGTGCTTTTCAACAAGAGATAACTCGGCGAAAAAAGGTAGTACAGAAAATAAAAAAAAAAGGAAATTGTAGCTTTAAGTGTCTAGTTTTCAGACCTGGACTGCAAAATTTTTTTGCGTGGGCGGTTTTCACATAATTATCCGAAAATCAACAAAAAAAAATTTTTCCAAATTTTTTCACATTTCGAAAAAAAAAATTTTCAGAAAAAAATTTTTTTTTCGAACGAGTCATGTTTTTGAGCAAAAAATAAGGATTTTTGCCAAAAAAACCATATTGAAGTCGAAAATATGCATAAAAATCAAAAAAATTGCTTGCTAAGATGATTTTTGGCCGAAACGATCAATTTAAACCTTCGGGGCACCAAGAAAAAAAATCGCAGCGCTTTGCAACTTTGAGGGTATTTTAGGGACACTTTGAGGTTAAAAAGTTACCGGCGATATCCTTCGTTAATTCACTATATCCAAAGTTATACCAAATTGTCCAAATATCCTTAAATTCGCAAATTTTCAACTTTTTTTCAGCCAACATCATCGCTTCAAAAAAATTTTTTTTATCAATCACCACTAATTGTGTCTTATAGAGAATATTAGCAGTTTCCAAAACCCTGCCTCCATTTTCTGTACGATCATTAGTTCCCGAGTAATCGATTGTCAAAGTTGAAATGGACTTTTTTGCTTTGATCAACGATAACTCCGCGGCAAATCATCGTACGGAGCTCTTTCAGAGATCAAATTAAAGCTAATTAAATTGTCTAGAAGAGCTTTATGGTCGCATGATGAAAAAAAATTTTTTGAAGTCCACAGACCATTTTAAAGGCGAGAAAAAATTTGGAAAAATTTTTTTTTGTTGATTTTCGGATAATTATGTGAAAACCGCCCACGCAAAAAAATTTTGCAGTTCAGGTCTGAAAACTAGACACTTAAAGCTACAATTTCCTTTTTTTTTATTTTCTGTACTACCTTTTTTCGCCGAGTTATCTCTTGTTGAAAAGCACCCTAAAATTTGGAACTTTTTTAATATCACTTAATTTTTGTGACTAGTGTATAAACTACAACTGATGGAAATACATTTCAATTTAAATAATTTTTGGTTAATTTCAAAAAACCTCAATTTCTTAGGGAGTCAAACTGATAGAAGTTGACAACAAAATAATTGATTTTAAAATGCTCTTGTATAGTTTATAACAGAAATACTATGCACATAAATAATTGTCTATGTGCACAGTATTTCTGGGTGGGCAGCCTTTGAATATAACTCAATGTTCTGACAAATGCGTCCCATGAGATCTAATTCCCACGAAATCTGATTCCCACGAGATCTAATTCCCACGAGATCTAAATACCCCCGAAATTATTTTCCCATGAGATCTAACGCATCACCCTGTACATCTGCTCGGGCTTTCCGAATATGTCTTTTCATGAATGCGTACTCAAAAACTTCTAATTCCAATGAGATCTATAGAGTCCAAGAAGAAGGTCCCATGAGATCCAATTCCCACGATATCTAATCTCAACCAGTTTACTTATCACCCTGTATATCTGTTCGGCTTTCCGAATAGACCGATTGAAAAGCCCCACGAGATCTAATTCCCATGAGATCTAATTGTGACTTCATCTCACACATAGCATTCAGAGGCGTACGCAAATTGTATAAATTCAATTTACATCCGTTAACATTTTAAATTTTCAGTATGATTTATCCCCAAAACAATGAATGTAGATTGTATATAAAGTATCTATTATTTTATTGTATTATGAGTAATAATGAATTTGATAAACTTTAGATATTTCTACAATATTAGATATATTTAAGAAAACGTAAAGCTAAAATATTACGTTAACAACTAAAATTATTATATCATGTAAGTAAATAAAATGGTTTTGTCGATAAATCATTTCAGATTTGCACTGAGTGTCATCCTGATCTTCAATAGAAGATCTGAAAGATTCGACGAAGGAGCAGAAGAAGTACATGGTCGAGGGAACAGCTGGAGGTTGGTAGAAAAGGCCTCCTCCACCATTACCATTACCCAACTATGACAAACTTACAATTAATGTCAAACAACAAATACACACATTAGCGATTCAAATACCTGTTGAGTTGTGAAGAATAAATAAAAAATAGAAAAAAATACCTACCAATACATATGGAATATAACCTAAAATGGTAATACCACATTAATTCTATAAGTTCTAGAAATAAGTATCGAATGGTATCGAATTTTGGAGCTACAACCAAGAACAAATTAAAACAATTCACAGATATCAGCAGCAAAATTGTAAGGCTTTTAACCTTTGAAAAAGTCCGAAAACTCGGACGAAACGTAGGATAAATTGTCCATATACCTGGCTGGAAGTCCTCTAAAAATAAAAATAGGAAATAAAGTTTTTCTGTTTTTTATTGAAGAAATAATTTCTACTTTAACAGCAGCCAACCACTTGTAAAATATCATCTATAATGCTTTACTTCAGCATCTAAGGCAACGACACAGTTTTAGATCTCGTGGGAACTTCAAATCGATATTTTTAAATAGGTTGCAAGGTAAAACGCATTCAGAAAGCCGAACATATATACAGGGTGAGGTGTTAGATGTCATGGGAAAATGACATCGGAGTTTTAGGTCTCGTGGAAATTAGATTTCGTGGGAATTAGATCTCATGGGACTTTCTTTTATCGGTTTATACAAAACTCATTCGGAAACCCGAACAGATATACAGGGTGGCTATTAGAATTAGATATCGTGGGAATTAGATCTCATGGGACGTCCCCGTTCTGACATGATTCCTAAGCCTTCTAATAGTGCGCGATACGCCCCTATGAACAACACACTTATTATTTTCGCGGTCTCTTTGTTCCTTCTCCTGCATTATTCTTTGGATACAGGGTCGAATTTTGAATTTGTGTTTCGCGAAGGATGACGGAAATGTATTAATGGGTATCAGTGAGTTAATATTCTATGGGTATCAGTAAGTTAATATTCTATTGGGTCAGTGGTACTTTCGAGGGAATTTGCATCAGTGTGTCAGTGCTATAAGTGTATTTTATACACATTCTGTTTACATTTCAGCAGTTTGTGACAACTTAAAGTGTTTAACAGGTATGTAGGTGAAATTCTCTTGTGTTTTATACAGTTGTGATTTTATAAATATTTTGGCGGGCTGTGACTATTTGGGCATTTCCTGTTTACAAGTGACTGGTAAAATTTTCAGGCTTTGGGAAGATTCTCAACCGACCAGCAAAAAATATCATCTTTTAGAAAATGTATGTCAATTTAACAATTTCATTTGATGTATTTTGCATGTGGATAGAAGGATAGAACTGTTTGATTTGTTCGTTCAACGCTATTATAATCTAAATGTGATTTCTGAAACAACATGTTTTAGAAGAAATTTGAAATTGACTTGATTTCAGTATAAGTGTATTTTAAAATCATAAGCATATAGTAAGTAATTGACATCAAATAATTGTGTATCATTAATGAAAATAACGAAGAATAACGGACCAAGAATCGAACCCTGTGAAATTCCTAATGATTGCGAAAACTTTTCTGATTTAAAACCCCGGTATTGAACAAACTGAGATCTATCATTGAGATAGGATCTAAGAAGTTCCAACAAAGCTGTAGACGTACCAAATGCATCTAATTTTGACAGTAACAATTTGTAGTCAAGCCAGTCGAAAGCTTTAGAGAAGTCAATATAGACGATGTCTACCTGATTTCTCTTATCTAATATTTCAGAAACATATTGTGTCTTTTCCACAAGGTTCGAAATAGTGGAGCGCCCAGACATATCCGTGCTGATGTGCAGATATCAAATTTTCAGTGTGGAAGTAAAGAGGATCATGAATAATTATTTCAAATACTTTACAGAAATTACAAATAATAGCCTGTAGTTATTAATTGCATTCATGTTTTCTTTCTTAAAAACGGGACATATTCTTGATTCTTTCTATAACTGGGGAAACTTACATTTTAGCATAAAATTAAATTTAATATACAGGGGTTTAGCGAATATTATTGCACAATCTCTTACTACTATTATATTTTTAAAATAATACAAATTTACTATAGTCCCACTCTGCTAACACAGTGTTGCTCAATGTCGGGAATGCCTTCTCAAGGTGAGTTCTCACTAGTCGAATTTGTCCGGATCCGGAATGGTATAAGCGATGTCATTGGCTGGTGAGCGCTCCGGATTAATCAAGGTCATTTCGGAAAATGTTACCTCTACTTCAACTTTTACCCGTAATCCCCACTTACTATTCCATCAATTCGGGTCCGGATTTACGGAATAGTGTGGACGCGCCTCTAAAGTTTGACACGACTGGAGGCATCCATATTGGGTAGACTGTACGGTACGGACAAAATAATTCTAAATGTAATAGAACTGAACAGTTTGAACACATTAACATGGTGTTAAAGATAACTACTCGTAAACGTCAATCACAATACAGAAAAAATAACAAACAGGAACCTGACTTCACGGACGGGAATTTGAAATTATAATCCCGCGCGAGGATAACACATTTTCTTAAATTTGTTTCAAAGGTTAACATCATTTTTCAAATTTCAACAGTTCTGAGACGGGCTTGCAACATAACAAATAACAAGTCACGATATTTGTATCTTTTACAAAGGTAGTAATTTTACTGTCAAAAGTGAGACGCTAATATCATACAATTATTTATTTATGCCCAAGACAGTTAAATACCAGCAGCATTTCATTTAAATAACTTATAATATGCAAAAATTATGTATTTTAACAATAATTTCTCTCCAACAAATTCGAAAGTCAATAATGCAGCCAGCACTTTGCAACAGATTACAACTGACATGCTTCATATAATAATAATAATAATAAATGTCTTTTATTTTTTTTCCCTCATTTTACAAAAGTAGAAATTATGCAAATAATTATCATATCCTAACAGATTTAATGAAGTAACTATAA
Organism: Rhamnusium bicolor; assembly: GCA_029963845.1. Classification (NCBI taxonomy): domain Eukaryota; kingdom Metazoa; phylum Arthropoda; class Insecta; order Coleoptera; family Cerambycidae; genus Rhamnusium; species Rhamnusium bicolor. Next base: position 1,356,318 of record JANEYF010005661.1, on the reverse strand, counting down.
AAAAATACATACATACAAAAAATATAAAGAAAAAAATCATAGAGCAAAATTCAGATTACAGTGTGAACACTGATGTCTGCTCAACTGTGCTCTTCCATTTAATTCCAATAAGTAATAAACACAAGGTAAGTACTATATTCAGGTAACTAGACCCACAATATATTTATTTTGAAATAGTTGTAGTGGTGGAACATAAGATAAAATAAATTATGTAGTTAGTTATTTTGTTTTCTAAGCAACATTGTTCGCATAAGTTTTATTAAACGCTACTACTTTAAGACTTTTTGGAGAATCTTCTAAGCTATTATATATTTTATAATTGTTGAAGGTAAAGGATCTTTCGAACTGTGCTGTCCTATATGATGGAGCAGCCAACGTATTCTTATTTCTAATGTTCGCATTATGTATTTCTGAAGGAGTTACAATTTTGTCGCATAAATAACTAGGTTTGTCATTAAGAATAATTGAATGGAACAGAGTTGTGACTGTAAAGTAAACCGGTTTTGAATATTAAGCCACTATATTTCTCTAAGTTTATGGGATATATGGTCATATTTTCATATGCCGAAAATGAAACAAAGGCAGAAGTTCTGAACTTTTTGTATCTTATACTTATAGTCCGAATCTAAACAAATATAGTAAACCGTAGAACAATAAGAAAATTGTGACAAGACGATCGTTCACAAAGGATACTTTATATTTTCGTGCTTAGATACGACCTATGAGGATACAACAATCGCTACAAGCCTTTTGTATACATTTGGTTACATGTAATTTAAATCTACATGAATTGTCCATCCATAAACCCAAATTGTTTGCCTCATTAAATACTTCAGGATTGACATTGTTAAGGTTTAACTTTACGTCTTTGACACACTTCTGATACAAACTATGTGTGGCAAATAATAAAACCTCAGTTTTGTATGCGTTAAGATAGGGTATGGTCGTTGGAAATTTTTAAAATCGATTCTAAATCAGCATTTATGTTGTCGACAGCCAACTTTAACTCATCAGGTTTAAAAGACAAATATAACTGGGTATCGTCAACATACACGTGCATATTACAATGGTTTATGTGTTTATGAAAATTAGTTGTGTAAAGACAAAACAACAGTGGACCAAGTATAGATCCCTGAGGTACACCTAATGTCAACTGCATTGGTTCAAAAATTGTGTTGTCAATTTTAACAGATTGAATTCTATTGGCAAGATAGAAGCATAATAGTTTTATGGAGTCCCTACTAACACCTAAATAATAGCTGCCATTATACGAATGATCAATTGAATCAAAGGCCTTGTTATAGTCTGGCAAAGCTAGTAAAGTTAATTTACCTTCATCATTTGCCCTCAAGATATCGTCAATAATATAGAGTGAAGCTGTAGTACAACTACGTCGGGGTCTAAATCCAGATTGGTGTACTGGTAAAATCTTGTTTTTATCCAAATATTCCCTAATTTGTGTATTTAAAATTGACTCTAGTAGTTTGGAGAATGTTTAAGGTATGCTTATAGGATGAAGATCTTTATATTCTTGTACTACATTACTTTTTAGAATTGACATTACCTTGCGCAATTTCCATTCATTAGGACAATAGTCTTGCAAAATACAACTATTTATTATATTTAGCTGGTGATACTGAATTACTGGAAAGCATATTTTTATCATTTCTAAATTGATACTATGAGCCTACTGAATTAGTTGTAATTTTATTCAGCGCATATAGAATTATATCTCCGAGTCCACTTACTGAAAATTAAATGAGTAGTTTATAGGTGCAATAACATGAGAGTTATTTGTAAAGCTGCAAATCGTTTCTGTGTATCATGGTCGTAGAGTACAGATGTACTTACTGTCGCCGGCATTCACCTTGACCACGAAACTCTTTCTCCAGTTCAGTCTATTATCAGCTTTCGAATTGTGTACACGTTAAGTCACTTGGGCGTATTGTATATTGTTTTTGTGTTTTTATTTTATTTGTTGTACTGTACTGTTGACATTAATTTAATAATAAAGCATGGCAGACGTACGCAGGGGTAGAAAACGGCCATTTGCTGACAGAGTGAATAAATTCATAGGTGAATTTCTGGATTTATTCTATGATGGTGTTAAAATAATTTGTAAAGTGTGCGAGAAAGATTTGATGTGAGTGTTTGATAAGCGTGATTGTAGACCTCACGTAAATAGTGTACACCATAAAAATAAAAAAATGGCGTGCCTTCGACAACACAGTTTATGTTTGATTTAGTATTAATGCTGATTGCCTGTGATGTTCCGCTGCACATACTCGATAAACAACTATTTCGAGAGTTCTGGAATAAATACAATGCCCAGGGGAAGTTACCAAGTCGCACAACATTATGTAACTATCTACCAACTGTACACGTAGACAGGGTAAATAAAATGAAATGTGAATTAAAAAATACACGGCTGTGGTTATCTGTTGATGAGACAACAGATTGTAAAAAAAAATCTATTTTAAATGTTATAGTACGAGTACTGGACCCCCTTGAATCGACAGTTCCATTGTTACTAACTAGCAAAAGACAGTCAAAGTCAGTGTACTAGCGAAACAATTACCAGGGTGGTGCTGGAGACATTAGAAAAATTTGAACTGTCAAAAAGTCAAGTGTTGATGTTTGTGACTGATGGCGCCGTGACAATGCGTTCGGTAGGCCGTTCTTTGCAAGAACAAGGTTTTACCTTTACACATGTTACGTGTAAAGTGCATGCTTTACATCTTGTGGCAGAAACTATTCGAAATGGTTTTCTAGAGGTGGATGCATTAATAGCAAGTACAAAAAAAGTGTTTCTTAAATCTCTTAAACGTTTCCGTGCATTTCACAGCAAGTGTCCATATATTCCTGAACCACCACAGCCGATTCTTACATGTTGGGGAACATGGTTGCAGGTAGCTTTTTTATTATGCTGAATATTTCCAAGAAATAAAAGCTGTGATACTACAATTCAATCCAGATGAGGCTGCAGCTATTAAGGAAAGCCAGACAAAATTTGAGGATATTTCCGTTGAAACAGCTTTAAAAAATATTGCGAAGAACTATAAACCATTACATGAAAGCATAAAAAAATTAGAAAACAGTGCGTTGTCGTTAGCGGAGTCACTGCAAATAGTGGACGAAGTAAATCTACTGCTACACGATATAGGTGACGCAACAAATGAGCGCGTTAATGAAAAGTTCGCAAGTGTGTTAAATAAAGACACCGGTTTTACCAATTAAGACAAATATGTGATGGTGCAGCCCCAGAAGATCCGTTAAGTGCGTTCAAAGACATTTTACGTATGCGTGTATTACATTAGTAGATGTCGAACGGTCGTTTTCAAAATATAAGAATATATTTTCACCAAAGCGTACATCACTCGTGGAGATAACCATAGAAACATACCTGATGCTGCAAAATGGCTACACATTTTCTCCAGTTTGTGATAAGCGAGCTAGTTAAGAGGGTAAATTTAACATACATTGTTATAAATTGTAACAGTTTATTGTTTCTCGTATTAGTTAATTTTGCGTACGCCGTCCCACGGAACATTTTTGACAGCCCTAGTTATTTATGTAGTAGTTTATCAAACCAAAATCATCATCATTAAATTTCGGTATACTATTTAGGAAAAACTAGTTAATATCATTAATACTGCATAGATGAGAAGGAACAGAAACTTTGGTTTTATTTAAATTTAAATTCTCTAGACTTTTCCATATGATACGTGAGTTGCGAGTTTCACTAACAGATTTAAAATATGCTTTCTTTGCATGTCGAATGGCACTCGTTGTTTGATTTTTGATATATTTACAAGTTTCCCAATGCACAAGTGATTGTGATTTTTTATATTTTTCATCAGCCTTATCTCTGACTGACATTAATTGTTTTAAATCATCATTAAGCCAAGGAGACGGAGGTTTTGTAAATTTAACTAAACGAATGGGCACGTATTTATCAAATACTTGTATTATTGTATTATTTAATATTTTCAATTTGTCGTCAATATTATTGGTAAAATAAATTGTAATCAACTGTGACCAAATTTCATATTTACAAAAATTTTCAATATTAACTTTTTTTACGGTTTCTAAATTGTTTTAAGACAGGTTCGGGTTTACGTACCTTGATTGCTAAATCACAAAAACCAGCGTTGTGTTCCGTATAATTATAATTTAATAAACCAGAGTTGAGTACATAGTTTTTATTTGACGTTAATATAACATCTATTAACGTTGCTGTATTTTAAGCAGTTCTAATGGAATCAGATATTAGTTGCACAAGCTCAAGTTCGTTAATTAATCTATTAAGTATTGTATATTGAGAATCCATTTTAAGCATATTAACATTGACACCGTCGAGGCAAAAAATATCGCTAGTTATTACTAGCGATATTATTTAGAGTAAGAGGTATCAAGTTCATATAAGACTGAGTTACAGTTAAAGTTGGGAGGTCTATAAATAACTCCGCATATAATTTTCACAAATAAATGAATCCAAAGCTGTTCGATATTGTTACTGGTTTCTATAAATATAATCGATTTTAAATAATTAGCAACATCTTCCTTCCACCTCTAGTTAACGATCTCTACGTAAAAAAGTATAACCATTTAAGTTAATAGAATCAGAAGATACACCTTCTTATATAAATAATAATCCAGACTTTATTAAATGGTCCTGATATCCAGGCTATATATCGTCTAACAAAGCGATACCTCGAGGTATTTACGCTTATCCTTAATTTTCATGCCGCATTTCTATTGCTCATTCGCCGTACACAAGCACGTAATTTTATAATTCAATTTTGTAACTTATTTTAAGTTCTACCATCACATTCAAAGCCACTGCATCGTTTGGAAATATTAATATCTCAATCAGTAGACCTAAGAATAATTTATTTTATTTGTAAATTAATCTGTTTACTAATTCTAAAGGTTAACATCAAATACAATACAACCCATCTAAAAAGATGGAGAAAAATTTACGTGCAAAACAATCAAAAATGAATACCAGATCGTAATAACTAAAATCAGTTCCAGACGACCCTTTCAGAGACCCAAGGCCACAACTAAAAATATACATGGATTTATGCAAATTGTTACAGATATCATTTGCTGCGAATTCTAGGAGTTAATAAATACAAGAATTTATTCTCCTAAGTGGTTCTGGAAACTTGACAGTTAAGCATATTTCACACAATCAGTAAACTGCAAATAGATATTATCCTCACTCGGTATAATTATCGCGTAACATGCAAAGAAAAATGACTTTTATGTTTTGCTTCAAGGATGTCTAAAAGCAATCTTGAGTGAAGAACGACATGATAAGCAGAACAATCCGATCCATTTTAGTACAAATAATTTATTATGTCAAGGAAAATATAAATAAATATAATAAAATGTTTAATTGATTCCATATTTATAAAGCAAATCTGATAGATATGGTCCAAAAAAGTTTAGAATTTTAATAAAAGAAGAAATTGAGAAATTTATACAAGCATACAAGCGCCTGATGAACATTTCCTATTATTGAAGGTAATCTTAATAAATTTGTTAATAGTTTAACTAATTATGAAGTATTTCTTTCAGATTATTTTATTAACATGTATTCACGGGGCATGCAGAAGAGATGAATTGCTAAAAATGACGGTAGATGATATAAAAGACACGAATTCTATTATAAAAACCTCTGATCGAGGACACGTTCAAAAAATTTTCGTTATTTCAAATTTAGTTCAAATTGAATTATATCGAAAGTATTGTTACGTGTTTGCTATCCACACAAACACCCCACACTGTGGAATCGTTGATTGAAAGTCCATGTAACACTTACTCACTACTTTATTAACTAATTAATAATTAACAACAATAGATTAATGACTGTCTTAACTATAATCACAATTAAACACTTATAAGTCTTCATCTTATTTCTTCTTCACTAGATCAATTCTAAATTCAGACTGAGCTCGTGGACGCACCGTGCGCCTTATATATACATCCACGCACGGTCCAGAACTTTCCAGAACATTCCCGGTCGTTCTTGTACAATTCTAGTTCCATCTATCCAGTCTACACAGTCCAGTTGCTTTACGCCCCATATATACTAGCAGTCGTAGATTTTTCATTGAATATACTAATCAAGTGGTTGGTATTAACAAAATAAGAAATGCACCAGAAAAAATAGTGATATATTTGAAATTGCCGCAACCAGAAACCATAAACCTACACAAGACACTGTTTTAGGCGCTCTCCTATAATGCTGTTGGCCAATTCTTGGGCTGATAGTACCAGCATAAAGCAACATGAAAGGTGATAGTCTTCTACAATAGCGAAAGTATATATCGAAGATTCAATTCAAAATAAAATTCAAATCAAATCCTAAATGAATCTGTATCCGTGTTTGGAGAATATTTAACAATGATTGAGTATCCTGAACCAAATCATCTGAAATAAATATCACTAATTGCAATTATAATTACACCATGATTGCAAACATTGTTTCTTCATTGTAACTGTGATTTTTATGAAATTTTAAATAAAATGGTATAGCAGGAAAGGTTGAATTAATTTTAATCTATGGTGGTGCAAACGGTTGCGCAAGAAAGAAGTCCTAACAAACATGCAAGTCAGAAGCCACACATACGTCTTGAAAATAGTCGCCAAATTTACAAAAGCAGGTTCTGTGGAAAACAACAAAAAAAAACTGATCTCAGGGCCTTGAACGAAGGCGTTCCGATTGAAATGTTAGGGCATTTCTCATAGGGCTGTTCGCAACCTAAAATAACACAAATTTCATCCTTATAAAATCCATAAAGTACATCGTGAAGACGATTTTGATAGAAGGATCGAGTTCTGTGAACAAATGACCAAAAGAATAAACAACAATCCGTTCCTATTACAAAATATTTGTTTCAGCAAGAAATCAACATTATTTTTTAATCGTTTTGTCAATAAATACAATTGTCGATAGTTGATTGATTCGACCTGTACTTGATGAAAATCCATTTTAACATCGAACTAAATAAAATTTCACGTTTTAAGATTTTCACAAACATTTTTATATTCATATATTTACGAAATATATATAAACATGACAATTGTTTCGCCAACACAGTGGCCTCGTCAGATGTGAGTACTAGACTAGCTAGTTGTGAAAATCTTAAAACGTGAAGTTTTATTTAGTTCGACAATTGTCGATACTGGAGCGATGAAAATTCACATACTTGGTAAATGACATATCAGCGACCACAGAAAATTTTGTTTGGGCTGGTGTATTAGGAGATAGTATCATTGGCAATTTACTCAGTGAAGAAAATCTCAATGGCAACATCAATTTGGACATGATAGAAACCACTATAGTTGGATAATATATTTCACTGTAAGTTGATGGCAGAAGAAAACCCATAGAGTGGCCAGCAAGATTTCCGGATTTGACGCCACCAGACTTTTATCTGTATAGTCGTTTTAAAACTGTCGCTTACAGAACTCCACCACAAATTATTCAAGAACTTCGGCAAACAACTACTGCAGAGTGTCACTCTATTCCAAAAGAGGTTTTCCAAACAATGAGACAAGAGTGTGAGAATAGGCTGTATTACTGTTGGGAAAATAATGGACAACATTTTGAGTATTTGTTATGATTATGAATTAAAATAAAAATAACATAAATAAAAAGTTTTAGTTGTAAAGTGGGCATTTTAAAATGTGTACTTGTTAATGGTTAGAATTGTAATTAAAAGATAAAGTGAGCAATTACTCCCCTCAATCCCATTTAACATGGTTAAAACCGCTCTTCCAATATCTCGCTCTGTTCCCGAGATAATTGGGGTGGACACTTTTCAATCTGTATAAATCTGTTAAAATGGCAGCTTGGAACAAATTACCATCCTCACTACGCATTATTTAAAAAAAGGATTGCAGGTAATATAAATGTAATACATAACTACATAAATTAAAAACAAAAACTTAATTATACATTATGCACATTTTTACTTTTTTAATGAATAATTATAAAGGACTTGGCTGAATTGTTTTCTATTTTCTCTCTCTTTTTCTGTTCTTTGGAGACGTTTTACTTCAGTTTTTTTTTTGTCGAATTTATTCCGAAAAAAGAATGGGCATGTATTAATTTGTTTAAAATAATCGTGACTCGTAAAAAAAACTTTAGAAAAATATTACCTTCGTAATCCAGGTAATCAGAATAACGAGGAAATAAACAGTTTGTATTTTTGGATCACAGTAGAAATATAAAATATTGTCCGTACTGATTTTGCTATGTAATATTCACTCTTGAAATTTAATTTGAATGGTTTGCAATGCCTGAGAGACTGTTGACCTTCTTGACTAGGCAAATGACGTACGCTTGGACACACCGCATAATTTAAATTCCTGCAAATTGGATATTCTGTGTACTCTGAGGCAGAGATTGGTTCTAATTATGTAAATAAGTACCTACCTAACTAAAGCAACGGGGAATTGCTCTGGATCTTCATTAAATTTGCGTTGAGAGGCTGACAAATTGAGACAAATATTCAATTAATTTATGACTACCAATATTTCTTCACAATAATAACTAATTTTTGGACAATTTTGATGTACCGGAATAATATCATAAATTATAAAAGAAGACAAAGAAAAACAAGCATACCATTAGAAAGTTCAATGTTTGATTTCTTCGTTTTAAACATTTAAATTGCGCTCATATTATTGTTATTTTCGAGCGGTAGGTGAGTTAAATCGGGTGACCTAGCGGGCCACTCCACAGGACCCCTTCTTCCAATCCATCGGTCAGGAAACCGATTATCCAAAAATTGACGGACTGCTATGGCAAAATGTGGGGGTGCCGCATCCTGTTGAAAAAACAGTTCGCCCTCTAAAAGATTATCTTCTTCTTCGAGGATTTGGGTAACACTGCTTCGTGATACACCGGAAGCCTCAGCTACTTTCCTGAGTGATTGAGTGTTATCCATCTGCAAATGACCCAGAACTGCCACTTCGACTGCTTTATTCCTAATCGGTCGCTGAGGTTCATGCTTTTTTGTTTCTTACAGAACCTGTTTCCATAAATTTTGTCAATAATTGTAAAACATACTGAGTGCCAACCCTTCTATCTGGGTGATTTCTATTGAATATGCGCTCCGTAGCTCTAGCACAATTATCGTTTTTAAAATAAATGCTGACAATTTCTATTCTCTCTTGAAAACTCACTCTGGTAAAATGTATCTCGATTTAAACAAATTAATGTTCAAGGACTATCAAATACCTATGAGTCTTTTAATATTCTAAAACTGAACGGACAAGGAAAGTGTTGATTTGAGGGCACTAAAAAATGTAGGTTTTTTATAAATTCCAATACCCAGTGCCGTGTATTTTAGATTTTTTTAAATTTCGATTGTGTGTAATCATCAAAAATAAAATTATTTTCCTTAAGAACGAATCGATAAAAGTTAAAAAAAAATACACAGTTATGTAGGGAATTGAAAGACCTTTCAAAAGATGTATCACTCGACCATTTGAATTTTTTGAGGGGGTGGCCGTGTAGGGTAGAGGGATGATGATAGGTATACAAGTATTACATTAAAATATATCTCCCTTGGAAACAAGGTCGACGTGTTTCACCAATTTTTCAAAAAAATTTTATCTCCAAAGTTATTCAGTCTGTCTACTTTTGGTTGGGACACCCTGTATATACATATACACACCATAATGTTCGAGTGTTCTACTCCTCGGTGGTTTTAATAGGAAAAAAACGCTCAAAAAACAATATTTCTGCAATTATTTTTACATATTTATGATAACAATTTGTTTGTACTGAGCTATAAGTTCATGTGTTATTTATTAATATCTCACCACAAAAACCAGATAGGTAAAAACGTTTGGTGTAAGAAATTCGGCACCTAAAATACCACTAACAATTTTCATGTAGAAAGGTAAGGTTATATAAACATTATCAATTTTTAATTATTTCCTTTTTGCGACATCTTGTTAAGGATTCTTTATTAAACTTTATTTTTATTAGCTGTTTCTCATCTTATTTGTTATTCTTGTTTATAATCTTAATAAAATTAGAGAAACTTTTATGAATTATTTGGGAAATAATTTTGTAGCAACAAATATTAATGATATTATATTTCGAACACAGTTGAATTTTGTAATAAATCATTCTCTCTAGTGACGCTTTTTCTTTTAAAAACTTTTAATCGTTAAATATGTTGTATATGTACTTATTTATTCAAAAATTTGAGAAAATTAACTACTAAACTTAAGAGAATTATAGTCAAGGAAAATACGTGTTCCTCATTTTTAAAATATATTGCACCTTTGTTAAAAATATTAAAATATTAATTTTTTTGCAATCAGGCATTTATACAAACTGAAATAAAGTGCTTAACATAGGAATTCACTGAAATGTCTTACAAGTTGCTGTCTTAATACAGTTCTAGGCTGACAGGATTCTATTGCGACGATGTTGAACTTGTTGACGGTTGAAGCATTAAGCCAATATGGCAGAAAATGTTCGTTTGTAAAATATAATTCACACCCATTAAAATGATGAATTTATTTCTCTAGCTAAAACGTGAAATAGTTTTAAAACAAGACTTTGTTAATTAATACATACTGGGTAATACCACGGAAAGGAGGAAAAATATTAACAGAGTACGAGAAAACGGAGGATACAAAAGCTAACCTAATCTATAGTTTTGTTTTAGATGCTTTGATGGTAGTAGGGAGAGGTTAAATAGGGTCTGTATTTAATAATATCCTGGTATAGTTTGTTGCTTTGTTGTATGTATATTGCTGGGCATTCAAAAAATATATGGTCAAGATGACCAATAGAGTTGCAAAATGGACCAGTGTCAGATGGGAGTACATATGTATTTTAATCTTGAACAGATGAGCAGAATAACACGCATGTCCAAATTTCAATCTTATAATCGTTATGTGTCTTCTCGGGAATTTAAGTATTTATGCCAATGGGTGTATTAGGGTGTATCTATTTTTTAATTTTAGTTTAAGTATGTGAAAAACATTTGTTGTCGCTAGGTACATTTGAAGCTATATTTTGCTGGGCCAAGTGGTCTACCTTTTCATTATCTACGAGTCCTATGTGAACCTTTGTCCACACAAAATGAATTTATTTGTCTTCCTAAACAGTATATTTTCTCAACTAAAAGTTTAATTTTTAAGAATTAAAGAGGTTTGAATTGATACACTTGTTAAGGAAGTGTTTTGCAGGGACTTTAGAGAATCCGATAGAATTATTATTGTTATTGTTACGAGTCAATGGTGTATTTGATGGCCTCGTGAACTACGGTTGCTTCAGCTGTGAAAATGGAATGATACGGTGAGAGTTTAATTTTAAATTTCTGATTTTTATTAGGAATATAATATGCCCAACCCGTGCCTGCCCTCGATTTGGAGCCGTCTGCGTAGATGAATTCTGCATGATACCACTTATCTAGAATATAATACTTTGAAGGATACATTTATTAATAGATCCGTTGTCACTATATTGGGAATGAACATGGAGATAGGAGTAAAGATGTCTGAAGTTAGTTAATGAAATCGATTCAATTCCAAAAGTTTCAAGAAGTAGCAAAATAACGGAACATTCTCGAAAAGCGTGACTTAATTGTAGTGATGGTTTTTTTAACCAATAAATTATTCGTTAAATCGTATGTGTTGAGAATGGAGATACTTTGCAGAAGTGGTGGATTATTTATGCTTGTTTTCAACAAAAATCTGCTGCTAAGAAGTTGACTCCTTAGGTTTAGTGGAGGCTCAATAAGGATTTCAACATGTAGAGGAAGTATGGGCGTAGATTTACTAACTACAGGCAAATGCTAAGAGCATTTTTTTGTACTATTTCAGGTCGATTAAGAAGACTTGAACCATAAAGGATACTACCAAATGATAGATCTTATGTAGTTTTATAAAAGGTAAGATATGTTCTTATATCTGATCCCTATCAAGTATTAGTTGTCATTTTTAGAAAAATAATACCATTGTTGCGTTTATTAACAATTTGTTCGATAAACAGTTTCCAGTTGAGTTTTTTGTCTAGGATGACTCCAAGATATTGAACTGGAATTCTATATTTCGCAAGGTTTAAGGAATTCGTGATAGGATCATTGTGCCTCGAAAATGTACAGAGGATTTATTTCTCTGATAACTTAAAACAATTATTATTGAGCCAATTGCTTACATACGAAATAGCTTTATTCAATAAATCTATGGATTTATGTTTTGCATTCCAAATATACCCAGAAATCGTCGGTATATTGTATCTATACATTTTAAATATACCTTTTTTTATGTGTACATCTAAATTTCTTATAAACAGATAAATATTTACCTCCCGCATGTTCATAAACAAAATAATCTTAAACAAATTTTAAACTCAGATTACACAAGTCCCGTGACTTTCTCCGTTTTTTTACACTTTCAGTGGGTGGTTGCATAATTAATGTTTCCAATCCAACCACAAATAAGTAAACACTGTATACTTATTTATATTCGTCATAGTTACATAAATATAGAAGTTATATTTGACACCACAAACTAAAAATATAAAAGGCTGCATTTAGTGGATTTGTAAGCAATACCGTACAAAATTTTTTAATATATATTTTTTAAATAGAATCCTAAAACAGTTTACAGACGCAAGTGGGAGAAACAGATGCAAACTGCACTAGAATGGAATATTAAATTTTTTTTAACTTATCTATATAGTAACCCTTGAATACCTTTAACACAAGTTTGTGAGCGGACTGAAGATATCGTAAAATTAGCTGACGATCTTCAGGGTGTCCCAAAGTCACGTACTACGTGCGTTTTCTAGGGATTTAATAGTGCTGGGAAAATGTTTAAAAATTTTTTTTCCCATCACTTAAGGAACTATAAGCAATTTAAAAGTAGAAAAAAGGCAACATTGTTTAATAAATACCTCGACACACTGTAACAGTAATATGCAATACTTTATTATAATAAATGTTCAAAATTCTGCCCATTTGCACCTAGACATGCGTTGGCTCTTACGAGATAATCGTGTACACGCTGGAGCATTCAGGACTCATGATAGCAGCCCCTGCAAATATAATAACACCGGCACACAAAAAAAAAGTTGTTTGTACATTTGACGCCACCTACCTCCCGACATGTATTTCGACCCGCTGAATCTGAATTTGAAGTCAGTTTGGACCGTGCACCCTCAAATATCGAGTAAATTGAAAAACCGTAAAAAATAGCGAAAATTGAGTTTTTCGGTAATAAAAAAAATTTTGTGGATTTAAACCAAGCCTAATTTTCATGTATTTCGATCCGCTGAATACGAATCTAAAATATATTTAGACCATAAGCCGTTTTAAATCTAATTGTAAGTAAATTGTAAAAAACCCTCGAAAATTGCTAAAAATGGCAAGAAATTGTGATTATGTTGATGAAAAAAATTTTGTAGACCCGACGTCATTTTTTATAGATTTTACAATTTTTCACATTTTCAGATTCTAAACTTGTATTTTATGCATAAAAAAATACAAGAAACGTATTTAATCGTGTTTCATAGCTTTTTTTCAATTTTTTTCAACTGCAATTTTTTGCTATTTTATCGGTTTTTTGCGATTTTTTGAGATATTGAGGGATTAATGGGCCAAATATATTTCAGATTCGGATTCAGCAGATCAAATTACATAAAAAATCCTCTTCGATCCGGGTCTACAAAATTTTTTTCATCAACATAATCACAATTTTTTGCCATTTTTAGCAATTTACTTAGATTTAAAACGGTTTATGGTCTAAATATACTTTAGATTCGTATTCAGCGGATCGAAATACATAAAAATTAGGCTTGATTTAGATCCACAGAATTTTTTTTATTACCGAAACACCCAATTTTCGCTATTTTTTACGGTTTTTCAATTTACACGATATTTGAGGGTGTACGGTCCAAACTGACTTCAAATTCGGATTCAGCGGGTCGAAATACATGTCGGGAGGTAGGTGGCGTCAAATGTACAAACAACTTTTTTTTGTGTGCCGGTGTAATTTTAAACGAACAAAGAAAACTGGTAGAAAATACAAAATTTCTTGGCAATCAAATTGACGAATTAGATTGAGAAAATCATATAGATAGCTTGTGTCGGAAATTAAACAAAATCTGCTATAAGAGTAATTAGTAATTATTTAAATCTAAATAGTCGTAAAATCACATATTTTTCAAATTTCGAAGCAACAGCTAGATATGGAATTATTTTCTGGGGTAGTAACGCAAATATTCAAAAGGATTTTGTAACACAAAAGCGGTTTTCCAGAATTATACTTAAAATGTATTACACAGACTCATGTAGAGGCTTTTCAAATTAAGAGGACTGACCAGTGACCACCTTGAAAAATTATACATTTGACAGTGTTAAGCTCTCGACGACTGGAACATAAATGAATTAAGAAAAAATGTTCTTAATAGAACAATGTTCAAAAGTCTGCCCTCAGGAAGCCGATTTTTGAAATTTTCATGAAAAAGTACCAAAAAAAAATCCGAAAATAAAGTGATTTTGGATGATTTTTGAATTAAATAACAAAATGGATATACTTTCAAAAAACTACCTCCTGGGGGTAGTATACTGAACGTTTGTTAATCAAAAAAAAAACTTTTTTTTCAAAAAAAAATAATCATGTTAGTCATGAAACGTCGAGACCCTAACCTCTACCGAAACCAAATTACATTGCTGATATATCTTATTTTTGACGGTATCCCCTTAAACAAAATTATGACTACGGTTTATACATTTATGAATGTTTAATGCTTATATTTAAGAATAAAAATAGTTTTCTAGTGAATAACTAACATACAGCATGAACATAATAGCTATTAGCACCATTTAAACCTTGTTCTAATTATTCACTCGCTTCCCCGCCCGGAGATAGTGTCCGAATTTATATTAATTTAATAAATGTATTTGTACACTAAATTTCGTTTTTTTATATCTTGATTTTACTATTACTTCCTCACCCCTCAAAGTGAGGAAGTTAGGTATTCGTGAAAAAAATTTTGAAAATTTTTATTGCATTTCGACGAATCTCGACGAATTATGACGATACACAAAATTTTAAACAGAAAAAACTGTCTGCCTGTGTGGTTCGCGATAGCAGCTTTGAGATAAAGCTTTCAAATTTGGTACATACTAGATAGAGGTCAAGGAAGAGATTGAGTTCGTTGATAAGCAAAATCGATCCCAATGTCAAAAAAAATATTAGCAACATTCCACCAATGTGACTTTTTTGAAACGTCAAAATGTGACTTTTTTTCAAACATCAAAAAATGTGACTTTTTTGAAACGTCAAAATTTACTTATAAACCACCACATGCCGAGTTTTACTACGGTGAGGAAGTTCAGATCCCCAAGTAACTGGCAGCGGTTTTTTAAAAATGACAGGGCGAAAAAGCCGGTCGCTTCAAAGCAAAAGTTTAATAATCAAAGAAAATGTTTATTTCAATTTTGATGACGTTTTTACTGCTGCATTTATATAAAAATGATAAAACCGTATAAAATTTTATATATATATATATATATATATATATATATATATATATATATATATATATATATATATATATATATATATATATATATATATATATATATATATATATATATATATATATATATATATATATATATATATATATATATATATATATATATATATATATATATATATATATATATATATATATATATATA
Source organism: Rhamnusium bicolor (assembly GCA_029963845.1). Lineage (NCBI taxonomy): Eukaryota > Metazoa > Arthropoda > Insecta > Coleoptera > Cerambycidae > Rhamnusium > Rhamnusium bicolor. The sequence goes on along the minus strand of JANEYF010005661.1, from coordinate 1,340,581 downwards.
TATATATATATATATATATATATATATATATATATATATATATATATATATATATATATATATATATATATATATATATATATATATATATATATATATATATATATATATATATATATATATATATATATATATATATATATATATATATATATATATATATATATATATATATATATATATATATATATATATATATATATATATATATATATATATATATATATATATATATATACATATATATATATATATATATATATATATATATATATATATATATATATATATATATATATATATATATATATATATATATATATATATATATATATATATACATATATATATATATATACATATATATATATATATATATATATATATATATATATATATATATATATATATATATACATATATATATATATATATATATATATATATATATATATATATATATATATATATATATATATATATATATATATATATATATATATATATATATATATATATATATATATATATATATATATATATATATATATATATATATATATATATATATATATATATATATATATATATATATATATATATATATATATATATATATATATATATATATATATATATATATATATATATATATATATATATATATATATATATATATATATATATATATATATATATATATATATATATATATATATATATATATATATATATATATATATATATATATATATATATATATATATATATATACATATTTCCTTGAAGTCGTATTATTAACTTGGAAATTACATAGGTTGTTTACGTAGTATCAACATATACTTATTATATAAAGATTTGTTACCTTGTAGATATAGTGAAAACACAAGGTAAATAAGTTTGTTTTAATTAATTTCTATTAACTTGTATATAATTCCAAACACTGGTGAACGATCTAATCGTGAAGCAATGTACCATGTACAAACAAATATAATATTTAGTACCTGAAACATAGTGGCCATAAGGGTTGATTTCACCTTTTTACACTCTATTGTTCTAAACAAAAAAAATATGACATACACATAAATACAACAAAAATTAGACAACCCCTAAATTCTGAAGCATGTGGACACACGCGAAAAGAATGGTTATTCTCTTTGACATTGCTGTCTAGTGGAGCTGGGATTCGAACTCAGAAGCAGATAAACAGTGTAACCAGTCGACTGCATAATTTAGTGAATTAAAATATTTATACAAACAACTAAGAAAGTAGTTATATGTTAAATGTAGGCATCATACCTTGAAGAAATCTTCCAGTGGAAAATTTGTTACACATTTAATTTAATGCTCGAATAGATCATATAATTTTACTTACATTTCAATATTTTTTTATGAATTATTCCAAATTACATTCACAATTAATGATTTGAACTTATGACATTATTCTAATATAAGGAAAAATATACAAGTGAATTAAAGTAAGTAATAAATACCGTATACCGGATGTCCTTTTGGAAATTTCACACCACTATGGATTCAATCACTTATCAAATTACCTACCTACCGGTTATGTAGCCTGATCTATTGCCCATCAGCTTAAGGGTGGCATACACTGCGATGTTAATTGCCAATTTTAATCGCGCAACTGAAATTGTGCAAGCAAGATTGCCGTGTATGGACAAAAACCGACAATTTTACTCTGCAATTTTAATTGTGCGCTTGACCATAATCTTACCTCTTCGATCTGCAATGTTGCGCCAGTCGGTGTGTGTATGTGCTTCGCAATGTTAATTTTGACAATTTTCTCAGTGCATTTCGTTAAAGAGTGACCGTTTGAAAACGCGTTAGTTGAAAATGGATACAAGTACCTGGAATAAAGAGCTTGGAAATTTGACACGTTCCTCAAAAATGAAAATTTACACCACATTGCCTGAAAATGTTCAACCTAGAGTCGATTCAAACAGTTATCTGTATCAAATGCAGGCTTCAATGTCACAACCGACTGAAAATATTTCACCTGCAACTGCTTCCAATGGATATCAGCCTCAAGTATTTTCTCCCACAGGACAATATTTTTCTGTATTTTCAGAAGAGTATTCTTAGCTGCGTGATTTTGAATATAAGCGGAATAACACTAAACTTTCATTTTTTAACAATATACTTGCCATTTTTTATTACATTTAAGTTTTGTTTGTATAAATTGAAAATTTACTTTTAAGTTATGTTATTATATTATTATGTAGCTTATCTTTTAATTAATAAATAAGAGTACAAATACGGTTTACCTTAAGACCAAAAAGATAGCACTGCAAGTTTCAGGTATAATCCGACCCAATGCCTGAGATGAAATTATGGTTGTGTATTTTAAATATTCATAATTTCTACCAGTAGCCACATATCTTAACGTGGCAGTTAGTCGTTCATGACATGAAATGGATTTTCTCAAATGAGTGTCTTTCTTCTCAATAAAGGGAGTTACTAAGTGTAATAATTCCAAGTAGGTTTCTTCATCCATTCGTAAATAATTGAACCAGTCATCTTTTTCAAATTTTAATTCAGCTAACAAGTTTACATGCGAAAATTGTTGTCTTTTTAAAAGCCAATCTTTAGACCATTTGGAACGTCTATTTTCCCGTTTTGCAACTAAAACCGCTGCCACTGCCAATAAATGTTTTCGCTCCATACTGTAGTACGATGTAAACTGACTAAATAAACGGATAGTGTATGAACAATTCGTCCTATAATGTTGCTCGCACAATGTTAGTCGTGCAGTTAAAATTGCCAGGTAACATCGCAGTGTATGCCGCCCTTTAACAGAATATAGGTGGAACTTTCGTTTTTTTTTATGGTAATGTTATAATATCCACTGGAGTTACGCGCTGTTGCCCACTAATTGTGACTCTCAAGACCTATATTAGTTTCTTCACTGCCTACATTATTAGTCCAAGAGAGAGCGATAATTTTCCCATGTTAAGTTGTCAACAATTAGGTGGTGATTGAAAATATTTGGAAGTTCTTCAAAATTAAAAACTGAGTATGATGATCCAAAGTTTTAGAATTGACTGACAGGACAAGTATGCAAAAAAAATTAAGAAACCATTTTAAAAAAGGTGCGCTGCGACCCTGCGCCAAAACAACAAAACCGTAATTTATGATGATACGAAAATTCTGTCCATTTTCAGTCCATTTCAGTAATATTCAGAATAAATCATCGCAGGTACCTCAAAAAACAACGTACGTTATTTAAAATAGTTCAAAAAATATGGGAAAAAGTAACAATAATAATAATAAACCATTGATATCCAGGTGCGAGTCCAGGTGTCTGTGTAAATTCGAAATCTGGCCCATTACTTAAATTGTAAAAATGAATGCTGAAAAAATATTGATACCTATCTGATTTTACCCCTAGGTCGAAAAACATGTTTTTTTGTACTTAGGTAAATCCTTTTTAGATTTACAACTTTCAATACGCCACAATATTTATAAATAAATGAATATGCATATCATACACTTACCGTTTCCTAAAACGGAAATGAAATATGACATATTTCCAGGACATCATTTGTATTTAAATCTTACTGAATATATTAACAATTATCCATTGTTTTGTTTATATTAATGAACCTTTATTAAAACTAGCTGATATTAAACAATGCCTTAAAAAATAAATATTAAATGGAAACAAATGTGTATTATAAAGTTGCATACAAATACGACAAACACAATTTTCTAGGCCAAATATAGACGAATACAGAAAATAAATCCAAAAGTAACCTAACTTTGGCTGGCAGACATTTTTGCCAAATTTACCCCCCACCCCACCAACTACCCCTTAAAGTGTTAAAAAAGCTCAAATTTTACGTATTTTCTACTATAATAACATATCCAAAGGACGTTTTTTAATATTTATAGGAAAAAAGTACTGACATGAAGAACTGAAAAAAAATGTTAACCCTTTAAGCGGTGGTTTGGGGTGTTAAAATTGGCAAAAATTTCTATCTGCCAAGGTCAGGGTTTTTTAATGACTTGTAAACCATAAGTTGTCTGGGCAGACTTCTTTTTTTAATCTTAACTATCTTTTATCAACATTTAAAATTTTTATCCATTTTTCGCCAATTTAATAGCAAATTGCTCAAAAACCGACCGATAGAAATGTCTACCACTATAGTACAGCACTGAACAAACTAAAACAAACATTTTGCGCTAGGTTTGGTCCGGTAACTAAAAATTTTTTTTTTAAATTTCCTGTCACCACGCGCCGACCGGAAGTTTTGTCTGCCAGCATAATTGGGGTATGTGGAGTACATATACTAACTACCCATGCGAACAAATATTGGTAATCATTCGATTAAAAAAAATTTTTTTTCTCCTCCGCAACAGGATACCAAAAATTTCAAGAGAAAAATCGCTGCCAATTATTACTTGGGGATCAGAACAGAACTTCCTTACCGTAGTAAAACTCGACGTGTGGTGGAGTTTATAATAAAAGTAATTTTTGACATTTCAGAAAAGTCACATTTTTTTACGTTTCAAAAAAGTCACATTTTTTTCTTTTCAAAAATTGGAACCGATTTTGCTCATCAACGAATTCAATCTCTTCCTTGACCTCTAGAATGTGTGTACCAAATTTGAAAGCTTTATCTTAAAAACTGTAGCTGCTATCGTGAACCAGACAGACAGACACACAGACAAAAAAAATTTGTCTGCCTGAAATTGTGTGTATCGTCATAATTCGTCGAGATTCGTCCAGAAATGCAATAAAAATTTTCAAAATTTTTTTCACGAATACATAACTTCCTCACTTTGAAGGGTGAGGAAGTAAAAGTATAGTACTCATATGGTCTTTGATTACCAGCTGGCAAACGTAACCTTTCATCATCGAATTTGCACGTTATTGCTTAGACTAAATGAGAAATTCGGATTTCCAGAGCACACCCCACATAATATCCCTCGTGTCAAGAACACATGTAGAAATGACTCATACATTTGCATCTGAAGTAAATAATAGACAAATACAACGAATCTAAAACTGAATAATTGAATACCTACAAAATAAATGTATATAAAAGATGACTGTGGTTCGATGTAATTGTCAAAAATAAATTCTACAAATTAAGCCGTGGATAACTGATGGATTAATAAATTCTATTAGGCACAGGGACTACCTAAAAAGAAGGTTAATAAAAAATTATTCACCTGAACTTAAGAAACAACATGCAGAATATAGAAATATGCTGAATAAATTAATCAGAGATGTCAAGAATCAATATTATAAAAATCAGTTTGCAGACACAAGGAAATTGTAAAAAAATTTGGGAAACTGTAAATAGTGCCTCAAATTCGACAACACATAAACAAATTAAAAACATCAATATATTAAATGATGAAGGACTAGAAGTAACAAGTAATATAGACAAGGCTGTTTTTAACGATTATTTTATAAATATTGGCACAAAAATGTCTGAAAAAATTGATAACCTGCCTAATAATATCCTAGAAAATGATTCCATGCTATCATCGATATTCCTTAAACCTGTAAAAGAAAATGAAATCATTGAAATAATTAGCAGTTCAAAAAATAACTCTTCAGCTGTACCAAACGGGATATCAGCTAAAGTAATAAAATCCATACACTTATATATAATTAAACCATTAATACATTTAATTAACTTAACATTTAAAACTAGTCTAATACCATACCAATGGAAGTCAAACGTTACCCCCGTGCATAAATCTGGTGATTACAAAAATCGGAACAACTACAGACCTATCTCAGTTATCAATAATTTTGCTAAAATATTCGAAAATGCCTTAAAAACAGACTGGTGGAATTTTTTGGTAATCATGATGTGATCACAAATAGACAATTTGACTTTAAAAAAATATATAGGTACGGAGCATGCAGTGATGGACTTAATACAAGAAATTGTAGCAAACCTAGACAAATCAAAAAAAAGCATGGCTGTATTTCTCGACTTAGCGAAAGCTTTTGATACCGTGCCACATCAACTGTTACTAAATAGACTCCAAAACAATAGTATACGTGGACCTACACTATGTCTAATAGAACATTATCTCACAAATAGAAGACAATGCGTAAAAATTGATGACGTATACAGTGACTCACTCAACATCACCATGGGCGTACAAGGAACTGTATTGGGTCCAATATTTTTCCTTCTGTATATAAAGACCATTACAAAATTAAAACAATTTCAAGACCATTTAGTATCTTATGCTGATGACACTGCATTTGGGGAACATTCATGGGACACAGTATATAAGCAATGCAGAAGAAAGTTTAACACTGATTTCTAAGTGGCTAAACTTTAGTTTATTGAGCTTAAACATTCAAAAACTAAATTCCTAACATTCACCTTATTAGCTACCGATCAACCTACTAGAGAATTATTGCATATACATAATAATACATGTTTACAACAAATAAATTGTAGTTGTTCCAAAATTGGGAAAACCAGTACTATCAAATATTTAGGAGTTATGCTTGACCATCATATAAGATGGGACGAGCATGTTACTTATGTCACAAAAAAAATTAAACAACTTACGCATAAATTCTTTACTTTAAGGGATATATTAGATAGGAAAAATCTGATGACTATATATAAATCGCTAGTAGAATCACTGATCAGGTATTATATTATTATCTGTGGGGGGAGGTTACGTAATAATGTAATGAATATTCTGCAAACAGCGCAAAATAGTATTCTAAAGATAATTTTAAAGAAAAAAAAATCTATTCCTCTACACAATTATATAAAGGCGCTGACGTATTCAACATAAGAAATCTCTTTGCTTATCACTGTTTATGACACATGTATGACAAGAACGCCTCACCAGCCGATTCTAGATATGAAACCAGGTTTATAGAAAATAGGTCTATAGGATTGCCTACACAAAGATTTGTCTACTATCTCGGACCAAAGTCTTACAATATTTTACCGCTGTATCTAAAAACCATAGGAAAGTTTAGTAAATACAAAATTGAAATAAAAAAAATTATTACCCAAAATCATGATTCTATAAAGAATATCCTGCATTAAATGGAAAACTCGACCATAATAAGTTTGATATCTTCGAACTAAGTTGAAATAATATAAAACATTTATCTTCCCAATCATAGTATGTTGGTATTAGTACGTACTCACTTACTGCCGTGTGTTGCTGTTATAAATCCTCAGTCTCTTTTTGTCAATTATTAGTTATAATATTTTCCTATCTCTCTCTGTTCATTTCTATGTTAATATAAAAAACTATACAATTAATTTACTCATCAACCAGGAAGACATGAAATTCACAAAACAAGCACTTTGTGCTTAGGTGATTTCATCTCGGCCTGGTGATGCTGGTTTACATGTGTTACTATTATATGTATTGTATATTGTAATTCTAATATATTTTAGGTTATAGTCTACCACAAAGTGTAATAACATTGTACTATTCTACTACTCTACCTAATAAAATTGAAATTGAAATTGAAACTGAATGGGAAACGTGAATGAAAACCGCTGTTCATTTTTTTTGTCAGAACGTTATTTATGGCATTCTCTAAATTTTTCTTTTTCTTTCTTGGGGCTTACTACGACTTGAATAATTTTTGGTTGAAAAACACAGTTACTTATCCAATATGCTACTGGAAAAACAAACCTCTGCGCTTGTGATTTTTGAGATATGAGACAAAAAATAATATTTCCCTGACGTTTCGGAAACAAATCTTGTTTCCTTTTTCAAAGTTTGTGGATTTTTCTTTTTTTGTAGAATGTCAAGCGTGAAACTTGATACATATATTATTTGTTTATATGTATAATATCCATATACAGGTTGTGTCCTGAATCATTAGACATATTGAAGGAAGACTGAAAAACTGTTAACCGCACGGCAGCTAGATGAAAAATTAATTCTCTGCTATCCTAGCTGACGAGAGACAGTAAACAAGAGCGTGCATGTGGTTTACATTGTAACGTTATATTAAGAGACCCATGTCTAATCACTCAGTACACAAGCTGTTTTCTTAAATTTTTAATGTTTCTTAAAATGTTTTCTTAACCGCCTCAAGCCACCAACGTAACTCCCAGAAAATCCTAGGATTTTGTGTTGAGTAAAGAGAGACAGGGCCCTACAGTTTATTGTGGAGAATGAACCGCATCTAGAACATCGACAGTTCTTTCCCATCTTAATCCGAAACAAATTACAAATAAAATTTCTAATTTGCTCCGAGATGGATTCCGACCATCGATATTCGGTACCGAGTAAATAGATATAGACGCTTTACCCACTCGGCTACCAAAAGCTATATACTTATAGTTTACTTCAAACTTATTTGCAACATATATGGGTTGCTCGATATACCAAAAAATATGGCACAAAGCGCCCCACGCTTTTTTTCACAATAATACTAGTATTTTTCGTTCATTATTGTTTTCAGTTTATATTAATAATTATTTTTCACTTTTTTAGTTTGATGTGCTTTAAAACCGTGTTTTTTAGTTTTTTTTAAACTATATTTATATTGCTTATTGATGCTGATATTATAACATAATACGATCCAACAGATACTTCTGAAAAAAATATATATATATTTTTTTTCAGCCATAGACGAGATTTGAACTCACGCCCGAGGAGTCCGTCGTTTCGCGTCGACTGAGACTTGTGCCTTAGCCCGCTCGGCCATCGAACGAACTGAGAATCACGAAATATACTAACAGTAATAAACCACTTGCTCTCACGCAGAGGTACGTGAGGAAAGGAAATTATTTAATTCTGGCGATCCTGATCAGGATAATGATATAAACTTATCAAATTATTGTATTGCTACCGGTTCTTCGTAAGTGTACAAAGTTTCAATTAAATCTGTCCGTTTAAAATGGGTCAAAAGAGTCGGTTACAAACAAACATACAAGTGAAGCTAATAAAAGCGTGTTAAAAACGTCGGTTTCTTCTTCCTTTTACCTCCGCCAAAGACGCCGACATTTTTTATGTTGCAAATAAGTCTGAAATAAAGTATACATAGAACTGTTAATCATTTGTAAAACAAAAGAGAGATAGAAAACAATGCAAAACACTAAATTATTTCTAGAACCCCAAATTATATATAAAGGGTGTTTCAAATAAGTGCATTCATCACATATCGAAATAAAATCATAAAAAAGAATTCAACAAGATTTCAACGCACGAGCTTTGATGCATTTTACTCGAGGGTATATCACGCTCGGAAACAGGTGTACAAGTCGTCCAATAATTTCCGGAAATGTTAGTAAATTAACCAAATTTTCAGAAATTTTAGGAGATGTTAGGAAGAAATTAAGTTTGTTTAATTTGTTTAGTGCATCCATACGATTTATTGAGTCACGGATTGTGTTTTAGTTAGGGTTCGACCGATGAAGGAATCTTGCCGATGGGTCGATCCGATGCAGATGTCAATGTTTATATTTGAACATTGACCAATCGCCGATACCGATGACCGATGTTTGAACTTTGAATTTTAAGCCACAATCAAAAACAATAAAAATAATACATAGACGACTAGCGAACGGCCAACAGAATTTAAAACGTCAAAATAAAAATTATTTATAAATGCCGATTTTCGCTTGTTCCCATAAAAATTACAAGCGAAATATGCGACTTCCCGGCTTATTATATAATAGTAATAATTAAAGATTTGGACTTTCGTTTCGAATACGAGAATCGTAAAAATTGAGTTAGATTTTGAGATATTTCAAACCTAGATATTACCATTTTAAGTTTTGTACTCTCGTAAGCCTCAATGTATAACATTTGCTCTACAAAACCTTTTTTTTAAAACTCGGAAAAACATAAAAAAAATCGCAATTTGTCTCTGTATTGCCAATAAAGCAAATTCATCTCGAAATTGCCACCCAGAGATCCACTTTGAGAAGATGCAAGGGGTGTTTAAATATATTCAATAGGGTTTCTGCGGTTTAAAGTATCATATTGACTATTACTTATCCACTCAGATGCCTCGCCGGTGTAAAAGGTAATGTCCAGAATATTATTATTGTTTAAATTGAACCATTCACAAAAATTCATACGCGAAAGGAAGTCCCTTGTCAATATTTGATGCTGTAAATGAATTTTGTTATACATTAAATTTAAATAAAACATCACAGGTAATACAACCTCCTGTATCCCTGAAGGTACCTGAACGCGCCTTTGCGGGAGAGGACTACACATTTAGAGACAATGGACACACCCAATGTCCGACTGTGCTAGGATTAATTTTGGATTTAGAAAAAATACTAGGTCCTCGACCGGGAATTGAACCGGGACTCCAGGATGAGTGGCAAGTGTCCTACCACGAAGGCAGTTGTAGAAGAATAAATGCAGATCCTTTTTTAAAATTGTCTGGCAGAAATCGTCGGATAGCTTAACCTCCTTAAAGATTTCGATGGATCGTTCTCCATCATACCTGTAACACTGTCGACCACATCCTCTGTTTTTTTCCTTGATCTTCCAGAACATCTTATCCTTCCAATATTGCCTGATTTTCGGTAATTCATCACCTCCAAATGGTTTTCAAGTTCACGGCAAAATTTGAAAAACGGTTCCTGAAGTCCTCGCAACAGTTATTGTGCGAATACGTCCACTCACCATTTTCATTTTTGGACCAATTTCAAAAGAAAGATTTCAGTACAAATGTTTTTTGTAGAAAGGCATTTTGAACTCGAAAATTTTCAGAAAAAAAAACGGTAACCTGTTCAACCGAAACTTAGAGAGTCCTTGACATTTTCAATCTACCAGAACAATGAAATCGCAGTAGACATTAATAATTTGATCAAAGACATGCGTTAGAAAATTCATGGGTGTCCTTGATCGAGTTTTTTGTTGATCTCTCAATTGTGGTAAATAAAATAAATTTAAATCACCACAGAAAATGAATATAGTAGATAGGTGTAGGTATATATATAAATGTAAACTGACAGACATATTTTTTTAATTTACATACAAATGACGTTATGGCTGGATGGATTCGTATTACGTGTATTCCAATTTAAAAAATAAACATTCGATCTAGACTAAACTTTACATAATGGATTATATCTACTCGTATATGAATCATACCGTGTCTACTCATTCCAGGAGTTTAATCATTCCGTTTTATCATGTTACATGCAAGCTTCCTCTGTCGGTCAAACCATTTTGTATATTATTTTTAAACAATTACCGGACAGAGCTTCCAGCAAAACAAACTATGTACCAGGTGATCCAAATAAGCCTCCCACCCCCATTTTCTCGGTTATTTGGAAAGATACGAAAAAAAATGAAAAATGCTTTTTGTAGGGTTTTTAAAAAGGAATCCAGACACATTAACAGAAAAACAACTGAACATCAAATAAAAAAGATGGATGCCTAAGTTATATTTTTTTAAATGGAAGTACGCAAATATTTTTCCATATTTAAATAGGACGTCTTATTTTGATTTCAAATATATATACTTTTTATATAGTATCTTCAGTAAATATTCCGATAATCGATTATTTCCCAAAAGAAAATACGTTGCTTAACAGATATCAAGAAATACTATCTAGGTGGCTGTGATAGTAAAACAAAAGTGTTAGTTTGACAGTTTGACTATTATAACTATTAACTTTTTGCCTAATTTACCTATATTTAATTTCTTTCTTATTATCCTCATGAAACTATGCTCAATTATTAGTTAAATTATTATATTGAAAAAATAAATAAATAAATAAAAAACGCTTATGCTGCCCAGCCAGCTAAAAAAACTACAAATATAGAAAATAACTAAAGAACACTATTGAAGTGGTAGATAATTTATTAAAAATAATATTATCCATTAAAATAAGAGTGGTAAATGAAAATATTTAAATTCTTTAACGGCTACAGAAATGTAGTAAATTAGCAATAATTTATTGCTAGTTAATTAATAATAAAATATCACAAAAAAATTCTCTATGTGCCCTCCATTGTGTTCTATACACAGAACGTATCGTTTCTTAAGTTTCCCATTACATTTGCCATAACAGCGTTGTTATTATTCAAATTTCGTATTTCTGTTCTAATTTTTTCCTTTATTTCTTCCAAGTTGTTGCTTCTTTCTTCATAAACAATATTTTTTAAATGGCTCCAAAGAAACGTGTCTAATGGAGTTAGGTCCGGACTACGAGGTGGCCAAGCAATAGTTCCTCGTTTTCCTATCCATTCTTGATATGTTGTGTTTAAGTAATTTGTAACATCATTAATATTATGTGGGGGTGCCCCGTCCTGCTACCAAATAACATCGAATTGCAATTGCATTTCTTCTAATAAATTATTTACATCATTTCTTAACATATCTAAATACAATGGTCCTCTAAGGGAGCCCTCGTGAAAAATAGGCCCTATAATTTTTTTATTTATTATTCCACACCAAACATTTATGGATTTCCTTCCTTGGAATTGAATCGCTTCAGAAATATGAGGATTTTCAGAAGATCAAAAATGTAAATTTCTTCTGTTGAAGATACCAGATGTGTTGAATGACGCCTCATCGGTCCAACATATTTTATTAAATATATTATTATCAATGTCATACCTGTTGATCATATTTCTACAAAATTGTTGCCGCTTTTCATTATCTTGAGGGAATAATTTTTGAACAGGCAATATACTATAATCCTTAAGTTTATGTTTTTTTAAAGTTCTCTGTATGGTTCCATAAGAAAAATTCAAATACCTCATTGCGTCTCTTATTAAATTTCTTGGAATCTAAAATAGAGTAAAATACTGAATTCTCTATCTTCGTTGACTATTCCTCGTTTCTTTTTATTTTGAATTGCTCCTGTATGTTTTAATAAATTATCTGCCACTTAATAGTTTTCCTGTCAGGCAATTTCCTATTCGGATATATTTGTCCATATTCTCGCTGGGCAGCACAAGCGTCTTTAATATTTTTAAAATATACGTTTACCATATCGTATTTTTCTCCTAAAGTATAATGATTATTCATATTGGTTATTTTTGGCCAACAAAGCAACGTTCAAAAGTAACAGTTGTTGGCAAACTGTTGAATTATTAAATGAACAAAACTGTCAAAATATTAATTGTTTTGTTATCACGGCCACCTAGAAAATATTTCTTGATATCTGTTAAGCAACGTATTTTCTTTTGGGAAATAATCGATTATCGGAATATTTACTGAAGATACTATATAAAAAGTATATATATTTGAAATCAGAATACGACGCCCTACTTAAATATGGAAAAATATTTGGGTACTTCCATTTAAAAAAATATAACTTAGGCCTCCATCTTTTTTATTTGATGCTCAGTTGTTATTCTGTTAATGTGTCTGGATTCCTTTTTAAAAACCCTACAAAAAGCATTTTTTAATTTTTTTCGTATCTTTCCAAATAACCAAGAAAATAGGGGTGGGAGGCTTATTTGGATCACCCGGTACATATTTGCATTTAAACTATTTAAAGCCATATTAGTAATTAATTATATTATGTGTAGTAACATGCATGACTGGTTTTAATTTCGGTAATGGTTTATAATGCATTATTAGCAGACGTTACATTGATATGGGGCGATGTCGCAAACGTTTTGTAGAAATGCATATTGTGAATTATTAATTTTTATAACAGAACTGCTTACGTAATATATATTGTATGTATATAAAATAGCACGTCCCACTTCTCAGTCCTTTAAACAATGGAAGGTGCAATTACTAATGATCTACCTATACGTATGATGAAAATGGTAATTATATACTAACCTTATTATGAAAAAAAGATATGCTTTTTACACGGCTTTATTAAAATTTTGAAATAATTTTGTCCGATAATCTTAAACATAAAAACATTATAGTTATTAAAAGGGTGTTCTTCCCGAGGGCCTCAGGCCCGAGAGAATGTACGTCGACCGAAGGCATCATTCTATAACACCCGTGCCTGTGATGCCTTCAACTTTAGTGTTCTACAGTCTGTTATGTAAATCGAAAATTCTTTAACATTTACGATTGATGTTTACTAAATTTCGCTATTCTAAAGAATCAAAGACTATTATACTGTATTATCATTACTAGTATTAGTAGTGTAGTTTACTATTACGTTACTGCATTATACACTAGCCCTCCTTCTCCCTCGCTATACATATAATGGAAAAGGAAAAGTTACTAATTTGTCTCTATTTTGTTTGTGGTGGATATAGAGATACTTACATTAATCAACAATTTTTTGAATAGATAAGAAAATACCAAGTCTTAAAAGCATTCTTAATATTGGGAAATAATCCCATTTTAAGTTGAATAAATAATATAATTACTACCGATCATTTCTACAGATAAAAATAAATTCTTACACGTTTCTGTTCTCAGCTCTGACCTTTACAAACTGAATTATAAATTTGTGAAAAAATCAATAGCATTTAAATGTAACTTAGGTATCTATATTTGGTTTAATAAAGGTTTGTGTATTCTCGGGTTTGTTTGTCGAGGTGAATCAAGGTAATCAATAATTCCTAGTTACAAGTCTCAGTCTTACTGAATATTTCATCTCATTATTTTTACCATTGACACTAAATAAATACCTACTACAATAAAAACTAATAATGGAAAATTCACATTTTATATTTAGATCTAATCTGGGTTATAGCCTATATAGTTTTAAGGTTTTTCTAAAATAACACAATAAGCTTGTATCGTCACCAATTCGATCGCCAAACAGACAATATAATTTCTGCACAACATGCAGTGTGCCACATAAACAGAGATCTTCGAGGTTGATGTACTGCTTTGACGAATATGGATATATTAAATTACACATACTATAGTTAACGATTAAAATTCGAATTAAGGCTGATTCTACACGAGCAGAAAACCATTGCTATTATGTATGATATCTAGACGAGTGGTTTCACTGCTATCCATGATAGAGTTCGTTCACGATGTAGAGACCTAGGGCGTCAGTGTGTCGTAGAAGCACAGTAACCGTTTTGCTATTCTATCGTTGTAAAACAGCTCATGCTTAAGGTAGCCATGCTTGTCGTGCCGATACGTCATCAATTTATCACGCCCCTGACCTCTTTACATTTTAAATGGATTCTAGCGATGGTATTCTTGAAAGAGGGCGGTTGCTAGCGGCAAAACAGCGTGTTTTAACTTCCAGTGTAGAATCAGCCTTACGCTTCGTTAACATAATATTAATGTTGACATTGTTATTTTCATTTTTTTTTAAATTTTCGGAAAAATTATTCTTGATAAAAAAGTTCATTCCTCCTAAAGAAAGTCAGAATCAAATCGGAATTTTTTATACATTCGAGGACACACTGTACTACTTTTATTTTCTATTTTCAATTATTTTCCAAGTGGCATTCTCTTTCCTGATCAAAAATAAATGTACAAATCTTGGCCTCGTATTTGAATTTCTCACTTTCTTTTACACCAGAAAAATGAAAAATTTGTTTGGAAGGACAGTCAAAAAATTTAATCCACCAGATCAAAACTGAAAACCAGTTATCTCGTGAAAATAAAAATATGGCAAAAGTGTTTACGATTTAAATCTAGGACAGAATACAAAATTTAGTTGAGAAAAATTCCTGGAAAAATTGTACCTGGTTTATTTTTTATTATTTTTTTTTAACGCGTATGGCAATTTTCCCGGACATTTTTTATGTAAAAAAAAGTAATGTTTAATCGAAGTATATTGTAAACTATGTAAATATTTTAATTTATTTATTTATTTATTTCATACACTGCCCAACAGGTACAAGACCCAACTACAGGGGGATTCTGACAGAGTTTAATACAAACAGAAATTGTAAATACAAAAAAAAGTTATGACAAAAGGTACAAAGGAGTTAAAACTTAAAATTAAGAACACATGTATATAAACATTGTTCACACACTATAAACCTTAGCTTAAAATAAACACGACCTACAACAATGAGAAATAAAGAACATTTTTAATAGATAAGATAACTGATAAAACAAAGAGAAACAGAGAAAAGCAAAGAAAAAGAAAGACAGCATATTAGCCTGCATTATAGTAACTTTTCAGATCACTAAGGCTGCAATTAAATATGTCGATATCTGTACAAATGGAGTTATGATTTTCGCAGATTATGTGAATGGGAGAGAATTTTAGAGCATCTGTCCGAGGTGCCGCTAGGTAAAATACATGAAGTCGTTCTTGGTATGTAAAAAATATAATTTAAACACTAGTTCCTGTGCATCGATATTGTTATTAATGAGCTTATATAAAAATATTTGAGATATACACTCACGCCTACGACGTAAACTATTGAAGGAATACTTATCAAGCAGCTCTTGCTGTGGAAAGCCAATCTCTGGATAGTTACCCTCGGTTCTAAAATACAGAAATTTCTTAAATTTACGTTGAACTTGTTCTAAGTTATTGATATATACATTGTACTGAGGGGACCAGACAACTGAGGCATATTCAAGCTTCGATCTAACAAAACGACCGTAAAGCATTTTGAGTGTGTCAATATTCGAAAAATCACACGAATTTTTAACTATAAATCCATACGATCTGCTAGCTTCAGACACAACGGTGTTAATATGAACGTTGAATATAAGTGATTTGTCAAAAATAACACCTAAGTCCCTGAGTGTGTCAGGCCTATTTACTACATCATCATTAATGCTATACTCAAATGATATTGAGGTTAATTTGTGTGTATAAGACATAACATAGCATTTTTGGGTGTTTAAAAGAAGTCTGTGTTTATTGCACCAATTACTAATTTTTTGTACGTTTTCTTGTAAATGGGTACAATCCTCTATGCTATCGATCCTGCAGAAGAGCTTTAGATCATCGGCGTACATTAAATATCTGACTTCTAAATCATCTGCAATATCATTAACGAATACAACAAAAAGTAATGGACCAGGATAGATCCTTGCGGAACCCGGGAGGTAGCCAATGTATTGTGAAATTTTTAAAAAAATTAATTTCAAAAAGAACAAATTTTCTCCACGCACACCCTCAAAGGTCAAAGTATTTTTCTCGAACTCACGAATGCTATTGTTGTTGTGGAAATAAGTACAAGCAAAATATGCAAAATAATATATTAATTCGAGGTAGGATGTACAGTACCCTCAAAAAAAGGTTTCCGACCTAAGTTGAATCTTCCAATGTTTTTGAATGTAAATCGAAACCTTTTGAAAATTTCTGTGAAATCATACCTACAGATTTCACAGAATTTAACCCCGATTTCAAAGAGGTATCAAGGAATTCAATGCGATTTCAAGATTGCAATAAAACTGCATTGTGATTTCAAAGATTTAAAAATTTTAGAAAGATTTCAATGATTGCGACTAATACACTATACTTCATTCATTCATATAAGCACGTAAAAAAATGTTTACCTGGGCTTACAGAGAGATCCTTTGTCGTTTTTCAGTAAGGCATAGTTCTCTAACATTGGCGCGTTATGCAATATAAATGTACATAATGTATTTATATAATAACGCGCGCCTGCTAGAATTTTGTATGTGCTTATATTAGATGAATGGACTATAGATTTCAACAAAGACTACAAGTTAAGATTTCAAGTCAAACATACAGAGATTTCACCAGCGAACCGTCTCTCGGGTGAAGGGGCGTCCACTCCCCATGAATTTCCTGTATTTAAGTTACTATTTTCTCAATTACAATAAAAGAGACCCATAAACACTACACGGATTTTTACGCCACCTACAGTAAGAGATTACGGAGATTAGGTATAGACGTTACCCTGAGCATTATCCCCTTGGAAAAATTTTAACAAATAATTTAGAAATAAAAAAAATCAGTGGAAAAATGGGAAAAATGCAAAAACGAGCACCAAAATAAACTGAGCATTTTCCAAGTGTAGTAGATAATATCAACCTGTATACAAAAGCCTGTCTTTAATTTGCATTAATCCTAGCATAGATACATTTCTCATCGTTACTTGAAAATTATAACTCAGGTAGGTACTATTTTCTAAATTATCTACCTATTGTTGTCTGCAAAATGACCTGAGAACAGACTACCCTCTCAAGTTCCTACGTACACAATAATTGACATTGTCAACAAAAGTTAAAATATTAAAATTAACATAAGTAATAACTTTTATAGGTGGTTATTGCAAAATCTGTTTTATTATAATTATTTTATTAACTTAATTACGTTAATAGCATAACAACACTTCATAAAATTTAATTGTAATTTATATGTCATTGTAGTATTTTGTCACAAACAAAAATTTAAAATTGTAATTTTTATTTTGCAACGAGTTTAGCACAAACTGTTTTTTTATTGGTGTTTAGATGAACTAATAAAAAGTTAAAAATAGATAAAATTAAATATATTACATAGGTACGAAATTAAGTATATATCAGGTGTTACTGAGATAATGTTTAATTTTTAACTTATTAGAGCTCGACAGTTATGTAATCATATATAATGAAGATTCATCGACCTTTCTTACTAGAATTAGTAAATACATTATAATTCGATAAAAAATTTTCGCAGATATATTTAAAGAAAATACATCATATTTTTATCAATTAATGCATTGTATTGGACGCCCTGTATAATTTATGTCAAAACTAATATGAAATTATGATTACTCGCCACAAGAAACCTATCTATACTGATTTTGAACTTGATCCGTCAAGTGGTTTTTGGCAAGCACCCAAAACTTCATTTAATACTCTATGGCCCATTTTTTAAACACCCTGTATAAAATCCCGAGTAAAATATTTATACTCACTTAAGTAGGTACTTAGTTAAATTTAACAATTTTTAAAATTTTTCTACAATGGCATTATTGTCTTCTTACGTCTTACTTACGAATAATAAGGACAGAGAAACTTTTTAAGTAAACAATTAAGACAGTCCTAATTTGACAGATTAAATTTCTAATAAATAAACTGTGTGACATACCGTGTGGACATCTCCAAATTTACTAACATTCGCTTTATCCAATGGTACGTGATTAGAAGGATGATTACCCATGTTGCAAGAAAACTAAAGTTTGAAATTTACAAAAATATTTTAAAACGTCATATGCTCCGAAAACACAATGCACACAATTTAACTCGTGCCCCGTTTCATGAAAATGAGCAGATGTGGTCCGATGAACAGATGCTTAGGGTGTCTCGCGGCACAGCTCACTAAACACTATAACCAACCCCGTTAACGTTTAAAACACCTCTGGTCCACTGTATAATGCACAAGAATGCAGTTGCACCTCTAAGCTCACTTGATGTGGACGAAGACTAGATTTGTTCAAGATGGTTTTGAATTGGAACTATTGGAAGTAAATTCAGATAAACTTTGTAGTCCAGCTTATTCTTACACCGGACATTCCGTTATCAAACGATTTTCCACTGGAACAAACTTGATGGCCTTGATGGACTGGAGGTCGCAACTAAAGACAAGATAACGAACTTAAACACTAGACCTGCAACCCACTCTTTGGCGTTTTTACACAAAAAAAACAATACCCGCTTACTGTTTTTGTTTCCGAATCTCTTGTATTTTTGGTGATTTCAATAATACGTGAAGCGCCAACAATCTTAAAAATCTCGTTTTTAATTTAAAGTTACTACGCGAAAAATTTAAATACCGATACGATTACGATTAATTTCAGAAAAAACTAAGTGATGCAGTTACTTCCCGGATCTCTACAACGAGAAAATTTCGGTTGCACCGGACGTGAAACGAAACGACAGAGACTGTCGTGCTATAACGGCTACGATCAGAGTGGATGACGGTTAGAGGTATGTCGTATCCCCACACATAAGTTACTACCAGTCCTGAAAATGTCAGCACAGGTAAACGTACCTATAAGCTGGTTTTGCACCATGAATTAGATGACACTTAATTCACAAGGCTTGCATTTTTAAATTGAAATGTACTTTCATTTTTTGCTCATTCGTTTCGGGTTCGGTTTCAGTCGCAGTCGCATAGCGGCTCTCATTTTTTATAAATATTTTTTTCTATTTAACAATGAGCAACTAAGTGATAATAATTATTTAAGCCAATTAATGTTTTTTTAGGATTTATTAGTGACCAATTAAGGGAACTATCTATTAGGGCAGTGACCTTTAAGAGAGCACACCGGATATACAAAGAAAGAGATTAGAATGTTTTTCATATTATGTATCACTGTCTAATTTTTTATTATATTTGGTGGGTAAATAAAGATAGAAAAAAATAAATAATCAATACAATTTTTTAAACATCAGTATTGCCCCATACAGTGGCGTAGAGTATGGATTAGTTATATGCAACCAGTGCCGTCCCACCGTTAAATCAGGTGGCAAATCAAGACATGTATTTATTATTTTCATTATTTTTATATTTGAAACATGTAGTAACCATTATTAAATAACATCTATTACCTGCACGTACCTAAACAACACAAGTACATCCCATGGATCTAAAACGCACATAAATTTAGACGAGATTTGGAGATCATGTACATACAGTGTAGATGTTCGTTTTTGTCCGATTTTTGTACAGTGAACATCTAAGGGTGTATTTCCACAAACGGACACACTAGCGACTAAGTTTTGTTCGCAAAAAAACAGAAACAGAAACAAGTTTTAAGTTTCGAAAATAAAACCGAAACTCTAATTCCACCAAACGAACTGAAAATAAGTTGTAGATGTGTTTTTGCTTTAAACATTTCCAGTACACGGGCAGTACAATTATGTTCTCTATTAACGATAACTTGTTTACCACTCACATGTAGAAAAGATCCATTTTGCTGCGTGCTGTTTCTACAGAGCGAACTATGTTTACGAAAACAAAACACAGAGCTTGGGTTTTCAGATTACAACTTCATTCTTAGGGTTATATGCATTTAATCGCTGAAATTATGGGTTTTTTGAGGTTATGGCAAAATCCTGATATGATGGTGTTAACTAAACCTCGGATTCTGATTCAGCGACCCCAAAAACATATAGCAAACATAGTCTGACCCCTAAAACAATTGAAGCCCTTGGTGCAAAAGGGTGTTAACCAATATTTAGTTTTAGGAAATTTAGAGTTAACAGTTTTTGCATAATAAACAAAGTTATAGACAGATACACTTTTTGATATCTTATATGACGTAATGAGACCACTAAATTCTAAAAACTTTACTAAAATATACTTTCACCTTTTCATCAAAATTCAAATTTAAATATTAAAATTTTAAATAATTTTTTTTGTGCGCCTATGGAATAAAATTGAGCAATTCAATATAGAAACTCAACCACCAAGAAAAAGAGTATGTACTGATATCGTAGGAAACAAAAAATGTGTCATCTGAGATTATGTTCAGAACACACACACCGATACCAGAATCAAAGATTTTAACAACTTAAAAATATTAAGGTTAACAAATTTTAATGACCATACTACCACAATTCCGGAAGGGGCTTTTAATTCTTTGAAAAAAAATTATTCACAATATTTTGATTTTCCTGCATTGTAATCCGATATACAACACATCGGAAGGTATAAATAAAAAACTTTTTTTTTTTTTTTTTTTTTTTTTTTTTTTTTTTTTGGGGTTTTTTTTTTTATTTATTAAAAAAAAAAAAAAAAAAATTTGGGGGAAACCCCCCCCCCGCCCCCCCCGCTCCCCCCCCCGCCCCACCCCCCCCCCCCCCCCCCCCCCCCCCAAAAAAAAAAAAAAAAAAAAAAAATATACTCCCCCCCCCCGAGGGGGGGGGGGGGGGGGGGCCCCGCAGAGAAAAATAAAAAAATTTAATTTTCCCCTTTTTTGAAAAAATTTTTAAAATTTACCCCCCCTTTTGGGGGGGGAAAAAAAAGCCAAAAAAAGGGGTTTTAAAAAAAACAAACAAACAAACAAAGAAGGAAAACAAAATAGTGTGTGTGACTTATGGAAATTCCTTAATGACTGTGGACTAAATCAAGCTTGCCTTGAAATTTTTAAAATATGTAATTAACTCTCACTATTCCCGCCACAAGTGCATCGACCGAACGTAGGTTTTCCGTGTTAAAACGGATTAAAAACTTCATTAGAAATTCCAGTCAAGAATGATTGATTAATCTAGCACTATTATCCACAGAAAAGGAACTAAATCAAGATATGTCACTACAGCAATAGTTTTATGAGAACACAATTGAGAAATTTTCCCAACGAAGCCGGAAAATCCCGCTAAACTTTAAATAAGGTACATAGGTGTTTATTTTGTAACAGCTTCCCCTTTATAAAAGTCACGACACGCCATTGAACATTTAAAAAAGAAGATAAAAAACCCCCAAACACCGCGATAACTGTACTATACAACCTGTCAATATAAATATTTTTAGTAGTATCGTATACTCAAAGGAAATTGTTTCATTTCTTAGATGGACAAATCCTGGGGCCGTTTATAAATAAATATCGATATCTGGAACTCTCGAAAGAGACACATACCAATGATAAAATAATCAATGGAGAAGAACTTTAGACTATGTGTGAAGTTTGTATAAAAATGTTACTGAATAAAATAAAAACAATTGTTCTAAAATGTTATAAGACCAGATTTTAAAAAGCTCTAATTCAAAATTTGTGTTTTTGCATGTAAAAGTAGTAAAAAGTTTAAAACCTAAAAATGTGCTTGCTTTACATTTTCGTTGCTGTTACCCCTTGAAAAAATTGTTAATGACATCCATGCACCTACTGGTACCTTTTTAACATCAACATTTCTATCAAAACTTCACCAAAATTTGACAACGATGTTGATGAATGATGATAAGCTGCAGATATATACCTTATCGGATGAAATATTTGGAAACATTAATTTTAATTTTATAGTAGTCACAACGTACTGTAATCATTCTCAAATATTTTAAAATTCTATTAAAACATTTGTATAACGATGTTGATGTCATGAATTAATTAACAGCATTTAGATACGTACTATCGTACTTTCAATTTTCTGACTAAGAATTTCCAGAGATACGATCTCTTCCGAAAATTATATTTACGGTCTTTTCAGAAATATATTAAAATGCAAGTACATACAAACAATATTCCTTTACATAAATGCCAATTGAATATTAAACACACATTCCGTTTATTCACATATTTAACACCTATGTACGTAGATATTCATATTTATAATTATATTATTATTTATGATGGCTTTTTTAGATCGTGAAATATGTTTAAATTTTACTTTCTCATCTATCAATAGATAAAGAAAGTATTGGCGTCGTGAAAACAATTCAAATTTCAGATTATGATGAAAGTAGACTTTTTGACACTCGAAAGTAAAACTGACGTAGTTTTCACGAAACACCAAAACGTCACATACTTGCTCTCGACGCACATAACTTTACAAACAACCAGGATATAGTCGTCTAAAAAAGCCGAAAAATCGAACTTTTGTTTATAACTCGAAAACAAAAGACGATAGCAAATTTTTGTTTTTGCCAGTGAATTTGTCTCAAAAAAAAAAGAGATCGAGAATGTATCGAGAATTGTATCTATTACAGTTACCGAGTTACCATATACAAACACGAAATTTGCCCACCCTGTACAACAATAATACATCCCATAGCACCCTGAACTACTTTAATTTCAGAAAAATTGTTTTGCCAATCGTTTCCGATTGCTAGCTTCAATTTTTTCGCTCAAATTTTCGACTAGGCGATTTTCAAAAACTACTGCGTCGCAAACGAAAAAGTTACTATCGTTTCTTCGGAAACGAATCGATTTTGTATATTAAACTGACGAATTGGCGAAACTATATTATTTTTTAATTGTAGGCGAAAATCTAAATGTCCTGAGTATTTCTCTTTCACTTTGGTTATCTTTTACAACACTTTAGACAAAAATAATAATAAACCATTCAGAAATAATGTTCACACATTAGGGTAATGTAATATAACGCACCTAATGTATTATGCAATAATAATAGGATTTTTTAACCCCGAGTAACAAATTTTGTATAGATTGCTTTTGCTACTGCCTACCTGTTAAGTATAAAGCAATACAATTATTAATGTATATAACAGGGAGTTTTTTGTAGACCCCTAGCACAAATCATTAGATCTGCATACTGCTTTACTTTTGTCTTCGTCTTCAACATTATATACCGCGTAGTCCAAGAAAACAGTATTTTTTATTTTGCTTGTCACTTTTTTTAGTTTTCATTCTTGTTTATTTAAAAACTGGATTAGCAAAAATATTAGATATTAGGCAATAAGGCTATAGAACAATTTTATTATAGCAAAATTAGATAGTGCTACATTCTCAAGGTCTCGAGAAACCAATTATTTAAATGACATTGTACTTCTTGATTCAAGGTGGACAATACAAGCGGAAACAGCGATCTGTAGGTTTGTTGCGGGTAATAAATAAAGAACGTATAAAAGGATATGTAAGGATGGCATTTTTTTTACTCATCCTGTAAATGTTTATTAATGTTGGTGACTTTAACGAGGAGTTACACAACAAACCTATTTATATCGTCTATAATAATTGTTTAAATTAAATACCTCGACAGGTGGTTAACAGGGTTATTTGAGGGATTTTAGTAGGGACGCAAACGATTTATCTAAGGGGTGAGTTCAAAAAGGTGCTATTTTCAAAAACGTTAATTTCTTTTTGTTTTGAAATATCGATTATTATCCAATATTCTAATAGAACCAAAAATTAATAAAAAAATCACTGCTTTGCGAGCCCAGAAAGGAGAAACTAACAAGATTTTTCCAAAAATTAAGAAAATTTGAAAAGAGAAAATCAGATGTAGGCTGAAATTAATGAACAAAAAAAAATTGTGAATATCTAGGAAATGAGGAATCATACAAGGTTGTTAAAAATAAAAACAATTTTTGAACTAACTGGAATAAAACAGTATTTTATTGACTCAAAGTAGGGAGTAACGCAAGCGGTAAATCCCTTGCGATTTAAAGTCGCCATGGAAACCAATGAACAATACAGTAACATAACGTCAACATTTTTATTATATCAAACTTTTAATGGTAAAAAGAATAAAAAATTAAAAATCAAACATACAAACTATAAAATGCAATTTATTTCGAATTAAAATTAATATTAATTGGGTAATTTTTACAGTTCGTAATATTTGGTAATTAGTAATATTTAGTAATCTAAACGACAAACAGAAATAAATGAAAAACAATGTCAAACAAACAATTAAATACAAGGATACCTAGATAAATTCGTAATAAAATACAAAAGCTTTATGGCCAATTACTATTCTTTAGTTTTTACATTTCATTATTTTCCAATAAAAATTTTGAACGTTTGTGAAAAAAATTTTGTATGCACCTTGGGAGTCAAATGTATTTTAGTCCCTTGTATGATTATACAACTCTACGATTTTAGCTTAGTAGTTGGTGGCACAGAGAGAAAGAAGAAATATCACAAGTGTAGAAAAGAGACGAACAGTAAATGGGCTGGGTTTTAGATAACTGCGCATACAAATTCAACTGCCAAGGTATAGTCAGCAAAACCTATATCGTGACGGGACGTGCGGAGCAAGACACGACATATGGGTGGGAAATGTATAACAATGACACCCCTTATATTAAAGCGAGAACGATGATTGTTGTTTTTGCTGGCACGCGACCGAGGCAGAGTTTCACTTACATTTTGTGATACTTCAGAGCAGCACTTAATTTTGTTACCGAATCATTCTAGAGTGCTGATATATTGTAAGTATAATATTATAAGATAAATAATAATTATTTAATATCTGTTTATTTGCTGACGTGTTTTTGAAAATATTTTAAGAAGGTTAACGTGTTGAAGTGAGTTGTGTAATAGTGTAATATGAGTAACAATTATTTCATATCTGTTAATTTGCTGGTGTGTTTTTGAAATTAATTTAAAAAGGTTATCGTGCTGCAGTGAGTTGTGTAATGATGTAATATAAGTAATAATTATTTCATATCTGTTTATTTGCTGGAGTGTTTTTGAAAATAATTTAAGAAAGTTATCACATTGCAGTGAGTTGTGTAATAGTGTACCTAATATAAGTAACAATTATTTTATATCTGTTTATTTGCTGGTGTGTTTTGAAAATAATTTAAGAAGGTATTTGATGTAAAAATGTTTCGACCGTGGGAGGCCTCTACGTCTGCATCTTATTGTGTTTGTGAAAATGAAAGTGATAGTGATTACTGTGATAAAGAAAATCAAAGTTACATCGGTTACATTTGAACGAGCTAGCGAAACAAATTTTCCTGAATGTTTACAATAATCTTTTTGAAGCGACGAGTTAATGACCCTAATTTGTATGATTTGGATGTACTAGGTGAAACAGCATCTCTGACTAACGTTCCCTGTCCCACAATACACAAACTGGTGAAAGAAGTTGCCCTCCCAAGAAAACAAAGATACAACGCTAGTCAATCGAAGACTTTGGGACCATCGTTAGTAAAACTTTTAAGAACTTTCGTTTACGATGCGTATCAGGAAAATGAAATCCCAACTATTGACGTGGTTCACAGAAAAATTAAAAGAAATAGATTATCATCTAAAATATACCAAAAGAACTTTAGGAACTTGGCTGAGAAAAATTGGATTTAAATATCAAACTATTAATAAACGCATGGCGATTATGGAAAGTAGACGAATAGTGGATTGGCGAAATTCATATCTAGAAGAGATAAAAGAACTCAGAAGGGAAAATAGACCAATTTATTATCTAGATGAAACTTGGTATGATACTCATGACACCGTAAAAAAAGGATGGACTGACGGATCTAGGAAATGTCAACCAATCTCATTGCCTCCTAATAAATGGATTCGGTTGATTATATTACACTGTGGATCAGTTGATGGATGGGTTGATAATGCATTGAAACTATGCGGAAAAAACATTATTGTTCTTGACAATGCGAAGTACCATTCGAGACAACTGTATAAAATTACTAATAAGAGTTCTACTAAGCTGGAGTTACAAATTTTTTTAATGGAACATGATCAATATTATGAGGAAAATTATAACAAAGCACAACTGTTGGAAGTCTTACAAATGAAAAATTATGAGAAGTATATTACAGATAATGTAGCGGAGACATATGGCCACAAAGTGTTGAGATTACTGCCATATTTCTGTATTTTAAAACCCGATTGAATTAATTTGGTGTAAATTGAAGAAAAACGTAAAAAAAATTAAACATTTTTCCGAAATTCGATAAAAAAATTGTAGAGTTAATTTAAAATGAAGTGAATTAACAAGGAAGATTGGGAAAAAGGAATTAGGAACGTAATTACAATTGAGGATGATTATTTAAAAATTGCCAAAATTCATATAGTGGAAATAAATTTATTATAAATTTGAACGAGGACAGTAGTTCATCTTAAAATGAAGAAGAGAGTGAGAAGGGCGAGGATTCAGAGGAAGAAGCAATGTGAAGTGAGGTAAAGTGAAGTGATGTGAAGTGAATTTTGTGATATCAACTGCATTATTTAATTCCGTTTTTGTGCTTTCGTGGTTCAGTGCTTGAGAAACATTATTTTTCATGATGTTATTATTTATTAATGTTATTTTTTTTTTCATTTTGACAAAAACATGTCTTTCTGTTTTTATTATAGTGATAACTTTACTATTAGAATTTATTTTTAGTTCATTTATTGAGAAAAATATTTGTTTCTGTTACTATTTTCTGACTATATTTTTTGTTTTTATTTTGTTTTTAAAACTTTCTTGTTACTTTTTAAATAATCTCTTTATTCTATACTAATATTCCATACCCATCCTTTCCTGACAAGAAATGCTCATACCTCCTCGCGGTTCCTGCTGGTTAGTAACAATTTATATTAAGCAAACTTGAATACTGTAACTGCTGTATGTGTAATCAATACTTTAAATTCAATACTTTTATTTCAAGTTAATACTTTTTTGTACAATTGTTAAATTGTTGCTAGCTATACTGAGCACAAAAACCTACACCGAAAAATTACACAAGCGAGCCATATAGTTAAATCCGGCTCTGCGTTCCGTGGCGTCTTACCCCGGACGTCTCGTCAAAATATCTGTTTCGCAAACTATAGAATCACTTTACTCCCTTGGTGCATAAATGATTATTATAGGCCTCAATAAAATAAAAAATCTCTCCTATAAATTTGTACGCTCGTGTGTTCGAGAACTAATTGAGATACACATTTATTTGTAAAAAAACGGACACTATAGAAAAAAATCACGTCCGTCGATGTAAATGTTTATAAATAAAAAAGCAAAAACAAACATTGAACGCATACCCCTCGCTTGTGTTTCATGTTATATGAGAATTTTACACCATCTTCTTCAAAAACTTGGTTGTTTTCTCGAATTATATGAACGAAACTAATATTAACAGTTTCTCGGGCTATTTACTGTCCAGCTAGCGAAAGAAGGCCCGCGCGGCAACAGAGAGTATTGCCGATAAGTCACCAGCTTTCTGCGAAACCATATACTAGGAATATATCTCTCCCCACGGAGTAAGTGCGGATTCAAATGATCACCATCGATCCGGTGTCTTATATGCAATGTAAAGCTGATGTCGACACATATTTCCCACCTAAAAAAACATAAGATGTGCAAGACACCTACAAAATAAAAAAAAACGAATTTCCATATGCCGCATTTCTGTGCGACTATATTTATGTATGGTGTCTGTAATACTCCACTATTTTGGAAAAAAAAGTACCAAACTGGGATTAACCGACAAGACAAACAGCGAATTGCAAATTGAACCTTATTAACAGCCTAATAACAAACAAAATTAGACGTGAATGACGAAATAAAAAAATATGGATAATAGCATACGAGACAGCGGATGGAACAGGATATCATGTGACAAGTGTTTTAGCAGGCGTTTTAGACCCTAATGGGCCCCCGTCACCATATTTAATTGGTGGTAAAAGATTACAAATCGTAAATGCCTTAACTGTACAAGAACTAGTTACTAAAAAGGTGTTTCTATCAGAGCGCAAGATTTGAATTGCGCGCCAGTTTGGCTGTCATGATGTCACAAGATTATGACATGCTAGGTCGATAGGAGACAGATGGGAGTTAGTGAACATGGAGCATTACAACGCGACCTGATTGTTAACCATTATCAAAATGGTGAAAGTTTGATTGCCACGATTCGTAAAGTGCGTCCAATTTTCAGTCGAAATAATGTTCCTCTGTCATCTACTGTGAAAAGAATAATCGAAAAATTCGAAAGTACTGTTTCGGTTAGTGATGTGAAACACACGACACGAGCTCGTAGGAGGTCGTTCAGAACAAAACACAACGGCAGTTCGCGAGAGCGTGGCCGAGTCCAGGGACGTCGATTCGTCATCATGCACAAGAATTGACCGTTACAACAGCCACTTTTTAGAGTATTCTCACTAAAGATTTGCATTTCCATGCCTACAAAGTTCAGTTGACTCAACAACTTCTGCGAACAGGCCATGCACAGCGTAGAGAGTTCACCAATTGGATCTTGAACAACAAGATGTGAATGGCGATTTTGCGGACAAAATCATGTTCACTGATGAGGCCCATTTTCACCACGATGGCATCGTTAATAGGCAAAACTGCCACATTTGGGGCTCAGAAAATCCACGAATAATTCATGAGAAAGCAAGCATCCAAAACGTGTCACTGTTTGGTGTGCACTGTGGTCTGGAGGAATCATTGGGCCGTTTTTCTTCAAAGACGAGGCAAGTAACGGTGAATGGCGAACGTTATCGTGCTATGATAACCCAGTTTTTTTGTGCCTCAATTGAAAGATATTGCTCTCGACGACATGTGGTTTCAGCAGGACGGTGCCACTTGCCATACCGCCCGTGAAACGTTGACGGTCTTGCACGAGTCTTTTCCTGGTCGTGTCATCTCTCGGCTTGGTGAGCAGAATTGGCCGCCACGCTCTTGCGATTTAACACCTTTGGACTTTTAGCTGTGGGGTTATGTGAAGTCACAGATTTATGCTAACAAGCCCGATACCACCGAAGCATTGAAGGCCGAAATTAGAAGCTATATCAACGAAATACCGCCACATGTATGCAACACACTTATTAAAAATTTCGCCAAAAGAGTACGCATGTGCCAGAAAAGCCGTGACGGCCATTTACCAGATGTGTTGTTCCATACATAAGTCCCAAATGTCTAGATTATAACTCAATAAATATTTCAATACTTTGCTACAGAAAACCCTGTTTTACTGAACCTTGAAATATTGCGCTCTTATTGAAACACCCTTTGGCTTAATATGATGGGTGTTAGTAGTTCACAAGTATTGCTGTTAGTCACTAATTCAGCACGATGCGATATGGTTAAAGCTGGACAATTGCTGAAAAATATACATGTATACCCAAATTTATTACACGTAACTTGCATTGTTCGTGCGTTTCATTCGGTAGCCGACGAAATTATCCCGAAGTTGATGCATTAATTGCAAACACAAAACAAATATTCATGAAAACCCCCAAACGTGTTAAAAATTTTCATTGGGTTTGTCCTGACATCGCACTTCTGCCACAACCTCTTTTAACACATTGGGGAAGATTGCTAGCGGCAGTGAGGTAATGCTCGTATTCGTATCATCAGTATTTTCAAAGATAAAGACTTTTAATCTGCAGTTAAATCTGAGTGAATCAAAAGCCATCTCCGAGGCTCAGACACATTTCAACAATCCTGAGGTAGAAGCGGCGACATATGTGATTCATAACAATTACCGTGTTACTGGACAGTATTCGACGAGTAGAAAAATTCTTCATTGTATAACGAGGCTCTTTTCTGCCCTATTATTTATCTTAATCAGTCAAACATTATTTAATGGAATAAAACAAAAATCTCTAAACAAATACATATATCAAATCAACACAAATCCAGACTCTTTATCTCCGGGCGGGGAAGTGAGTGATTAACTAGAACAAAGTAAAAATGATCCTTAAAACAAGTTCGTGAACAGTTGGTCATCGTCAATTTAACTATTAAATATCGTCCAATATACTTAAGGGATTTTGTTAGGCACCACCCTCTTTTTTAAATGTGATTTTAACAAAGTTCAGACTACTCTAAATTCACTGTTACCGCTAAAAAGGAAAAAAATGTGTAACTGTTTACCATTGTCTCTCATGACGTTGAATCACTAGTTTATAAAAGTCAAATAGCCTTCATACGTAAAATTCGGAAGTGCAGACAGGTTTGCAAATCCTAAAAGTCAATATTATTTGTTAGCAGCACCTCCAGCTGACACCGGTGGACACTGATCGATACTAGGTACCTAGTTTATAATGTAATATTAGGGAGCCTTACCACCAGGTGTGGCACAGCTCTCATCTCCTTTGCGTTTTTACTGACAAACCTTCAATACAACTTCAAGGCACACATCATTGAACGCAGAAAAATGCAAGGTAATGTATCTTCAATATAGCACGGCAACAGACCCAATTCACATCACATCTCGTTCGTAGCTCGGCATTGTCTCCCAAAGCAAGATAACATACTTAAACGCAAAAGCAACATAAGGCACCTCCAACTGGCGATCTACACTGGACTGTGGCTCCGCTGCAATGTCCCTCTCTCGCGCTCAAAGCACTATCCAAAAAACATCGTACGAGTCGCACGCGCACTTATAAAGCCAAAAACCAGCTGTGTCCCTGGATGTAAATCCAATTAAATGGCACTTTAAAAGCTGTGGAATCTATGGTATCGATCTTTGATTTCCCAGAAGATGGTATTTTAAAAGGTAAATGGTTGGTTGGAAGCTATTCCCCGAGATAACTGGCCTCCTCAATATTCCGTTGTTTATAGTATTCATTTTTCAGAAAATGATAATATTAGGGAGGATATTTTTGTAATACTAGACGGAACTGTGAAAAAAATTCCAACAAAAACTAAACTTAAACCTGATGCCCTTGCATTTTTTCAAATTTACCTGAATATTTATCTAAAAAAGTACCTGTTCCAAGGAAAAGTCCAGAAGAGAGACATAATGAAAACCAAGCTCATCTAATGGTTTGAATGATTCATTTAAAAAAATAGTAAAAGATAGTAAAATTTACTTTTATATTCTAAATTTAACAGAGGACCTAATTAGCATTGTTAATCAAATTTCAGTTGTATGAATATAGTTGTTAAGAATACTGAATTAACTTTTAAAGATTTGAACTGGATGTTACCTTTTGATCGAAAACTAACTAGATGTTCCCAACTAGACAATGTATTAGTTTGATACAAAGATCAAATAAACAGCGATCAATCATTTACCTTTTTAATAGAAAAAAGTATATTTTTTTTCGGACTCAGATATTTTGGAGGCAGGGGTAATAAATTAGTTATATTACCAATTTTGATTAATCAAATACAATTACTTATTTAACAAAAAGCGTCATCTATCTGAAACTATAATTATAGTTTTACTTCCTCATCCCTCAAAGTGAGGAAGTTATGTATGTATTCGTAAAAAACATTTTGTATTGCATTTCTGGACGAATCTCGACGAATTATGAGGATACACAAAATTTCAGACGGAAAAAATGTTCTGTCTGTGTGGTTCGCGATTAGCAGCTACAGTTTTTGAGATAAAGCTTTCAAATTTGGTACACACATTCTAGAGGTCAAGGAAGAGATTGAGTTCGATGATGAGCAAAATCGGTCCCAATGTAAAAAAAAATATTAGTGACATTCCACCAATGTGACTTTTATGAAACGTCAAAATTTGACTTTTTTTGAAACAACAAAAAATGTGACTTTTTTGAAACGTCAAAGTGACTTTGTTTAAACGTTAAAAAATGTGACTTTTTTTGAAACGTCAAAAATTACTTTTATTACAAAACTCCACCACACGTCGAGTTTTACTACGGTGAGGAAGTTCTGATCCCCAAGTAATTGGCAGCAGTTTTTATATTGTACGTACTTTCTCCATGTGCATATGATTTAATGCGGGATTATTTAAACTTACCTCGAAACTTATCAACTAAATGATATATCCAATATCTCTCATCTTTCCTTGATGTTGCTACTTATCCAAATACCAGTGATAAAGTACCAAAAAATTACCCAAATTATGTATCTGATTCCTTAAAACCCCATGAAAAAAATATTTT
Organism: Rhamnusium bicolor; assembly: GCA_029963845.1. NCBI lineage: Eukaryota > Metazoa > Arthropoda > Insecta > Coleoptera > Cerambycidae > Rhamnusium > Rhamnusium bicolor. The sequence continues at coordinate 1,307,548 of JANEYF010005661.1, read as the reverse complement.
TCTTTTAATTGATGAAGTGTATGTTAATAAAAGATTAGACTTATAGAGGAAAAAAATTTAATTAACGTAGCTTCTAATGACAATTCACTAGCTACAATCATTTTATTTTTTATATTTTTTAAAACAGGTTTGTTCTGTATGGTTAAGAACATAAAAATATTATCATTATGCTATGATCAATTTTTTCCAATGTTTTACTTAACGATTGCATTAAAAACAAAAACAATCAATCCAGTACCGAAAGGGTCGAATCGAAAAACAAGAAAATGAAACAATTCTTTTAATATATAATAGGAGTAAAACACTTCATTTTCTATCATTAAACACCGATATGCGACAAATTACACGATTGTGACATAAAAAAATACTAAGTTTTCACGTTAACTTTAACGATTCGAGCTTCTTTTTAAGTTCCCTCCAAAAAAAAAAACAGTAAAAAAAAATCAAAAATCAACTCATAAAACCAGTAAAAATATCAGCGTCAAAGTAGACGTCGACAACTAACTAACATTTGGCAACAGCGTACCGCGAGTCTGTTCATGGCCTGTCTAGAGTCGGCCGTGCAAGTATGTTTATCCGACGAAGGAGACGTTTTTCAGCAGAAACATAGAAACTATATTACTCATGCAAATATTCGATACTGCGATCTCAGCCATTGTATACGGTACGTGAAACGTAAACGTTAAAAAGTTGCTTGCAGGTAATACGTAGTTATTTTATTTGTTTATCATCACGAATGTATGGTTTATTTCAAACTTATTTGCAACATAAAAGATGTCGGCTTCTTTGTCGGCGGTATAGTAATAAAATAAGCCGACGTTTTTTATGTTGCAAATAAGTTTGAAATAACTGTACATGTGACGCTACAGAAAGTTGTAGTTTATTTGTAACTAAACTAATCATTATTTAGCGAAAAAAATATGCAAGGGCAGAAAAACATGGTGAATAATGTTGGGAAAAGAAAATTAATAAGGGAAATAGCGTGACTGCTATGTTGTTGCATTGCATTGCACACTCACAATAATTTTATTTTCATTACAGTTTATTTTAAATTAATCTAATGAAGTAGCGTAAACAAAACAATGGAATTTAAATTGCTTAACAAGTATAATCGCACAAATTGAGTTTATTAAAAGTATATTTAAATACTTTGACGACCGTGGGATGTGACTATTATAAAACAGACAAACATTCGTCTGCTTTCATAAACATAAACATATAATTACAAAGTTCTCTAAAATTTATGTGAAAGTACATATAAAGATGAACAGATATTTAAATTATTATATAGTATTTCTATTCTATTATGATACAGTATATTTGGCTCCGTGGTCTAGAGGTAACCTACTTGCCTCGAAACCTCGGGGTCTCGGGTTTGATTCCCGGTCGAGAATTGGTCGAGGAACTGGGATTTTTCGGAGAGAAATTAATTTCAGTATACTCGGATATTGGATGTGTGTCCGTTGTCTCTTAATGTGTAACGCTCTCTCGCACAAAGTCATTCCGTAGCCGTTGGGTCCATGAGTAAAGTATTCAAATTATTTTTTATTTCCACACAGCTGTTTGGATTCTACAGGATGTTAAAGTAGCCACATGTTGAGAAATTGCAACTAAGCAATACAAAATTCTGGAATTCCTACCACTTCCAAAAATGGATGATATTGGTAGAAAAACACATTTTTCAGATCTCACTTAATTTTTGAAACTGTTTTGAAATTATTGCATTATTTTTTGAGAGCGGATATGATTTTTACTTTCTTATACCTAATATAAGGAAGTATAGTAATCGTGATTTTTTTTCGATCTCGAGATTTTGATTGATATATACGTTTTGAACCCTCCTGAATCCATTTTGACTATTTTCCGAATGATATCTGTCGGTGCGTGTGTGTAGGTGCGTGCGTGCGTGCGTGTATGTGTGTGTGTCCGCGATAACTCAAAAAATACTAATGGGAAACTTCCCAAATTTGGCAGTTAAGATTTACAACAACATTTTAGGTGACACATTAAATTTGGTGAATGTGGTACCACCATTTCATTGTTGTAATTATTATTAAAAATATTTGGTTGTAGTAAAGTTGTATTTTTATTAATTTTTATTACCATGTTTTCACCAACGTGTGCAAAAAAGTTATTAAAAAAATCTCATAAACTCATTATCATTATTTATGATGTTACACTTTTCATTTTTATTTTTATTTTCACTATTTGAAGCCCTATTTACTAATTTCTAGATCTTTTTTATAATTATTGTTAACATTTCTTAATTCTTGTTTGTAATAATCATTTTTTGTCTTTTTTATTAGTTTATTTAGCATATTACGATTTGTTTATATTCTTCGTGAAGCTCATTATTATAGTTTTTTAATAAATTTCGTTTTAGGTAATCCCTGTGTCTTATAGAAATAACTAAGCCTATTGTAATCCAAGGTTTAATCTTGAATGTTTTATTATTATTAATGTTCGTTATTTTTGTATTTTTATTAATATGATATTTAAATTTATTAATGAAAGCAGTATAACATACTTCAGGATTATTTTGTGCGTAAATTTCACCTCACGTTTCAGATTTTAAGTCTTTGTTTAATTTTGTAAAATTAAAAAAAGAAGGGTGTCAGACAAAGTTGAAATTATTTTTTCGTTTTTTTTGCAATAATTCAACAACCTCTTGACCGATTTTCACCAAATTTGGTAAAGGAACCTTTTTTTAATCTAAGAAACAATAATTTATGTATCACATTACGTTAGACCATAGAGGGCGCCGCAGGAGCTGTAACTGATTAAATTTTTTTCATATTTTTTTTTTAACGAAACGTTGTGGTACTTCTGACTAGAAAATTTGATGAGGGCGTCATATCCACGTAAAAAAGGTACACTTGGTAGAACTTGAAAACTCCAGTCGTTTTCGAGAAAACTGTTGTTAAAGATTTCAATAATTTTTTGAAAGACAAATTCAAATTTAATAAAACAAATTGTATTTATTGAAAAGTGTCCTTTGGTTACTTCTTTGTTCTGTCATGTACGTTATTTAGTCATTTCATTTTGTTCTTGTGTTCCTTGTGTTTATTTATCAAGTTTTTTAACTTCATTATTTAAAATGCCTCGACATAATTTTTCAAATAAAGAAATGAGGCATATGATATGTGTTTACGCGCAAAATAATTTTACTGGGCGTACTGTAGCTAGGAGATACTCAGTGCAATATCCAAATAGAAGGCAGCCAAATCAAAAGATTTACCAGCATCTATTTCGTCTTTTCAGATAAACGGATTTATTTCGCCATAAAAATGACGTAGGACGACCGAAACGAATTACTCCAGATCAAGAACTAGAAATTTTAGTTCGTGTGGATAAAGATCCTCAAGTCAGCTGAAGTAGTTTATCAGCGGCAACAGGAGTGAGTAAACAATCTGTTCTAAGAGTCTTACGCAAAGAACGCTTCTACCCATATCCTGTACAAAATTTTCTTCCAAGGGATCTTCCACAAAGGTTAGAATTTTGCCAATTTCTTCTCAATAAACACAACAGAGATCGAAATTTTGTTAAGAACATTTTATTTACCGATGAAGCAACTTTTACTCGTCGAGGCGTTTTTAACTAGAGAAATAGCCATTACTGGGAAATAGAAAATCCTCATGCCGTTAAAGTAAGACATTTTCAGCACGAATTTAAGATTAACGTTTGGTGTGGTTTTATCAGCGATAAGTTATTGGGACCATTTGTTCTTCCTCCAAATTTAAATGGGCAGTCTTATCTGTTTTTTCTTCGAAATACTCTTGCTGATATATTAGATGATTTCATGCTGCACATAAGGGACAGAATGTGGTTTATGCAAGGTGGAGCCCCCCCTCATTTCTCCATTGCAGTCAGAAATCATCTTGATGTGATTTTCCCTCACAGATGGATCGGTCGAGGAAGTGAATTTGCTTGGCCATCAAAGAGTCCTGATTATAATCCTTTGGATTTTTATGTGTGGGGACATATGAAGTCCTTAGTCTATGCAAATACTATCAATTCAAGAAAATAACTGTGGGACCAAATACAAAACGCAGCCAATTTTATTAGAGGACAGCAAAATGCATTTTTCAATGTAAGAACATCTTTAATCAAAAGATTTAGAAAAGACATAGAAGTAGGTGGAAACCATATCGAACATTTTCTACGTTGTTGCAAGCAATTAGTTCATATGAAAGTGAGAGAGAGTTTACGCTGTTGTTACGCTTTTGTTTTTATTTACATTTTGTACTTTTTTCAATAAATACAATTTGTTTCATTAAATTTGAATTTGTCTTTCAAAAAATTATTGAAATCTTTAACGGCAGTTTTCTCGAAAACGGTATCAAGTTCTACCAAGTGTACCTTTTTTTACGTGGAAATGAAGCACTCATTAGATTTTCTACTCAGAAGTACCACGTTTCATCAAAAAAAACGTAAGAAATTCATCATCAGATACAGCTCCTGCGGCGCCCTCTATGGTCTAACGTGAAGTGATACATAAATTATTGCTTCTTAGATTAAAAAATGTTCCTTTACCAAATTTGGTGAAGATCGGTTAAGAGGTTCATCGGTCCAATTGAAGTGTAGAAACTACTCTATTTCTGGCCCTCAGACTTTTTCGTGAAGTCTAGTTTGTATAGTTTGACTTGAAGTTCGTATTTCTGTTAATGCCCTTAACCCTATCAATTTAATTGTGGTGTTTTTTGTTGGATTCACCTTGTTTGCAAGTACAAATTACGCTCATCTCTCATATCCGTCAGTTTTCTACGCCCTCCATGACTATATCATTATTTACCCTCAAAATCACCCAATGAGGCTTATAGTAAATATTGGCATCTCTCCTTATCGAACTATTATCTTGTTCAACAAGTCGCACAATATTATTGTTCAACCTGTGTTATATACGTTAAACATTGGTTAATCATTATTATCAACAAAAGTATCAGCAATGCCATTTAGTTTATTTACAACTGTCAACTGTCAACTCTCATAAAAGAATGCCAAGGAAGCTAGATTAACCTAACAGGAAATATAGGAATATGAGCAATAAACAATTCAATTTGCAAATGAATTTGTTAGATTACTGAGAAACCCTTTGTGAGAAATTCATATAACAATAAAAAATATATATATCCACTGCCAAAAAAAACATTGACCAATAATTTTAACACAGTTCCAAGAAAATGATGATAACTGAAACAGGTGTTACCGGCCAATATTATCCATGTTTTGCGAAAATAAGAAGGAATCCCAATGATTTTTTTGTTTAGTTGTAATTTCTCAACATATGTATACTTTAACACCCTGTAAAATTCAAACAGCTTTGTGGAAATAAAAATCATTTGAGCATTTTACTCATGAACCCAACAGCTTCAACATATCAAAAAGAAAAAAGGTTAGTATGAAAGGAATTGTGAAAAATGCACATGTAATTGAAAAAAACACACCTCTTTTAAAAAGAGTTACAAACCGAAAACGTTCGGTAAAATAAAGTAGAATAACTGAAAATAGATCGGAAAATAGCTTTAAAATTGAAATAAAGCGGTAGTGATAGTTTACTGAAGTTTTACGTTAATGTCATACTTTCGTTCAACAGCCTGTGTATTCTATTTTTTCGTAATCCAGACACATTTCAATTGATTGATCCGCAAGCCAATGAAATTGCTATTCACATAAACAAAGTATACCCAAATCAATTCGGATTTGTAAGGGATCTCAATGATTGAAATTGTGCTAATTTTAAGGGCGGTCCACAACTACAATGTTTTTTCTAATTAAAATTTAATATTTATAACTTTTAAAATAAAATAAATATAACACTCTTAATTAATGTTTCAGTGTTAATAAATAAGATGACAATACTAAATATAAAAATAGATTGAATGTAACTAAATTCAGATCATAAGTGGTATCGTGGTATCAAAATGTATCTATCATTGTTCTTTTCCGACGGTTGAAATCGCTTGTATGCAGATGATGGGAACTTTTAACAGGTAGGTTATAGGATATAGGGAACTGGAAGCGCCTGTGTAGAAATATCCCACGGTCTACCCCGTCTAGAGTAACGGACACAATACCTGTTGAGGGGCACAAGCCGTAGGGGAAACCTGTGCTTACTGTTTTTCTGACATTTTAGTTGGGAATTTCTCAAAATTGTACTGGCGGTACCGGTGAGGTTCAGAAGGCAGATGGACCTTATTTTTTTAATTGTTAATTTGAATACTTTGGAAATGAGCATAGCTGGAAAAAAATGTTTCAATCTTCCTTAATGTAACTTGGGGTGAATCGACGGAATGCCATAATTTTATCATCAAAATTAATTAATAATAATAAATTTCATACGTCATCAGATCTTTAAAACACATAGAAGTCGTGTATTTTAATCAGTAATTGATAGTTGCAAATATATGAAACATGTACATAATATTACGATTGCAAATGTTATGTTAAAAATACTGCAGAGTACGGATATCGGCGAGTCATTCCAGTACCGTCTGCAGGAACCTTGATAAAAATGCAAGTTTATGTCATGTGATTTTGTTTACATTGTATACATTTTTATATAACCATATAAAAACGAATTCGTTTATGCATTTTCATTAATCATGTAACTTAAAAACCTTTTATGCATCTAAAAGAATTAGTTTGATTATAAATCAAATTTCGTTTAATAATATAAAACTATTTGCGAATTATGCAGTTGCATAGATATTCGAATATCTAGTCTATACTGACAAGATGGGTTACTTGGCTGCACGTAGCATCGCATTACTACAAAAACTTTGACGATATAAAAAGAGTCGTACTATAATTAGATGTTAATGAAACAGTTGCCATTACAAATGCTCAAGAAGTTATTGTCGATCCCAGTGTCCAAAATGATTTAGACTTTATACACTTAAGCTTTCCAAGAATCCCTTGCTGTAGAATAACTTGAACGTCGACTAAAAACAAGAGAATTTACCATAACTGATGTGATGAATATAGTGATTGATCTTTGACAGTATATGTATAAATTATCTAGAAACATCGTTGAACACGTAAAGAAAAATAATATAAAGTTTTTTACGCAACAATCCTGGTTTTGTCACAATTCATCGAATAGTAGACCTACTACAGGGTAAAGAAGTGGATTGTTTAGGGCCTCAAATAAATATGGTGTCTTAAAGAATAGTCCCCTATTTTAAATATGCGCCAATAACATTTGTTAAGATACAAAGTTTTCGACATATACATGGATTTTTGCGGCAGGCGGTGGATTTTAACAGCAGAACATATGGAACAACTTTTAATAATACAGTTAGCTTGCAGCAGTAACTGTAAATAAATATGCAGTGCTACGGAAAAAAATATTGGTGTAATCTGCTAGTACCAATATACTTTTACTTTACCTCCAGTAGTCACTTTTTGAACCTCCACACTACAAGGTAGGCCACTGAAAGATATTAGTTTGCAGTAATAGTTTAAAAAATATTTTTGTTTTGCTTGGTATACACCTTATCTCAAGAGATTCAATACGTATTTTGTATATAAGCGCACATTCCTACGCAGTCCAACCTACAAGCTTTATCAGTGAGTCAGGTGGGCACGTGATAACATCTAACTAACCTCGCCCCGCCTCGAGCTTCCTAGTCTGCTGTAAGGGCGGAAATTTTAAAATTATTACAACAGATGACACGCCTTAAAGACACGTTATTGGTCTTTTCAAAGTACCATAATTCCGTATTTAGTGCGAAATTATTTTATTGCACAATGACGCACTTACTAAATGCCCAATTTGCAAAAGGTCGAGAGACACGGTGTATATTAATAACAAATATTCCCTTACGCTGACGTTTTTGCGTCATAACTATCTTGGATGACATCGATATAAAAGTCAGGTCAGGCATGGGAGGATAATATTAAATTATAAAAATTCTTATCCCTTTTTGTAGTTTATTGCTAATTCAACTGGAGGAAATTATACGTAGTGGTCGATATTGTTACGACCACTAGGGGGGTGGAAAAGGGTAAAATGTGTTTTCACGGATTTCTCAACATCTCGTAGGCTCAATGAGATATCGATTTGGTTTTTGCTTACAATGGTTACACACACAATGTCTAAAAACATTAGGCATCCCAAAAAAAGGAGTGAAATCAGACGATTGTTAAATCAACGAGGCATCGAAAAGAATTGAGCGAAATTGGACGATGTTTTTTGTTATAATTCGTGAACGGCTGGAGATATCTAAATTCTGTAAAGATATTTGAATGTACTGGCTAATTTAACACTAACACACACACACACATATTTTTAACTGGTGATCACAAGAGGCATATTACTAATAATTTTTGTAAATGATCCGGAATTAATCTCCGGCACCTCTCATTAAAAAACCATTTGTACTGTGAGAAGAGCCGAGAATACTTGAAATATGTGAACTTTTTTCAGACTCCACATTTGTCTTGTGTAGAAAAGTCTACTTGTTTACTATTTAAAAGGTCATCTGCCACCGATGCCCAGGAAATTCGAAAACAATGAAAGTTTTGAAAAACCTTTAAAAGGTCGAATAGATGTTAAATATGTAAAACATAAACTGACAAAACTAAAAAGTCCCTATAACTCGTCACGGAATGTAGATATCGAAAATCTAAATGAAAAACAATCCCCTCAAACGCCCGTCGACTTTGGCAGCCTACTATCCTGTGCAAAGGTCTGAAAAAAAATCTTCAAGAGATCGAATAGATTTTTGTTGGTTGGCCGCATGAGCTTTAATTGCTAGTTACGCGTCTGCTGTAAAGACACTTCATTGGTTTCTTATTAAGGGATACTCAGCGATAGAGGTTTCAACCCCGTACCACATGCCCTTCTGGTTCCTAACTTTTTCTTTATAGATAGAATACCTCCAGTCCTCCTCGAGCGAGTGTTTATAATAAATTGACTTTATTAACTTTGGATATTACGGAATTCGCTAAAAAAATTACAAGGTAAGGTATATTGTCAAACATGCATGAAAATATTTACACCCTGACACATGACCTACAGCCAATCCTGGTTTTAACGTCATCAATACCCAAATTCCGAGATCTATACATCACTCATTTTTAATACAAAATGCTAAATATCTCATCCCCTATGGGAGAAAAGTTCGCAAGGATTTTCACTAGGGTTTATAAAATATAAAAATTTGTATTTAACTATGTTTGAGCTTGTGTAGCAATAACAGTTATTGCCCGATGTTTTTAACTACTGTAACTTTACAAAAGTATTAGAGAACTGTCTTTTATGATGCACAACTGATAATAAAATAGTTTACTAATAATGACGATGACATAGAAAAATCACTGTATAATACAACACTATAGTAATGTGTAATTCAAAATCCGTCTCTGGAAATGTCATCTGAGATACGGGCTCTACTGAGTGATTAATAAAAATTTTAAGCATTATTGATTCGGCATGATAGTGGGTTTGAAAAGAAATCTTCTAACGGCTCTTTCCTTTAAGTGCGGATATGTTTAATTAAATTAAAGTTCGGTGATTCAACAACTAAATATTTACCATTTTTTAACAATGATGTTAGTTTCGCCGAATTTTTCGTCAAATCTGTTTGTTTGTCTCAGAATGGTCTAAATTTCGAGTAATCAGAAAAAAAGTACTTCACAATATGTCTAGGTGATTGTTATTAAAAACACGTACGTTTCTTACAATAATATTCTTGTTGTTTGGAACAAACTCCAGAAAGAAATGCAAGACACCCATTTTCTTATTTATTTAAAAAATATATTTTTGCCATTTTTAATAACTGAAATTAAAAAATATATATATTTTGATTTATGATAGCGAATAGACAACCGTTTCCCTTTAATCGAAGGAAAAAAGAATAATTTTGACCATTTTACTTCCTCACATTTCAAGTGAGAAAAATAATCGTTCGCGAAAGACAAAAAAATATATATTGTTTTTCGAGACTAATCGCGGCGAAGCATGATTATGGCAAAAAAAATTCTGTCTGTATCTATGTCTGTATACAGAGTGTCCCAACCAAAAGTAGGCTTGTTTCCTTGTTTCCAAGAGAGACATATTTTAATGTAATACTTGTATACCTATCATCATCCCTCTACCACGGCCGTCTCTAGACATCGGCCGTGCCTCTACCCTACACGGCCACCTCCTCAAAAAATTCAAATGGCAAGGGGGGTCGAGTGTTACATCTTTTGAAAGGTCGTTCAGTTCCCTACATAACTATATTTTTTTTTTAACTTTTATCGATTCATTCTTAAGGAAAATAATTTTATTTTTGATGATTACACACAATCGAAATCGTTTAAAAAATCTAAAATACACGGCACTGGGTATTGGAATTTATAAAAAAACTACATTTTTTAGTGCTCTCAAATCAACACGAGTTTTTTCGACAAAAAACACTTTCCTTGTCCGTTTAGTTTTAGAATAATAAAAGACTCATAAGTATTTGATAGTCCTTGAACAAATTTGTTCACAACCAATTTTAAATCGAGATACATTTTACCAGAGTGAGTTCTCAAAATGGTTTATACCCTTCAGGAGAGAATAGAAATTGTCAGCATTTATTTTAAAAACAATAATTGTGCTAGAGCTACGGAGCGCATATTCAATAGAAATCACCCAGATAGAAGGGTTGGTTCTCAGTATATTTTACAATTATTGACAAAATTTATGGAAACAGATTCTGTAGGAAACAAAAAGCATGAACCTCAGCGACCGATTAGGAATGAAGCAGTCGAAGTGGCAGTTCTGGGTCATTTGCAGATGGATAATACTCAATCGATCAGGAAAGTAGCTGAGGCTTCCGGTGTATCACGAAGCAGTGTTCATCGAATTGTAAAGGCCCACAAATTTCATCCATATAAATTTAAATTGGTACACGAATTAAACGAAGATGATCCTGATCGTCGACTTGAATTCTGTGAGATTTTTAGTGAACAATTAAACGGTAATGCCAATCTACTGTACAATACGAGTTTTTTTGATGAATCGACATTTCAGTTAAATGGGGAGGTAAACAGGCACACTTGTAGGTATTGGAGTGAAACCAATCCACATTTGTTCATGGAAACTCATACCCACAAACCTCAGAAGTTAAATGTTTGGGCTGGCATCTTAGGGGATCACATTGTCGGGCCGTGTTTTATTCCTGACAATTTAAATGGCGAAAGGTACCTCGATCTGTTAGAAAATAACATCGACCCAATGACTACCCAAATCCTCTAAGAAGACGATAATCTTTTAGAGGGCGAACTGTTTTTTCAACAGGATGGGGCAACTCCACATTTTGCTATAGCAGTCCGTCAATTTTTGGATAATCGGTTTCCTGAGCGATGGATTGGAAGAAGAGGTCCTATGAAGTGGCCCGCTAAGTCACCCAATTTAACTCCCTTGGATTTCTTTCTGTGGGGACATTTGAAATCGAAGGTATTTAGAACAAAACCCGCATCTTTGGAAGAGTTACGTGAAATAATTGTTCGAGAATGCTGTTTATTGAGTCCAGATGTGTTCAGAAATGTTCGTACAGAATTTCAAGACAGATTATACTACTGTATGGAAGTCGGTGGGGGTTATTTTGAACAATACATACGATTTAAACTGCTTCTTTTATTTTTATTTCCCGAACCTAAAATAATGAAACAATTATTTCTCAGGAACGAATCGATAAAAGTTAAAAAAAATAAACGGTTATGTAAAGAATTGAAAGACCTTTCAAAAGATGTATCATTCGGCCCCCTTTGCCATTTGAATTTTTTGAGGGGCTGGCCGTGTAGAGGGATGATGATAGGTATACAAGTATTACATTAAAATATGTCCCCCTTGGAAACAAGGTCGACGTGTTTCACCAATTTTTCAAAAAATTTTTATCTCCACAGTTATTCAGGGTTATTATTATTTATAAAAATAAAAAGTTGAATTTCCACTTTTTAATCTGTTTAAGTGTACTGCTCAACAGTACTTCTTGACTAGCCGCCGCGCCGCTATAAATATCCCATATCCCAGTAAAAAATAACACAGTTGATATTATAAAGGTCATCTGCGTTTAAAAAAAAATATGCCAAAATATTCCCTATAAGATCTAAAGATCAGGCTTTGAGAAAATCTCAATTATATAATTTTTTACGATTACTTTTTTTCACGAACGATAACTAATAAGTAGTTTTCATCAAAAAGATATAAAAAATTACAGTCCTCAATTCTTTAAGTCAGAGGAAAGAACTCTAAAAAAAATAATAGTATATACATCACAGCTATAACAATATTACTTTTAAATAAAACTGTTCTGTTCAGTAATACCACAAATGGACAAAACAAAAGCAATTACCAATATTACAGTCACATAACATTTTTAAAATGTACTTGGGTTCGATCTCAATATTATCGGTATGAAGTTTTTAAAAACAACGATTCAACTGAGAAATTTTAGTTGTACCAACTATATACACCGTGTCTCAAGAGATTCTGCAATATGTATTTTGTACATATGCGCACATTCTTACGCAGCTCAATCTACCAGCTTTATCAATTATCAGTGAGTTAGGAGGGCATGTGAATAACATACTAACTAGCCTCGCCCCGCCTCGAGCTTCCCAGTCTGCTATAAGATCTGAAATTTTAAAATTATTACAACACATGACACACCTTAAACACACGTTATTGGTCCATCCAATATACCATAATTCCGTATTCGGTGCAAAATTACGTTATTGCACAATGACGCACTTACTGCTCACGCCCAATTTGCAGGTCTTGAGAAACGGTGTATACAACTTAAGAACAATTAAATAAATTAACACAAGTAAACCTTCTTTAAATCATTACGTTTATGTGTATGTTACCTTTTTTTGAATTTTATTAATCGTACTTTTTTTTAATTAAAATTTAAATTGAAATAGATGGTTTAAATACCTAGGTTTTGTATTGAGTAATTTAGTCAACTGATGTGTGATGACCAGAGGTAGGATTTACCAATCGAATATGACGTAAAACCAGGATTGGCTTTAGGTGGTTATGTGTCAGATTTGCATGCATGAAACGATATCTTACCATGAAATTTTTTTTAGCGAATTCTGTTATCATCCAAAGTTGATAAAGTCAATTTATTATAAACACTCACTCAAAGAGAACTCTGGGTATAGGGGGGATGTACTTAACAGTAAACTACACACACAAGTATTTTTCACTGTCAGTTACAAGAATGTATATTATTAATATCTGTTCTAAATGTTTTGTAGTTACACCTCGGCGCCTTTCATTTAAAATCTATTTATACTGAGAGAAGGATCACCCGACGTCGAACTGGAGCATACTTTCGAAGTTACCACATTCTTGCCCGGTGTAGCAAAGTCTACTTTTTTTGCCGTTTAAAAGGTCTATTACACCTGTGATCGTAACAAATCCGGGATTTTTTTTAACAGTTAGGAATTTTGTTTGTACCCTCCCAGCAATTTCTCCCTGTAATTGAAAAATATATTGAAGATCGAATACAACGTTTATTGCATCAGTCATGAAAAACTTCCGTGTATGGTCTCCAGATTTTCTTGAACAGTTGGATCCACAAATGCCTGTTGCGCCTGTGAAATAGCAACTGCGTCATTTGGTATTAACTGCTGTATTAGGGATTTCAAATGTTCAAAATGACAGTAATAGTACGATGCTGCCTCTAGCCAAGTTCCCCATCGTGTTATAATGGGCTGTGGAGGTAATGGAGTATTTGGTAGAATTTCATGAAATAACCATATACGACTTGGTGCTTTAAGAAAAACATTCTTTACGCTAGATATCAATATTTCAACATTAGGGTAGCACCCCTAGTAGCTTCAGCAATTCTATGAAGCCCATGTGCTAAACATGTGCTGCATGAAGTATATTCTGATGTTTCCTTCAAAATTCTTCCAGCAACTTTCATATAACTCACTCCATCGGTAAGAAATAATAAAAACATGTCCTTATTTTCTGCATATTTGTCACCCCCAAAACTCTTGTAGACTGGAATTCACTACCTCCGCTATAGTCCGATAATTTGTAGCTTCTAAAACTTTAGAGGCAATCAAGTACCCGCTCATTGAACAATTTTCCTCCAGTGCACCCACTAAAACATTCGAATTTAAATCCGCAAGCATTAGTGGTTTCGTCCACGCTAAGCCAGATGTACTTCCCATTAAGCTCAGAAGAAATTTTCTGTCTAATATTTTCAGTCAGTTGATAAATATTTTTTTCTCAGTGTAGACTCCCAGGACACGTTAACAATGTTATATTTGCCACTAATACATTTTTCCAAAAATATTACGTTGCATGTCACTGTAAGTAAAACCACCTACGCACCGTTTATGGTTTTCTGAGGAAATATGTCTATTCATATTTGTGTTGCATAACCACGAAATTGCTTTATTACATTTAGTGCAATACAATTGTCTACCATCAAACTGTAAATCGGCAATATTACGAATCCAAGAATGTACTGTAGCTTCCGTCGGTTCAGTACGTTGTGACATTTTAACCGTATATATAATATACTGTAATTTAAAAGAATCTATTACGCATTACGTTTTAATTTTGATATAGTGCATTCCCTGACAAAACTAAGTTACCATGAATATTGTAGAATTAATTAAAATGCACTTAATATGTTTTTGTAGTTTGGGAATATTTCAGTAGGTGTTTGCAATATATTACATTATATATCTATAAAAGCCGTCCCTCGGAACCGATCGGTAAATCCCACGTATGGTGATGAAACAATTGTTACGTCAAAAATTTGGTGAAAATCGTATATATATTACAAGTTTATTTTTGTGTTGATTATAACATAAATTTTTAATCAAGTAATGGTTGAATCAAAACTCACTCAGTTTATCGTTACTAATGTTCCAATAATCTATGAATGTCCTCCCATCTGGCAGTTCGTCTAAAGGTGCGTATACAATTAAAAATTGTTATTTACTTAATTAATTTCCTTAACTATAAAATCCATGGCTCCAAAAAATATTGCATGTAACACTCCCGCAAAGTGTCTTTACTAGACTCGTAGACTCACCTGCCACTTGTCCTGGAATATGCTTACTCGTCCAGTTCGTGACGTCACACAAGCAAATCCTATTATTTATAAAATATTTCATTTTGCAATATGTGAGCTTCCTTAGTTACGGCTTGCTTTAACCTTTGAAATATTACAATTTTTAAAATTAAAACTAATAATAAATTTATTGTACTTTTAATACTATAAGTAGAGATTGGGACGCAGCGACAAATAACTTTAATTTCAGGGTTGCCTCCAGGTGAAGTGTTATCGCGTAAAATGTTCATGTATATATGATACAATTATCTTACCTTGTAGTTATTTTGGCGAGTTCGCTAACACGCAAAGTTAATACGAAGAAGGCTGCAAGTATTGGTGAATGTAACACTAACATACATGTATTTTTAATTAGCGACCACAAGCGTAGAAGTATATTACTAATATTTGTCATAAATGTTCCGGAATTAATCTCCGGCGCCTCTATTAAAAATCCATTTGTATTGTGAGAAGGGCCGTTCAACGTCGACAGATGTAATCGACGCATATTTAAAATATCGGAACTTTATCAAATACTACACATGTCTTGTGAAGTCTACCTCTTTGTGATTTAAAAGGTATACTTGACATCGTAAAAAATCCCGGACTGTTTTTCAAAACAATTCTCATTTTTTGTTTTACTGCCTCTGCAATATTTCCCTATAATTTAAAAATGTACACTACATTGCAGTCCACTGGATCTGCTATAATGCTAGAATTTGTAGTTTCTAGTACTTTAAATGAAATCCGCGCAGTGAAATTTTCCTCCAATGCACCCATTAAAACATTTGCCACATTCCGGCCGCAAGCATTGGTGGTTTCATCAACGGTAATCCATACGTATTTGTCATTCACAGTATTAATTTTTGTTTATCACTGTCACATTTTTGTGATAATATTTGTTTCTTAGTGTAGTTTCCGATGGCAACCTATACTGCCCACTAATACACTTTTGCAAAAATTGCCTAACTAGTGGATTATCTAATTTTGTCCACGATATATTACACCCAACCATCAATTCCACTAAATTAAGTTAAAATTGTTTGCCTGTCATTATCAGTAACACTACCAATCACACACTTTTTATGACTGTCTGAGGAATTGTGTCTCGTAATGTTTGCTTCGACGTTGCATGAAAGCACTTTTTTACAGCTTGTGCAATATAATTCTGTGCCAGCAAATTGTAACTCCGGGAAACCACTAATCCACAAGTTCACTTTATCATCTGAATGAATTGAACAAGACATATGAAGAAAGTGAACCTTCGTTCCGTACGTTTTATCCACATAGGCGTTTTATAAATACTATTTATTTAGGTATTTATTTATTTTCAACATGGGGCAGTGGGCGTAAACGTAATAGATAAACGACCTCGCAAGCGGGCGCGATTTTCGTATAACTTTGCACTAGTGGCCTGCTGTTAGATTCTCAACGATACCAAGCATTTCCCCTCAAGATGACGGGTCAGTAAGTAGTTGTTTTTTATAGCAGCAAGTCGTCCAGTTACCTGATAAAAACCTTTAATGTTTTATTCCCATTTTTATAAAGAAAACAGATTTATTGCGTAATACCTACATAAGAATATTTTATCATTTAATTTTGTTTGGGAATGTTTCATTAGATGTGTACAATATAATATTCTATCTACATACAACGTAAGTAAAAGTCGTCTCTGGAATTTATCGCTACCTCCCGATCTCTAATTTTATGTCATATTCACTAACTGGGTCGTAGAAAAATAGTGTATGCACCTCATTCACTCACGTGCGCCAATTAAGTATTTGGTGCATACTAACTAAACAAATACTATTTGAAAACGTTTCCTAATACATGCTGAAGATTTAATAGAAAATAATTTTGACCAATAGAACTCAGTTGAAGCGGAGTAGGAGTGAGCAAAATATTGATACATAGGAAAGTATTGGGTAGTTAAAGATGCACAAATTGGTTGGGAATCATTTTCTTCTTCTTCAGTCATCAACCCCAATATATCTGAGTCAAAAATTAATTAACAGATATAACATTCATGATAGGAATATTAAAAATACTTTTTTGATTACTGTACTACAACATTCTACAGCATTATTTAGTCGTAGTTTTACATATAATGCTGCCACTCTGTATAATAATACTGACAGCAATCTGAAAGAAATGTTACAGAGTTTTAGATTAAGTATTAAAGCTCGTATCTTAATTGGACTAATATACCTAATATTTTTCTTTTTATTTTTTCTTTTCCCCTTTAATTACATATATATTCTCTATAGGTTATGTATTTTATTAAACTGTGTATTTAAATTAAATTAAATTCTTATTTATATTATTATTAATGTATTTATATATATAATCTATATGTTATGTATTTTATTAAGCTGTGTATTTAAATTAAATTAAATTCTTATTTATATTATTATTAATGTTACTTATATATGTTTCTCAACTTTTTAACACCAATTTATAAATTAGCACATATGAAAAAATGTTAGAGTAGCTTTAAGCTAAACTTTGCCACTTGTGCTCACTTTCACATTTTTTTATGTACTTTTTCCTTTGTACTTAAAAAATTTAAATAAAGACGATTATTATTGTTGTTTTTGGTATCAGTATAAATTAGTTGGTATCGAACTTTCGACACCTCGATCCCGATTCCAGGTATAGATTCCGATATTTACCGATAATTATTTTTGGTATCTATACCAAAATCTTTGATATCGCCCATCATAACATTTTCAAAAAATGAGTGTAACGCCAGAAAACTAAAAAAAAAAATAGAAAAAAATATTTATTTCTTTCATACATTTGCACCAAACTCTCGTATATGAAAGTTTTGCACCCATCGGCCTTATCACATATTTTTTTTAAATTATAGGGAAGTTAATATATTTACTCCGAAAAGAAATCGAGCTTTATACATAATCTCAATTGAAATATGTTCACTTCGGCCAACTATATCCCGTGTGGCTGACTTTTTGCGTCGGTTTCCCCCATCGTCATATCTGGCGTTGAAGTCAATACGTACTTTGAACTCATAATCATTGCTTGTTCCTGTTCACCCTAATATTTTCAATAAAGCACACAAATATATAAATAGTGTGACTTTACAATGTCCAACGGAGACATGTAATTATGAGTAAGGAACAAATATGTGAATCATGTGTATGACTGTTAAATATTTTCACATGGTATTGGCGAAGTCACAAACTATTCAACTTCTTCTTTTGAATTATTTCATTATTTAAACATTTTTACCGGTTTCACAGGCTCTTCTGCTGGTGTGTTTCATGCAAACTAGCCAATTAGAAAACTATAAACATGTTTATTTGATAAAAGATGTATGTATGTACATTAGAATGAAACGAAGAATATATGTGTATGATTTTCATTTCGGAACGTCGGGAAAGTTGTGATCTTGGAACTTCAGGAAAATATTTTCTGACTCCTATATACTACCTTAAAAATTTGAAAATAATATTATTTCTTGCGCCCCAGTCGACTTGAAATATTTTAGTCAAGCCATTCCCGGATAAATCATGCAGGAAACAAATATTCTAAATTATATCCTTCTCGCGCTACAATACATTTAAAATTCTTTTCTGATATGTATAAGCTGTTTGAGAGTAGCATGTTTCCATCCAATTACAACAGTAACTTATACCATCATAATTAGAATAGTTCGCCTACCCTTTAAATACACTGCACAATATACGAGGGGTAGAAATGACGAATAGTGGCCTAGTTCAATTTATTTATTTATCTTTGGATAAAAATGTCTTTACAAATCATAATTTTGCTTTCGTGCCAATTTGGGGGGTTTCTTGGGTCGCTGAGCCCGAAAATGACATCAGAATTCCAAAATTCAATATGGCGGACTTAACATTCAAATTTTTATCAATTATTGTTGTGAACCTCAGTATTTAATGATTTTTGGGGCTCTGATTACCAATTTTCATACACACTCGTGTAAAAACTCTTTGAATAAATGAATTTTTGTAAAAGGACAGCAAATTTTGACAATTTGTTTATTTACAGCTAGTTAATGAATAAAAATTGATGGTTGCATACATTTTTCATATATACAACTAGCAACTGAAAAAAAGCAAAAAATAAGCAAATATAATTGGTATATTTGCTTACATAAAGTTCAGCTGTAATGCGTGTGTATTCACTAAATTTTGTTGCAATAATTTCCTTACCAGAACACCGGGTATAACAGGATCATGGTTCACCCCCCTTTTTCTCCTTTAGGTTTGAAGATTGATTGAAATTTGGGATATCTTATATACATAATAAGCAGCACTTTTTGATATACAAGAGATTTTTTTCACTTCCGGTTTCGCCGGATGTGCACTAACTTTCGATTTTTAAATGGAACACCCTGTATATTACTGCATTTTTGATTTCTGCATAATTTTATGAATTCAACGACACCAAATAAGTGACATTTCAAACGTCAATATTTTTTATAATATAATTTTTAGTTTCCCATTTAAGTGTGCCATGACAATTCCGATTTATTCTAAATGACCCGTGTAATGCTAGAAAAATCGATATCCCTTCAAAAATACTAAATTACGTGATTTATGAGCAAATAAAGTTCATCAAAATGGTTTTTGGGGGAAAAACTCAATTTTTTCAAATAGAACCATATTGGTACCGTGGTACCATTTAATTAGTACCATTCATAAGGAATTTATTCATATGTCGTAATAAAATGTGCGATAGATACAAACAAAATTACAGCTAAAAGAAAATAAGAAAATACAATTTTGTTCTAATTACCTTGTTATACATAAGATGACTTTGGAATACAAAAAATGAACACAAAACATTACAACAGTTGTTCAAAATGCTGTCCATTAACGTCAATGCACTTCTGAACTCGCATAGCTGTTTCTTGAGAAACGTTCGCCAATTGCTAGGTCGTTATGCTATTAATTGCGCGTCTTACTCGTAGCTCCAGACCCCTCCAGGTGACCTTGGACGCCACCTCACAGGACCATTCGTCGAAATTACGTTTTCTCCGAATCTCCGTTGAAGGTAATCAATTACTATCTTTGAATTATAGGGAGGAGCGCCATCTTGTTGGAAAAACATTTCCTGTCGTAAATGGAAAGGTAATTCAACTAAACTATCCTCAATTTAATTTTGCAGAAATCCCAAGTATCTGGCACCAGTCAGGGGTCCTTCAAATATTATTGGACCAATGATTCCTCTACCGATTATTCCAAGCCAAACATTGAAACCGAACCGCACTTGAATGTTACCCTCCCGTAATAAATTTTGATTTTCTTGTGATCAATATTTTGTATTTTGTCGGTTAAATAATCCCAAATTTGTAAATCTAGGGTCCTCCGAAAATAAGATCATTTCCAAAAAATCATTGTTTGGCTGCACGTTATTCTGCAAAATCCAGTTGCAATATTCCATCCTACGTTCGTAATTATTTTCGTACAAGTGCTGGTGCAATTGGTATTTAAAAGATTTATAGTGATATTTGTGCAAAATTCGGCTTACTGTTTGATGACTGATTTCCAATTCGAACCCAATTTGCCTTAAAGAACCAGTCTTATCTATTTCTACTCGAGCCAAAACATTAATTTCCGTTCCTTCGTACAAGAATGAAATTTTCTTCGAGATCATTGTAGGGCTCACTTCGGAATTAATTCGCAAGACGATTAAAATAATATTTCGCTGGACATTGTCTATCAGGATATCGTTCGGCATAAAGGTGTCTAGCCGCAACGGCATTTTTTTCTACATTCCCCATAAATAATTAACACGTCCACTTTTTCATCTCTTGTATAAATTTGCGGCATTTGAACACAACAAGAATTTTAAACAATTTTTAAAGACACAATAAAAACACCGGTAAACCAACAAATGTTTGACAAGCTAAATATTTCATTGTTTTCAAAGCCACCTTAGTTATTTCTTAACATTTAATTAGAACAGAATTGTATTTTCTTATTTTCTTTTAGCTGTAATTTTGTCTGTATTTATCGCACATTTTAATACGACATGAATAAATTCCTCATTAATAGTACTAGTAAATGGTAACACGGTACCAATATGGTACCATTTGAAAAAATTAGTTTTTCCCAAAAACCATTTTGATGAACTTTATTTGAAATGTCACTTATTTGGTATCGTTGGATTCAGAGAATTATACAGAATTCAAAAAATGCAATAATATACAGGGTGTTCCATTTAAAAATCGAAAGTTAGTGTCACTTCCAGCGAAACCGGAAGCGAAAAAAACCACTTGTATGTCAAAAAGTGCCGCTTATTATGTATATAGGATATTCCAAATTTCAATCAATTATCTTGAAAACTAAAGGAAAACAGGGGGTAGTGGTGAGAGGTATGAAACTTCTCGTATGGTCTAAATGCTACTATCCGACCGACATCATAGATGTCTCTGTAGTGGATAGCGACTTGCGAAGCAAGTACCGAGATCGGCGACCTCTAGCCCAGGTGCACTAAACTACTGTTATTAAATATGATTTGCACGAAACAACTACTCAGCGGGCAAATACCCCGACCTGCATTGGATTACACCTTCAAATCATGATAGATCAATAGCCAATATTTGTCAATTCCTAACCAGACATAGACCGGTTTCATATTTAATAACAGTAGTTTAGTCCACCTGGGCTAGAGGTCGACGCTCTCGGTACTTGCTTCGCAAGTCGCTATCCACTACAAAGACATCTATGATGTCGGTCGGATAGCATTTAGACCATACGAGAAGTTTCATACCTCTCACCACTACTCAATTTACCTTAGTTAGTATATGACTAGCAGGTTGGCCACTATCATTTGTCTGTTCCATAACCTATGGCATACTGAGGAGAACAAATAAGTTCGAAACCGGTCTATGTCTGGTTAGGAATTGACAAATGATATTGGCTATTGATCTATCATGATTTGAAGGTGTAATCCAATGCAGGTCGGGGTATTTGCCCGCTGAGTAGTTGTTTCGTTCAAATCATATTTAATATGAAAAAAGGGGGTGTACCATGATCCTGTTACATCCGGTATATAGTTTGACGTATGATATGGAATCTTTTTATCATTTATTTATCAACTCTTGTTATTTCAGACGTACAGCTGCCGCAACATAAAGGTTTCCAATCTAAAAGTTGAAATAATTTTTTTCGCAACTTGGCTGCTGGACTGTACTTGAATGAATGCACGGGTTATGCTGAGGGAAGTAATTTATTGCCCATCTTTACATCTTATTCGGTACAGAAGAAAGAAAGGATACATCTTCTCTTTCAAATCACAAAAGACCTGGACACTTTTATGTTGTGGCAGCTGTAAAATAAAGTTGGTAAAAAAACCTTGTAGCATTTCCGTCATTGCTATTGCCGCTGACTTGACGAGGTTTGTCTATTATTAAACCAAAATCGTTACGGAAACGTTCCAACACAGTTTTATCTTAGTTTCTTTTTCTCTATTATTTTCTTCGGTGATCGTAGTATCTTTTGGAATGAAGATTAAGGGATATATTAAGTACTAACTCCATAAACCTGATCCAAGCGTGTAAAGTAGGTAGCTCAAATCTGAATGTTTCCTCTCTCCCTGGTTTTTGTTTTATACGTGCAAAATCGTTTATTTCTCTCGACTTGGCTAGGCACACATTACATGTGACACTCGATGGTATATTTGTTGAAAAACTGGAACCACTTTACCATCTATCATTGTGTGTGCTTTACAGAAAATCTTTTTCATGTATCATTACAGAAGAAGGCGTTAATGCAAATATTTGTGATTCAATTTCCCCGACAATACTTCTGGTTTTCTCGGGAGTTTCTTTTGTAAACTCTATAAGAATAGGACGACAAAAGTGTTGGCAAACCCATATATTTTATGTTACAAAAACTAACATATTTTGAATAGAAGTACAGTCAATATTATTATTATATAAACATCGATAAGAAGTGTTTATGTTATCATACTTCACTTGAACGTGAGAATGCTGACAAATTAGTTCTTTGTACTAGGGATTTTAATAGTTAGTTATACGTAGACATCTCGTCTGTAAAGACAGTGCCATTTAAAACGTATCAAATAATTATTAATAAACTATCAAAGACTCACATTTGTTTTATTTCACAGTCTAGTATTCTAATAAAAAGTTCATTAACGAGTGTGATGGATTCTGCCAAATAATATTGGCCATTACCTTCGTTAAGTGGTATAATACAAGCGATAAATATCAACAGATTGGAATCGGATATTAGTTGGCTTTGTCTAACAAAATTTGTTTATATTCGCTTTGCCCAGAAGAACCATCAAATCCCCACTTACTGTATAAAGTCTACCCCTTGTCATCAGGTAGATTATTCAAGCAATAGCAATCTGTTAGCTGTGTGATTTAAAAAAGATTGCAATTTTACCTGTGCAATTAAGTCGGTTATCTCGAAATTATTCGTATAACATTTCTTTTTATCTTCCATATACCTGTGAAACAAATTAAGACCTATACTTATAACATAATTTCTGTAAAACAGGAAACAGTGGATTCTTGTCACTAAAGACATATTTGATTATGTACAAACATTTTAAGAAATAAATTATCAGCAATGACGTTACAATGATGAAAATATTAAATTATTTTGCCTACATAAAGACACAGATGTTACACACCTTGCACAATCGAAAGTAATGGCAGAATAGTGTTAATTAGACCCATAATAGTAATAAAAATTACGTATTACAATAATCTACTGTTTATTTATATCCGGTAGGCATACTTCTCACTTATTTCGCAATTAGTTTTTCTTTCATACCGGTTAATAAATATTGATATTCAAGGTCTCACAATGCATTAGCATGTGCAAAAAAGAAAAACAATTTTAGCATTAAAAGATGTTAATATACCAAGTTGCATATAATCGTTAAAATACCGACAAAAAATATACAGGGTGGGGCAATAGTGCGTCTGACTTCGATATCTCGAGTTCTACGGTGGCTAGACATTTAAAAAAAAAAAAAAAGTAAACTAGATACAAAACTCTATAACCGGAAATTATTTTCGAATATATAGGGCGAGGCGAAGACGAAATTACAGGATCAAGTGCCTTTTTTGTAAATGGAGTGCTATGTATATCAGTAAATTTTTTTGAAGCCTCTTTCTAGACTCTATTCATTCCTATATTATTATTGACTATCTCCCAACCACTCGGATGTAATGAATTTGTTTGTTGAAATAATGCCATCTGCAGATGCACAAAGCCACAATTATGGGTTTTAAGAAAAACTTATGTGAATACTAATTACGAAACATCTAATTAAGGTTTCTGAATCATTTCTACTTCCTAAAAATGTACAGAGTGGCCAAAAATTATTTTTCAATTAACAACTTTTTAAATTGAATTTTCTCAATTTTTTCAAATGGGAAATCCCGTATATTTTTCAACAATGTGATGTAGAAATGAAAAACGAACATTCCCTATGGCTAATTGCAACGATTTTCGTTTTATTGAGCAATAAGTACAAAATTCAAGAATTAACTTAAAAAATAGAGGTGTTTCAAATAATTCATTAGAAAAAATTATATGAAATGCTCCACATGTTGCACATTTTGATTGACACACGTCTTTATGCGCTTTTGAAATGAGGCCATTTAGTGGGTCCATTTCGTCCAATCCATTGAAGTGGGTAAATAGTATTTAACTGGTCCCTTACTGTAACAGTTTTTATTTTTTCATTTTTTTGCTGTTTTCGTTATTCGACAGGCAATAAAACCTGTGTTTAGTATAAACTGTCTTGTACAAACGAACATTTATCGCACTTATCGGTCGTCAGTTATCATTTGTATTAAATTTAAAATATTTCGAGTTTTACAAAATAAATTTTAACGAAGCGGAACTTGTAGACATGACTTTTGGTTTGGGTGAGTCAGGCAGAAATTGTTTGTTTGCCAATAGAATTTATAAGCAAAGGTATCCTAAAAGAAGGATTCCTAAAAAATTGACCCACTAAATGGCCTGTTAGATCCCCAGATCTTACAAAAATGGATTTCTTTTTATGGGGATACGTGAAGGAAATTGTTTATAAAGACACACCAACAACAGTACAAAATATGAAGGAAGGGATAACTGCCTTTAGATCTATCACACGGGCAATTTTAGGAACAGTAGAAACCTCATTTCAAAAGCGCATAGAGACGTGTGTCAATCAAAATGGGCAATATGTGGCGCACTTATTATAATTTTTTCTTACTAAATTATTTGAAGAAACCTCTATTTTTTACGTTTATTCTTGAATTTTGTACTTATTGCTTAATAAAACGAACATGGTTGCAATTAGCTATTGGAAAGTACTTACACGGAATGTTCATTTTTCATTTCTACATCACATCATCGAAAAATATACAGGGTCTTCCATTTGAAAAAATTGAAAATATTCAATTTAAGAAATTCTTAATTGAAAAATAATTTTTGACCACCCTGTATATTTTTAGAAAGTAAAAAATGATTCAAAAACATTAATTAGATGTCTCGTAACTAGTATTCACATTCACAAATTTTTCTTAAAACCCATAATTATTGTGTCTTTGGTGATTTTTTTCAATATACATCTGCAGACGGCATTGTTTCAACAACAAAATTCATTACATCCAAATGGTTGGGCGATAGTGAATAATAATATGAGAATGAATAGTCTAGAAAGAGGCTTCAAAAAATGTACTATTATATATAGCATTCAATTTTTAAAAAAATGCACTTGATCCTGTAATTTCGTCTTGGCTCGCCCTGTATATTCAAAAATAATCTCCGGTTATAGACTTTTTTATCTAGTTTACTTGTATTTTTTTCTTTTAATTTCTAACTATCGTAGAACTCCAGCTCTCGAAGTCCGACGCACTATTGCCCCACCCTGTATAATTAAATACTTGACAATATGATTATGTAAAACTCTGTTTCACCCGACCAATTATATACTTATGTATTTATATCCAGTTTATCTTCATATTCACTGAAAATAATTTAAATGAAAAAATAGCTACAATATTTTAGATGCTCAATTTAATTTTTCATATCAATGAAAAAAATAACTAAACTACTAACTTAACTACTCAATAAATAAAGCGGCAACACAGCACTTTATGCGTAGTTGCGGATCTGCGTTGTGCAATCAGTAATGAGAAAATTTGCAAATATCAAGACACGAAAAATAAGTTGTTAAATTTGTTTTATAGTAGGTTAATCTGACATCTACAATTTTTGTTAATACGAAAAGCGAGACGAAAAGTGACTTTCGTAAAACAACACTAAATAAAAAAAAAGCATTAAATTCGTATTTTATTCAAGTTTCAAGTTTGCAAATATTACCTTGGTAGATAATGAAAGGTCATTTTCGTTTTACACAATTGTGTTTGCCCCTCGAAGGAGACGTTTTTGAGCAGAAAACATTGAAACTGTTATTTAGGCAATTGTTCGCTGGTGCGCAATCTGACATTGTCCTTGATACGTACATATGTTGTTTGATGAATTTTGAAATATGTCGATATATTTTTCACCAGATTCTGAAAAAAAAGTTTTGCAAATATTTGACAAACTGTCTACGAAATAACCTGGGCATACAATCGCATTTTTTTCTCCACCAAACTTCATTTAGTTTTGATAATTATTATGCTTAAAATATCGCTTGACTCCCATGCTCCAATATTAAGATATGTCATAACCAAATTTCACCAACCGCCACTGACAACGTTTAAACTGCTCCAACAGACTTTTTCAGTAATACCAACAATGTTATTACCAGAACCTATCGTACAGAAGTATAAAAATAAACACTCGAATAAACATAATGAATACAATTTTTTGACAGTAGTCAATTATCTGTCTTTAACTTTATTTGATGCAGATATGTATATTATATTGCAATTCATAGGAATAACTACCTTATTTGTA
Organism: Rhamnusium bicolor; assembly: GCA_029963845.1. Taxonomy (NCBI): domain Eukaryota; kingdom Metazoa; phylum Arthropoda; class Insecta; order Coleoptera; family Cerambycidae; genus Rhamnusium; species Rhamnusium bicolor. Next base: position 1,280,565 of record JANEYF010005661.1, on the reverse strand, counting down.
CTTATAATATTTATCTCTAATATTCAATTTATCGATTAATACTCTTAATAAAAAGACCCGTAAAATTACATATCAGAATTAATCATAATATTTACATATCTTTGATAAAAAAACTGATAAAACAAATATCTGCCCAATAAATTCAACACATTGTGTACATGATACAAAAAATCATTATGAAAGGATTTATTTTCAAACTCATGGTGAAAATAAATATAGTTTAAAAAAACTAAAAAACACGCTTTTAAAGCACATCAAACTAAAAAAGTGAAAAATAATTATTAATATAAACAGAAAACAATAATGAACGAAAAATACTAGTATTATTGTGAAAAAAAGCGTGGGTTGCTCGATATACGAAAAATATGGCACAAAGCGCCCCACGCTTTTTTTCACAATAACACTAGTATTTTTCGTTCATTATTGTTTTCAGTTTATATTAATAATTATTTTTCACTTTTTAGTTTGATGTGCTTTAATAGCGGGTTTTTTAGTTTTTTTAAACTATATTTATTTTTCACTTTTTAGTTTGATGTGCTATGAAAGCGTGTTTTTTAGTTTTTTTAAACTATATTTATATTGCTTATTGATGCTGATATTATAACATATTACGATCCAACAGATACTTCTGAAAAAAAAAATATATTTTTTTTCAGCCATAGACGAGATTTCAACTCACGCCCGAGGAGTCCCTCGTTTCGCGTCGACTAAGATTTGTGCCTTAGCCCGCTCGGCCATCGAACGAACTGAGAATCACGGAATGTACTAACAGTAATAAGCCACTTGCTCTCACGCAGAGGATACGTGAGGAAAGGAAATTATTTAATTCTGGCGATCCTGATCAGGATAATGATATAAACTTATCAAATTATTGTATTGTTACCGGTTCTTCGTAAGTGTACAAAGTTTCAATTAAATCTGTCCGTTTAAAGTGGATCAAAATCGAGTCCAAAGAGTCGGTTACAAACAAACAAACAAACAAACATACAAGTGAAGCTAATAAAAAAAGCGTGTTAAAAAGTCAACGATTTGGCGTTAAGATTTTCTGCAGAAAAACGTCTCCTTCATCAAGTAAATACACTTTGTGTAAAGCGAAAATGATCCTACCAATGGAATACGAAGAGCTAAATTTAGTTAGTAAATCCATTCAGCACTTAATTCGATGAAATCCTACCTAAAACTAATTTCTACATAATAATGAAATCGAATTCGAGTACAATTTTATAGCAATTTTTCATCAGTTTAATCCCCGCCCACATGTGGAGCACTTTTTATAATATCTTCTGGAATTACATAAAGAAAATATTTTTAATTTTTATTACAAAATTTGCAGCTATTGTTCAATAAATCGAAAATGGTTACAAATAGCCATAGGGCTGTACGTACAAAAAATGTTCGTTTTTCAATTCTACATCGCATCGTCCAAAAAATATACAGGGTGAAAAAAATTGAGAAAATTCAGTTCAAATACTTGTAAATTTAAAATTTATTTCTGGCCACCCTGTATACTTTTAGGAAGTGAAAATGGTCAAGTGTCATCACACAGATGTCTTATAAGTGGTACTAACATATTTTTTTCTTAAAAACGATAATTGTGACTGTAGTGATTTTTTTAATATACACGTGTAAATGGCATAATTTCAACAAAAAAAAAAAACATTACATCCAAGTGGTTGGGAGAAAGTCAATAATAATACAGGGGTGGAAGGATGCCACAAAGAGGTTTCACAAAATGTTCTGATATATAGGGCATTCCATTTAAATAAATGTTAGTTGACCCTGTAGAATCGTCTTGGCTCGCCATGTATATTCGAAAATAATTTCCGGTTATAGATTTTTTTGTCTAGTTTATTTAAGTTTTTATATCAAGTTTCTAGCTATCATAGAACTCGACATATCGAAGTCGGACGCACTATTGTCCCACCCTGTATATCTGGTCAATAATACATACAAAAGGAGTTACAGCCTTTTAAAGATGGAGAGAAAAAATATTGCTTGTGGTGTAACTCAGAAACCATAACATATACGTATATCAAACTTTAGAGGTTACTTTTTGTTTAGTATCTTATTGGTGTCCTATACAGGGCGTCCGGAAATAACGTTCTAATATTTCGGAGGGGTGGTTTTACACCCGAAAATATGAAGAAAAGTTCATATGAACCGGGGTCTGGAAATGCTTCCTAACAGAACTACGCCCCTCCAAAGATGGTACAAAAAAATTGTTTTTCCTAATTTTTTTAAAAACTACTGCTACTAGAGAGATGAAATTTACAACATGTACGAAATTTCATCATTCAATTAAAAAAATAAAGTTGTTGGCCCTTCTACGCCTTCGTAAAAAGCTACTTATGCAATTAATATAATATTCCCTAAAACTGTGACTTACGAGTACTAGCTCCGACATACTTGTAGTTATATCATTACACATTCATGTTCATCCTTATATGGAGGGTTCAGAAGCTATGTAAGTCATTAAATACAATAACTGAGATAATTGAATGTGTTCAAAATTAATTAAAAAAAAAATAACCATTAATATTAAAAAAATAAGAAGTCATTTTTATTTAAAGGTAACATACATAGGGAACTAAGTAGAAAAAAAATAAAGCTAGAACTACAAGATTTAAAAAAAAACGAACTAATTTTTCAAAAAATGTTGACTTATGTCATATGTCCACCGAAAATTTGGAACTCTTCAATCTATGCATTCATCAGGATCATTTTCCGCAATAAATCCAGTTTGATTTTCCGTTGAAGTTGACGCTCTAGTTGTAGGATTTTTTGTAAGCAAACATTTGTAATATGGATGGTGTGGTGGAATATATTTTATCAAACCAAACATGTGCTTTTTTTAAATTTCTTTCACGGGTCTTCGGTTTGTATACAGAGGGTCCTGGAAAATATTAAACAAATTTGGAAGTCTACCTTTTAATGCCGATTTTGAAATATCAATTTCATAAAACGGAAAATCATCTTGGAAATTTTTTTTATAAAAGATTAAATTCGGTTTATTTTTGCAGTACCTTAGCCACTTTATATGTTCAACCAGTTGACGTTATGTCCAAAAGGATCATGATCTGACAGTGACAATAACGGTTCCTCACTTACTTCACCCATTTTATGAAAAAAAATAAAGAAACGTGCTACAGTCACAAATTTTATGAATGACTTACGCTAACTGTCCTCTGAAAATCTTCCTAAATAATTCTACAGACAATATAGTTGTTGCCACCTATTGATGGAATTCTAAAATAGTGACTTGACTGGATTGTCAACTGAAAGTTTGGACAATGAAATGGTTTTTGCAAGTCGTAAGAGAGTTTCAATGAAATAGTGACTTACACTGATTAGCTTCTGAACCCTCCATATAATGCAACGTTGTCTGACTAACAAAAAATACAGGAATATTTTTTATATTGAACATTTTTCTTATAGAACTAATTTTGATGGGAAGCAAACATTTTGGAGGAGGGTCCCGGGCCCCATAAATCTGCCAGTGATTCTTTCTGATGGTGATAATAAAAATAAAATAAATATAGGTACAGTATGGTCAGTATGGTTAAAGAATGCAGATTCTAGTGCTCTTCACAAGAACCGGCGGGCTGTGCTTATTCGGGGCCACGGGGCCCTAGGTTATATGTATTTGCAGGACTCGGCATTCGACATAAGGCGATATACAAAATATTTTGTTGAATTGTTAATTTCAGTTATTGGATGTTTTTAAGGGCGCAATAATTACGTATTGTTATAATAGGAACTGTATTGTTGTTATTGTGTTTTGTGTTGTTCAGGTCATGTCAAACAACAACAAAAATCACAGTGAATAGAATCCCCTTCCGAGGCCTATAAGTAATCTATGGCAGGGTTGCCAGATCTTCGCTGGTCAGACGGAGGCTTCGGTTTTTGACCATGATTTCCAGCCTCCAGCAGGCAGAAAGAGATCTCCGGCAAAACTCGCAGAACAAAAAAAATGTATTTCTTTTGTTCAAACTATAGGGAAGTTGGATGATATCCCAGGGTCGGATTTGAAACCTAATATTATATTCAGAAAAATGCGCGATAGTAATAAAATAAATTGTAATTTCTGACAAAATTTGGCCTATCTCCATTAAACGTAAATTATATTGTTTACATCATTGCACTATGCATTTAGCAATTTTGTTCAGTTCGAGAATATTCAAGCTAGAGATCTGTTGTGTGTGCGGTGAGTATAAAGTAATTTTTTGTTTATTCAATAGTTTCTGTTTAGTGTAGTGCTTTAGTGGATATAAAAATGGTGAGACAGTCCGAGTCTTCGTTATGAAAAGTGTACCACGTTAAACTGTCATAATTAAAAGTAAAACAATAATAATTACCTAACTATTTCATTCGTCGCATTTGACGCACATTTAAAAAAAATCTCCGGCAGAGAGTAAATGCATATCTGGCAACCCTAATTTATGGTGACGAGGCACCCATAAACGCGGGGCCATAGGCTGCAGTGCTACTGGGCAATCCGTCGCTGACAACAAAAAATCATTATCTCAAAAAATTAAGATTTCATAGGCTTGTGTCCACCTTCACGTAATCACTAGAATTTTTTATTTCAACAAATTTTAAAATCCCTTCCAGAAGTCCGTATATTGCAAAAAAAGGTGCGAGTCCAAACAAATTAAATGTAATTATTTAATAATTCTAGCTATTATTGTAATATAGTAGGCCAACATGACGCGAGACAAAACCACGTGGGGTCTGAAAAGACAGGAACACCGCTTAAAACAGTTGTTGAACAAGGACAGCGTTAGATCAATACCGAAAGAGACACCAATAGAGACCTGCCCAATTTCTATCACTACGTACCACATTACTTACCCACCATGAAAAATTACCAGTATCTAACAGGAATAAGATAAATAGGTATATGCATTGAAACATGTCACGTTTGTCATAACTCGTAACATACACAACAAAGCGATTTAATAGCCGCAAATTTACTGTTTATTTTGTATATGCTTGTGAATGTTACCCAACAATGCAATAAAACAATTTAACATGGTTAAAAACCGGTTGGATTTTCTTTAGGTGTCATTGATTCTATTATAATTGGCCTTGTTCTTTCACTTACATTATTATTACTATTATTATTAATTACAACTAAGGTTAACTCCGAAAAACAGACAACCGCTTCATAGGTATTACCAAATTTCTAGGAAAGTTAGAATAAGTGCTAGCAAAGTATGAATGAAAACAGAATCATATTGTGCCCAACAGTCAAAAAACCACTGCAATTTTAATAAACGTAAACACCTGTGCAGTGTAACTTACCTATATTTCGCAATTCTTGGTAAATATCATACATAATTTCCTAATATTTCCATTTTGCAAGAAACACTATTTTATTTGACTTTTCTTCATTTCTTTCGCGTGCCGAAAAAAAATTAAAAGTACTTAGTTTTCAACTAAATACCTCGAAGTCCGGAAAGCCGAAGTTTAGGACAGAAATACACCCGCGTTTGCGATACTGTCTGAACTAGATACCGTAAAATAAATTCACAGATTTTCCCTATTTTGTGGAGATCCCACGCTATGATAAGAAACAGACTTATACGAATGATTAAGGTTAAATAAAGACAAGAGTTTGACGTGGCATTAAAACAATAGGATTATGTAGTTGCATTGACCGTACGTAGAAATTTTGGATTATACTGTCTTCGTCGAACGCACTTCACATATTTCCATGAAAGACAAAGAGAGAAACTTGATAACAATATTTTACATGCCCTGCAAATTGCTCGTGACATCTATCAGGAATATTCTGCTTTACTGACAGAAAATAATTGTTTTCTGTAATTATTATTCTAATAGTGCTATTCACCACCAGTAGTACTAGAAGATTATTAAAAGGGAACGCAGTAAATAATTGTAGCGTGATTTATAGAAGGCAATTCTGGACGAATTTTGCATATACTAAAAATTTGAATGAATATTTCTGGCTATTTAACATATAGCAAAAGTTGTAGAACCTACAGAATTTTTCAATTTTTTAAAATCTCGGCACATTCTGCGCGACATCTACCAATCACTCTCCAGTACTATGGGCGGTTAATTTATAAAGGATCATATCGAGATCATATCAATATACATATTAACCAATCCTGTAGCGCTTAAATTGCCTTCAACCACCAGGTGGCGATACTGAGTTGTCTTCAACAGGTGGCCAACACGATTATTAAAATTTATAGAAAATATACATGTTCTATGAGCCATTCCCATCAATCGAGTTAGAGTTCACATAGGAGCTGAAAACCTAATACGACCTTAATTTATTATTGCATATTTTTCAAGTTACTTCTTTTAATAACGATACCTGTGCCATCTATTATGAACTAATGAACTACAAAATCGCGCTGCCAAAAGTTCCATACGAGGGGTCATAATGTATATTATTAATAAAATAAAAGCTTCTTGTTACTGCAAACCGAGGTCCGTAAAGGAACCTCGACTACAAACAATATTTTGTTATAAAATAACTTTCAATTAACTGTTGTTTGTAAGTTAAATCAATTATTTTATAATATGTAAAATAAAAGGCAAAATAAACTGAATACTTTCTCTTGCGACATCTAGAGACTTATAAAGGAACTTTTCAAAATTTTTATTTTTTAGTGATTCTGGTGACCAATAGATGACACATAAAGTAATTGTTTAATATATCCTTCAACCCTCATCAGAAATTAAATCAGGCTGAAATAGTTCCTCTGGCACCAAGATTTATCCAGATTTTTATGTAGCGTAATATTTATGAAAGGCCATCCATATGTAGCTCAATTTCTCGGTTGGAAACAAAGCTATCGTTATTTTCGCTTTTTAGTTGGCATTGATTTTTGGATTATATTGTGTATTTTTGACATAGATGGCACCATTTTCTGACAAATAATTTCGAACATTTTTTTTGTTTCAGAAATACATTGGTAAGTTGCAAATATGAATCTGAATAAGCGGGAACAAGAAGACCGGGATGAACTTTTTCAAAATCGGATAGTGTATTCCCTGCCCTGCCGTTTAGGGTTATGGAATGAAGATCTGGCATTGAGGGAAGAAAAAAACTCTGTTACTGCTTACAAAAAAGATCACTGCCAGTTACTGATACAGAAAACAAAAAAAATGTTTAGGAATGTACTCAGCCCTACAGCGTTAGTTGCTGAAACGCCATATGTTCTATATAGTAAAAATTATCAGATTGCAACGTCTGACATAACTTCCGATGGCGGATTTACCGGATTGTTCCTATCAGGCGTTATCAACGAGAGAGACATAGACGAGGTCCAACATTTTAAACATGGATGTACATTGTCTGCATCTACCATAAAGGAACCTTGTGTGCGTAACACTTTTTAAAATTATGGGTGCTCAAGCTAACAAAGGAGATCAACCCGTTATTTATGGAGATGATGTTTTTCTTCAGATTTCTGAAAGTGAAGAAAACCCTTTATTTATACAATGTGAAAATTTTACGACAGATACGTTTGGAGGGCACTTAACATTAAGGTTGTCCGAGAGCCCAGATATTTATTGCAGGTTTGGATTTTGATGAGTACTTGTAGGCATATTTTTCAAATGGACAAATGAAATGTACCAAATAGTTTTCCATGGCAGCCCCATATGCCTTTTATTTTACTACGCACCTGAATTTTTAATCATATTTTGCTTACAACAAATGTAGGTACCTACATTATGCGAAAAGCCTTGTATTTTAAACTTGGCATTAATAACCGATGGATTTTTTTAAACTGTTTGATCATCACATAAACTTATGATCTCTTTACTTTTTAATCATGGTCTAACATTTTCACATTTTGCTGAAAATGTTAATGGTAACCCTAATTAATATTTTTCAAATATCAGATACGATCTTTTTTACAAGGCCCCGACCACCTGATCATCTGAATAAATACATTACTCAATTATTTATGCGATCCGGGCCTAATACGTTTTATACACTATTAAAAGATAACTTGCCGAATATAATACATTGTGTCTTATTTTGATTGTTCACAGATTCAAATTTTTCCACTTTGACCCACAAAGGCGATACGAGACCATAGGTACAACTTTTAAACCAAATACAAGGCTTATAATACAACACACCGCATCTGGAAGGAATCTGGCAGTAGAACAAACTGAATGGATACCCTCATTTTATGGACCCGAATGTATTGTTAGTTGTCATACCTATAGGGACTCTCATAAAATGGAAACTGCAGAAAACTTCTGGAAAATAGTCTGTGCTCCGATATCAAATACGGCTATGTTTGTTCGAGCTGCTAAAGGAGAAGATATACCACATGAATTGTTTGCTTGATTTGTTCTAATAAATATAAATGCATAGACTTTCAATTTAAAGTGAATTAATTCCATTTTCCTTAGTTAAGCAAGTTTGGAAAATTATATGAATTTCACGCTTCAATCATATTTTTATTCCTTAAACTTCTGGTTAAATTTTTAAAATGTAATGTAAGAACTTTTGTCTCCTAAATGTGTCACGAATAACATTCAACCTGATAAACTTGCCAGGTGACAAAATGTTTTATAGGCATTCCACGATAAGCATTAAAGACAAATTTTTATACAGGCAATGTATTGGTGTTTCTACAATTATTATTATTTTTCTACTGTTCTCTGGCAGCTATTTTTTTTTAATTCCCTTTCCTCTTATTCCTGTTATCATATAATCTATTATGCGCAATATATTTTTTCGGATCAATTTATGTGAAAATTTCAAATTTTTTCGATTTTTAAGTCCACCACATATGCGCTTACTGCTTTCTTAACCTGTGACCCTCAATGAGTTGCTATCAAATTGACAAGACAATCCTCTTTGAAAAAGAACAAATTACTTGTTTTATATCTTTTGATTTATCTCAAATAGTTGTTCAATTAAAATAATAATAATGACAGACTGGGCTCGAGATATTAATTCACATGGTTTTTCCAACAGATATAATAACCTCTTAACTATTTGCTTTTTTAATGCCCTCCACATAACCAATATGAGAGAACAAAACAATTTTACTACATACCTTTTGAAACAACTTGTATTGATTAAGTTGGTTATAAATTGTGGGTACATTAAAAAAAAATCAAAATTTTTTAAGATTATATTTTTAATGTTTTTAGGGAACAAACATTCCATCACATAATAGTTCATTTAATTACTCAGATATACAATAACAACTTTTGAAAATAAGTTAAAACTATTTACACATTTTTAAGATAACAAAATTTTATCACTTTCGCACATCCTTAAAACTTATTTCAACGTCAAATTGATTTAATTCAAAAAAATTTAGTATTACCTCACCCAAATATCATCCATGGATCTGTCTGATAAATACTTTTCCGGCAATGCTTTCAAAGTTTTCATCGTTTCTAGGTAAAAAATTATCTCAGCTGTAACGACCCCATGTTGTGGACCTCCATTATTTTGTATGTTCATTTTTTACCAGTTGATCCCTTAATCGAGTCTTGAAATTTTTATGCAAAATTTCATAAATATCATTGACCTAAAAAAAATTTAAATTGATTTTTAAAATATTAATAATTGTTGGTTAGATTCTGCATGATGACAATTTAAAATTTATATGAATTAACGAAGAATTTGGTTTTCATTCAGGAGTGCTTTAATATCAAAGTTGTAATAACTTGAACATAGCTGAATATGCATATTTATTTGATTAACAGTTTGCACTATTACTATTTTAAATTATAACATTTCTTCCATCTCATCACAGAGGCTGCTCGAGGTGTTAGTAAAGCGATATTTCTAAATGCAATATGTATAAGTAGCTTCTTAATAATAATAATGCCACATACAGTACAACCCCCTGTATCCCTAAACTAACGTTGTGCGAGAGGGGAGTACACATTTAGAAACAACAGACACACACCCAGTGGTGTAACAACACAACACAACACAATGTGAGGCCCTTGGCAAATTCTTAGACTGGGGTCCTCAAAGAATTAAGTTCGGCATTGTTTTTATTATAGGTACTTTTAATGTCTCTTAGAACCTCAGTTAGCTTAATCAGCGCTGGTGCAATCAAGTCTATTTTTTTAAATAACAGAATTATAAAATAAGAAATAAATATTACTAGTTGATTTTATAATTTTATTGACTTTTTTATTGTTACATTCATACATGAAACAAAAATTAATTTTTTTTCGGGCTTTCATTTCGGCAAAATTGTCAATTACCTCATCAACTTTTATTGTCCCATGGAATTCCTTAAATATGTTTTTGTTAATTTTAATTTTGAGAACGATCGTTCAACACTAGCGGTAGTGACGGGGATTGTCAAAAATAACATTAAAGCAGTGCATACTTCAGGGAAACTTGATGACACAAAATAATTCTTTATAATTAATAAATCTGCGTCTTAACTATTATGCAACTGTTGGTTAGCAACTGAGTCTTTTTGGTTATTTCCAACTCAAGAACCAATCACATTTAGCGCTACCTCAACTGTTGTGTCGACTGAATGCAAGACACTGTAGATAGTTATGTTGGTAACACGGAATGACGGAGTTGTTGTTCTTCTCTGCTGATGCAGGGTGGACCAGATTTTAATCGAAAAACTTAGAGAATCGATAGAACACGCCAAAATAGTATGGATTTATCATGTAAACTTATAGTCAAAAATGCTTGGTTTTCGATATAGAGGAGATTGAACTTTTATTATATTTTCAATTTTTCCCATATATCTGAAGCAATAATTGAAATATTGATATGAAATTTAGAAGGTGAAGGTTACCTACATTAATACACAGTAACACAGTTTTAATCTCTACATTCCAGCCAGTGGCAATGAAGAATGTCAAAAGATTTTCTTGCCAAAAAGTATACCACCAACCTAGGCTATTTTTTTTCTTTCTTTTACTACATCTACTCTCATTGATGCACAAAAAAATGTTCATGCAAGTTTTTGATAGAATGCAAAATACAGAATGCTTCTAAATTATTTAGTTGATTAAATTCACAAAACATGCATCTAACAATAGCAACAAAAATATTTATTTATCATTTGAGCAATAATAAACATGACAAGAAAAAACGTTAAAGTAAAGTAATTGTTCAAAATGTCACCCATCGACTTCAATACATTTTCGACAATGTTGCTCTAGCAACTGCACATAGGCAGATATTTGGCATATTTCCTCGTCGTGATGTACTCTTTTTTTTTATTTATCAATTTTACTTTCTAATCCATTGTTTTCCATAATAATTTATATCTGCACTTGTTAGGAATATTCAAAGATATTTTAAAAATGCTTTTTTATAAAAAAATTATTGATTATTAAAACAATTCGAATACCTCGAAGTGTAAAACATCTACGGTTAAAATATTTAGTCACATAAGGGTAAAAAAACATAGTAAATTGTATACATTCTCAATGGCGAATTTATGTTCATTATTAATTTATCTGGTTCTATTTACTTCTGAACTGTCTGAAGCATTTACTGTTTTAAGTTTAACTGATTCAAAAAAATTACCAAAAGGTCATAAAACGTGGCCATCTGAAGCGAACATATGGTATATATTTGAAAATAATCAGCATTAATGTTTATTTTTTATAATTTGGATATTAATGTGCACAACTATCAGCTGATAGGTAGATTTTTTAAATTTTCCATTCTCATTAATAATTGCAGTCTTGTTTATGCTATACAAGATAAAAAATGTGAAGTAACAAAAGCAAGATAGTGTTATCAGCATTTGTTTCGTTTACATTTAATATTTGCATTCACGAATATGTACATAACTTTTTTACAGTTGAAAATATGTATTAAAAATATTTTTTCATTACTTTAATACATGTAAAGACTTGATATTGAAATGTAGGTCTTATGTATTTATCATAAAAAAAATTATATTGTAAAATATGTTTACAACAAAAAGTACTACAATTTTACATAACCATTTTTTATTCTCAAAGGTATCTTGGGTGACAAAAGTGATATAAAATTTTGAAACAAGGCAGCTGAAGAGTACATGGGAACAACTATCTTAGTCACATTGCAACAGTATTAAGAAAAATCTTTTTTTTTTTTAAGACAATGCCTTTGAATAAATGAGGAAATATGAGACAAAAATAATTCCTTCAGACACCAACTTAAGAAATTTAAACTTAATTTTTCTGAGTACTGGTGGAATTTATCTTAGATATTTTTTTTCTGTACTCTTCAATTGTTATTTTACAAATCAAAACTATTGTCAAAATACCAAAGAACATTTGGTATTTAGTAAAAAAAAAAAATTACAATATCTTAAACAGGTTTTTTATTATTTTTTTGCAAATACAGCAAGGTAGTCTCTATAATGTTCACATTATCACAAGTTTATGTAATCACGAGATTTAAATTTTTTCTTTTTCTGCGACAACAAAAAAAAATGTTAATATTTCATTTAAACAGCTATATTGAAAATATGTATATGATTAACAGAAAACCTAGCTGTCAGTAGTGAATGCATTTTTTTATTGAGCGTACTATGCGAAAGATAGCATGTTCGAATTCCAACTAAAGCAATTTTGTTATTGTGTTATCTTTGTGATCCTCTTCTTTAATTATTAATCCAATAAACATTGAGCGGGAAATTTAAGGGCTGATTCTTCAGCCAAGTTTTTTGTACTTAAAATAGGTAGTGATCACTGTTACCAGCAAAAACTTGTGTATAATCAAAATACTTGTGTTATTAAAACAAATTTAATTTTAGAAAATATTTAATAACCCCCAAAATAGCTATTGAAATTTGTTTGAAAAATTCTTTTCACAAATATTCTTTATTTGATAGAATTTACGGTATATAAAACATAAATATTAGTTTTTTCGATTTATTGCAGCTATATCAACATTCAGAGTGATTCATTGGGGACGGACCAACCGAGTTTAGCTAAAAACACACAAAAGCCTAAATAACTCCTAAACTAACAAATTTTGCATATGTAACACAAATGGGGGTCAAATCGATGCGTCGGTTGGTCCATCCTCAGTGAAACACCTGGTATACTTATTTGACAAAATCAATTGACATCTCATAATCAGACAAAAACGTTTATCAAAATCAAGCATGGAAAACAAAAAATGTTGCATAGAAATTCGTTCCACAACACCCGGAATTCTAAGATGAAAGAGAAGGCTTGGTTGTGTGTTTGTTTGTTAACTGGTATTAATAATTATAGCAATAATAATAATAATAATTACATTTTTTATCAACATTATTTACGCATAAGGTAAGCAGGATCAGAAAATTTGAAAATTATGCCAATACATGTTTTTAGAAAATTGTCAGAGTCTATAAAAAAGTTAAAACTTGGGATCCCCAAGTTTATCTGATATCACAATTACCTTTTATTGATGTGAGATAAAATTGTATTACTACAGTGTTCTCAGTAATTCCCTTAATCATTTTTGCGATAATTGCATATCCATTCAAAATTTTCTCAAAAATTTTACTGTAGCAAATAATTTACAACATATCTAAAAATATATTAACTTTTGTTTCTTATTTTATAAATTTAAATTTCTCATTAAATGAAGCATAACTTCTTATTTGGTGCTTATACAATAAGTAACATTTATTATGTGAAAGTGGAAAGAATTCAAAGAAATAAATAAATTTTATATGATTCATAAATTTAATAATAATAATTTTACCTATATATGATTTTATTGATTTGATGATTTGTATGAACAATTCATTTTATATAATACACAATAAAAAATGATTATTTCAAGGTTCTTCTCAATATAACTTTATTCAGAAACATGTTTTTAATAGAACCTACTAAATTTATTACTTTTAATATTAATTTAATAAATATTTTATATCATTTTATCTTTATTTTTTAATTATGTCATATATTGGTAAGTATAGTAGGACTTATACCATAGCTATCTTTGCTACTAAAAAACAGAAATAAATACCGTTACCTTAAAAAACCGTTTCGGCATTCCTTTATATTTACCCTGCAACATAATATATAGGAAACAAAAAATACAACAAAAAAATTTTCGAAGGGGTAAACCTACGGGTTTAAGAAACAAATTATTGGTTTTTACACTATTTTAAATTCAAGATTGCTATGTTATATGTCCTGCTATATGTACCTATGATAAATATCTTATTAAAATCAAATCATATTACGTTTTTAAATTTAATATTCTATACTGTACAAATTACAATTCCCACACCTTTAGGGGCTGAGGATTACGATTGTTATTATAATTTTTTTGTTTAGTCAATTAATAGGTACTATTTTAATTAAAAAACAAAAAAATTAAATACTTCTATCAGTCAGTAAAATGGTTGTTGAATATTGTTAGATGCTTTTAAGTACACACAGTTGAGTACTCTTTATGTCCTTAGTAGTACTTTTTATTTGTAGTTTTGTACATTCTTTTATTTTAATGTCAAATATTTCATGATTTAAATGAATGAAACTTAGAACAAAACAAATTAATATAATTTAAACTTCGCCTTCAAAATAACTTTATTTAATAATAATACCTACTACAAAGGTGAAATAGAACTATTTACCTAGAATGGTAATGTTTTAGTTACAATAGTTATCTGTCACATAATCCCGAGCCTAATGCTAAAATACATCAATACAATGTTTACCTGTTCCTCTGGCAGCACCGAACTAACAGCCTCATGCAGTTTAGTAAGATGTCTCGAAATATTCCTAAACTGTTTAGAGGGCACAGGGGGTTTGGCATCCCATTCATTCAGCTGATCGCCCAGCAGAGCATTCATAATTGACAGCACTTTTGTTTCCAGCTGTTGAATGTGATGTCCAATATCCTTCTCGACAACATCAAACCCACCTAGAGACTCACTCATTAAAGCATTAAAGTGCGCCCTAATATGTGGTATCATCCATAAAACTAACTGCAAAGACCGCGAGGCAAGTGCCAGGTTTGTACTGGTAATAGTTTTAAGTCCGGCAGTTCTTAATGCACCCGCACCAAGCACCAATTGACAAGATCTAGAATTAAACGTCCTTAACAATTCTGCTAAATGCCTACCAATCACTGGAGCTAGAAGCTGTAGGTCGTACGAACAAACACAATATTCACTTACAAGTCTAATTAATATTAGTACCGTTCCTACAGTGTAATATTTCTGCAAACCAACTTTTAAAGCGGCCGCCGGATTACTATCATACTTATTCGTAGTTATGTCTTCCTCTGTTGGGGAACCAGGTAGAGATTTAATTATAGAACCTAATGCTAACTTATCGACTAGTATTTGAATTTCAGTAGGCACTTCAGCTACTTTCCATCTTTCAGCGTCTAAAAGTAAAGTGAGTTTATTTTTTTCGTTGGCTGTGAAACTTGTGTACGTAATTGCCTGCTTGAATCTTAAAGGCAGCTTTCAGGGCAGCACTCTGCCTCCCCGCAGATATTCTCACACATGTCGGTAAAACTTTCTACAATATTGGACAGTTCGGTAACCTGTGAAGCCGTTATGGATTGTTTATCAGATTGCGTACTGATAAGTGATGCTAGTCGATCATTGCAGTAATCACAAACTGAGGTTAGAAGATCTTTAAGCTTGACTTCCACCCTAACGTGTTCTTCTAAACTGAGGAAATTATCAGTGTCTCTCATATTCAGTTGGGAATTTGGTAGCAACCCTGCGCTGGACGCTGCTGTTTCTTTTATAACATCGTGTACAGCTTTCACTCTTTGGATTAGCTTAACTGTAAAAAATTATCAAATAAGTAAATGAATAATAGCGAGTGTATATAGTGAGTCACATAAATCTAGCTCATAACACACAAAATATTTTTTTATCTACTTTATATTCAAAAGTATTGTACTCTATAATTTGTATAGGTAGGTAGGAACTAGACTTTGGTGTCTGAGGACAACAAAAATATTAGAAAAATATAAAAAGAAATCATTTTATTAATCTTCTTTACTACTTGAGATAAATCCATTCTCACATTCATGAAACCATGTATCAATATAATCTCTCTTTACCTAATACAAAATCCTAGATATTCAAGGGG
The DNA here is from genome assembly GCA_029963845.1 of Rhamnusium bicolor. Lineage (NCBI taxonomy): Eukaryota > Metazoa > Arthropoda > Insecta > Coleoptera > Cerambycidae > Rhamnusium > Rhamnusium bicolor. Next base: position 1,264,509 of record JANEYF010005661.1, on the reverse strand, counting down.
TTAAGTTACTTAGGGTGTGGTTAAAAAAACATTTTTTGTGAGAAAACCAAACAAATAAGTGATGGTATATTTTTAATACTGAATTGCTTGAATTCAGGCTCGTAGTATATCTGTTGGTAAAAAAAATTGTTATTTTGAATTCATACTCCCTTGTAAGAAAGTGGACTAGATCCTGTCCATAAAGTGGATGTTTAGTTTGGATTTTTTTAAATGTAAATGCAAAAGATAAAAAATTAAAAAACAGTGGGTGGAACAGTCCAAAGTAAAAAAAAACTGCTGCCAATTACTTGGGGATCAGAACTTCCTCACCGTAGTAATACTCGACGTGTGGTGGAGTTTATAATAAAAGTAATTTTTTGACACTTAAAAAAAGTCACATTTTTTGACGTTTCAAAAAAGTCACATTTTGACGTTTCAAAAAAAGCCACTTTGACGTTTCAAAAAGTCACATTTTTTGACGTCTTAAAAAAAGTCACATTGGTGGAATGTCACTAATATTTTTTTAGACAATGGGACCGATTTTGCTCATCAACGAACTCAATCTCTTCCTTGATCTCTAGAATGTGTGTACCAAATTTGAAAGCTTTATTTCAAAAACTGTAGCTGCTATCGCAAACCACAGAGACTGAAAATTATTTCTGTCTGAAATTTTGTGTATCGTCATAATTCGTCGAGATTCGTCCAGAAATGCAATAAAAATTTTAAAAAATTGTTTCACGAATACATAACTCCTCACTTTGAGGGTGAGGAAGTAAAACTAAAAAATAATTATCAATAGCACTTACTTAACGCCTCACTAGCCAATTTTAAAACTTTCAACCAACGAGCTGCATCCATAGATGGGGCAACCTCACCAGATCCCTTTATTTCATCCAATTCATCCTCCGCATCAGCCAGCTGCTCAATCATGAGCTGCTTCAATAGTGCTTGAGCTGCCGTCACAGCCTCCTGTTTGTAAGTTTGCAGAAACTGTAAATGGTTCTGCCTTAGTAAACCAGCTACCAAACTAACTAACCTCTCAGTTTCTAAAACTCCATCGTTTGCCTCTAGAGGACGATGTAGATCAGCTGCTGCATATCTTTCAAATTCGTTGCTCAGCATTTTATCTATTAATTTCAACATTTCTTTCAGTTGGGAAGGCAAATGTCTCAAACTTGTTACTCCAGCTAATTCCTTTGCTAACACCTCCTGGGTACTTGATATCAGTTCTAGTGCCGCTACATAATCTGACGAACTTAACAAGAGTTGCAGTGTTGGCTGTGTTTGTAAGACAGTAGACATCAATTTTAATTTATCTAGTAAGGTAACATGATTCGATTTAGATCTAGCCAAGCCAATTAGTCTAAGAGAGTCAGTAGCTAATGCTTTATCAACTTTTTGTACTTTAGATCGTAGCATACGTACTTCATTACAGGCTATCCCCATTTGCTCCATTATAGTATCGTGAGATGTCATAGCATGAAAGAAAGCACCCGACTTCTGAGAAACTTGGTGTGCTATTTGTTCTTCAACTATATCTAAGTAAATGCTTAGTTCGATCTTGCAAATCATGCTCATTCTTTTTTTCCTGGAATACTGCTGCAAATACCTTTGGATCATTTAAATTGAAAGTCTGCCTTAAATATAATTCTGGAATACTGTCAGTGTTGATGTCATTGCTTTTCTGTTTGACGTGGGTATTATCGAACTTTGTTTGGCACAGTCGTAAATGTCTTTTATACCTCTTACCATACTTTCGAAGGTATGTTTCAAAATGGGCATGCGTTATTTCCGGTAAGAAAGGACTCTTTTCTATTACATTTTTTTCCACAAACGTATCCCCATGTCTTGGTAAAGAAATTTAGTTGTTTTCCACGGTTGGGGTCTGTCAGGACAGCCGGTAAATGTTGAGCAGCGGTGTACAACGTCCACTGCTCATCTTCGACATTCATTTTGACCGATTTACTTTCACTACCTAAATTTATACCCTCTTGGCCTCGGAGGCATTGCAAAAATTATGAACAAATATCAGACGACATATTTGACAACTGTCACCGACACCAAACACAAAACTGTCACTGCTGTCAGTCGTTTACTAGCGGATGATGAAAGTACTAAAACTATGTTGGCTATACTAGTTTCCTATTTAATTAGAAGTAGATTACTACTATCATAACAATAGTAAGAAACCTATTATTGTGCAATGAACTACTTTAAATGGTCTACTGAAATATAGATGTCGAAGTATTATAAAAACTGGAAAAAGGGTAATGTTTCGTAGAGGAAAGTGAATTAAATAATAAATTCATAATTTATATTCAAATTCAAATATAGACGATGGACGAACATTAACCACAATTCTTTTATATGCTTATCCACTAGTATTTGAAAATCCAAGGTTACTAATTTTTTTCCTGACTTTTTTGGCCCTTAAAGTGGTAAAAAAATAATAGGAACATTTTAATTTCTAATGCAATATGACGTCACCCGACGAGCTTAACGACAAAACATAAGCAGCCAGTGAAACCCACAGAGAACCTCTCTGTGGTGAAACCCAAGACAGAGTATTGTCGTGTTCCCAGATTTCTCAATCGTGTGTCTATACTGCCTTGCTACGACAGAAGGTCGTATCTGAAAAATTGCAATTTTAGTGAAATTAATAACTTTTATATCATTCACAATCCGAAATTAACAATTTTCGTTATTGGCAATTAAATTTGTATTCATTCCTTTTTATTAATGAAACCATGTAACATATAATATAGGTACATATCTGGAGTACAAATGCCATTTAAACAGTTTTTTCGGTTACGACTTCCTGTTGTAGCAGGTAGCAGGGCAGTACATAGTTATAGCGTAATTAATTCAATCATAACTTTAACGTTTTACAATGAAAAATCAAAGAAAAATTTTGAATTACTACTTTTAGAACATACTGCAGAAAAGTTATTAGGGCCGTCGCCGCGAGAATTAAATTTGGTTCCCAATAGATTGTTACAAAATTCTTAAGTAAATTATTTACGTTTTATATTGTACGCGTTGTTAATATAGTCCTATAAAAATGTGTACAACACAAAATAAATGTATAAATTCACGAATTAGTTAAAAATTAGGTATATATATTTTACAATATAAAAAATAGGAAATATGACAACACTGTCTTGGACAAAAAAATTTTGTATCGGTAAAAAATACAAAACGGCAACTTTTTATAGATTTCAATTTCATACATATACATACAGGGTGCTTCGAAATGTTCGCATACAGACAGTAGTCTACACAGAAAACTGAATAGAAAGTTTCTTACGAAATAATCATATCTTCAAAACCTTTGAAAATAAATATCAAGTATGGAAAGGTCTTGTAATTTTCTAATCGAATATGAAATAACATACAGACTGTTCCATTTGAAATAACAAAGTTATTGAGGTTTTCAAATCTTCAAGTTTGACATAAAATTATAGATTATATGAAGAAAAAGATTTAAAACTGGATACATGGTTTGAAAGCCCCTTTCTATTGTAATTCATTACCGCATCGAAACTTTTGAGAGCACTTCAAATTAGAAGAATACAATGTTGGTACTTGTAAAGGTGTACATCTGTCAAAATTTCTATATAATTTCAAATAACTCCTGAACGACTCAAAGAAAGTACATGTTAAGGTAGTCCATTGAAAATCTAACTAAATGTGCAATAATATATAGGTTGTTTCATTTAACTTAACAAAATTGACTACTACCCAGCAAAAACGAAATACTCTGTATGACTAAAAATGTTTTTAGAATATGCAATGGTGAATGTTGAACAACTTTTGTTTTCACTTTTTCTTTTCTATCTATAATAGTTATAGAGTTATGGAACAAATATGCACTAGGTGGACATCTTGTCAGAGACGTATAAGTGTAATATGGATCTCTGGTTATACCATAGATTAAATACTCGTATACATACATAGATAGTTACTTTTTATGTAAATAGTTATTGATGGCTCAAGAATTTAAATGCAAAAAATTGTATATCGACACGAGCAACGCCTGTTAATTTTGAAATAGTAAATCCGTACAAAGGATCCATAATAAACGTATTTGGGTCATTCTTTTACAAACCGCACACTAAAAATACTTGACATTTTAGATTCGTCTGAAATTTTTTTACAGCTTCTATACGTAAAATTAATTGACACATATTTCAGGATTTTGCTTAAAAAAAATTTTTTTTCGAAAATATCCATTTATGAAGTTTTGGTATTTTGCTGGATTTTCTCCAATCGTCTCATACATGAAATTTATTATCTCCAGTTGTACTGATCGGATCAATGTCATTTTTTTACAGTTTACGTGTTGTTACGTTAGCTTTCTAAAAGCATAAAAAAAATTTTTTTTCAATATCAACATATCAAAAATAATAACAATTTAATTGTTTAAATAATTGTTAGATGCTGTTGCTCCAGGTTTAGTTAATTTTAAAAAATACCACTTCAGTCTTCATCATGTTCCTTAGAAAATGGCATCGGTGAAAAAGTGGTATCTCTATGTGGTCAAAAGTTATTAAATATTTTCGAGCGCTTGTCAGCCGGCGCGCACGGAGTCGCCGTGCTGGGCGTAGCGCGCGGAACGTGCAATCAAGCTCCCTTCAGTTTTAAATATATGTAAATGTTTTCATTCTGTTGTTCGACAACGTCGTATATGCATGCCATATTATTACTATCATATTTTAATCTAGAACTAGCGATAATCATAAAGTGTCGGTACAATGCCGAAAGCATCAAAATCGTCGATTGGTCCGAAAATCAAAGTAGATCGATGCTTCAATCCCTTCGATATGTCTTCACATCGTAAAGAGAAAATCTAAGACCAGTTTCGAAGCAACATTTAGTGGGTCTTAACTTACCGGTAACGGATGAGTTCCTTCAGCGAAAAATCTGTAATACTTGCCGTGTTAAATTGTTTCAATTACGCAAGAATCGCGAAAAGAAGTTCGAATCAACTGTAAGTAATATTTTCGAAGCAAATTTCTTTAATAAAATTTCATTCATTATATGAGACAAGGTCTAAAATATCCTAAAATTATAAAATAAATTGTTAAGCTTCAGGTTAATTGATGTATGTAAAAATTACATTGTTTTTAGAAGGAGGAAATTAATGATTCTGATTTTGACGCTTTGGAAAGTAATGACGTTAACTGGAAACGTTCCCCTGAAAGTCCCGGTGTATCTTTTGAAGAAGACAAAGTGGCAGTATCTGCAGTAATTGATTCTATTAACCAGGGTTGATAGCAATTGAAGTTAAAATTATGAAATAAAATGTATACTTTGTGCAAAAAAAAAACATTTTGTATACTACTCAGAAGCTAATAAATTAAAGTGTTTAAATTTAGTTTCTTACTTTTATTTTATCACGTCGTGATATTCAATATTAATTTAGTAACCCGGAAGTAACTATAATGTTCTTTTCATTATTTATATTAATTTTTATACAGTAATGTTATCAACAAATATTTTCAAACTATTACGCAATACGGTAAACATTCATTAATATAAAATAGGTGCAAATGCCTGAGACCTCTGAGGTGTGCGGAGCGCGCCGCCTGACAAGCGCTCGAAAATATTTAATAACTTTTGATCTAATAGAGATACCACTTTTTCACCGATGCCATTTTCTAAGGAACATGATGAAGAATGAAGTGGTATTTTTTAAAATTAACTAAACCTGGAGCAACAGCATCTAACAATTATTTAAACAATTAAATTGTTATTATTTTTGATATGTTGACATTGAAAAAACTTTTTTTATTCTTTTAGAAAGCTAACGTAACAACACGTAAACTGTAAAAAAATGACATCAATCCGATCAGTACAACTGGAGATAATAAATTTCATGTATGAGACGATTGGAGAAAATCCAGCAAAATACCAAAACTTCATAAATGGATATTTTCGGAAAAAATTTTTTTTTAAGCAAAATCCTGAAATACGTGTCAATTAATTTTACGTATAGAAGCTGTAAAAAAAAATTCAGACGAATCTAAAATGTCAAGTTTTTTTTCATGAAATCCGTGCGATTTGTAAAAGAATGACCCATTTACAGTTTCGAAACTAACAAAATCCTAAATAGGTATCTTAGGTATCTCCAGTGCTCAAACAATATAAAAATTATTTTCCATAATTTTAACCGATAAATATTTATATAACCATCTATGTATTTTTTTAATCTATGGTACTAAATATTGTTTGTCTTTCAAGGAAAACCAGCAATTGTAATAATTATAACATTTATTACTTATCTATAGTAATTTCAAATATTATACATATAGAAAAGTTATTGTAATTTAGCTATTACTACAGTTTAGTATACATGACATTAGACACAATTATTTTATCTGACATACAATTATTTCATCTAAAAATATACTTTTAAAAGCCTTTGAAACATAAAATAATGATAAACAATATTATATACAGTGTTTAGTTTTTTATAAACTAAATAAATTTTATAAATAAAAATATTATAATAAACTATTTGGCATAAGGTAACATAGAATAAAATTTTTATTTAAATCTAAGTAACAAAATAATAATTAACAATTAACAATTATGTCTTATAGTTTCTGAATATTTCAGCTCTACGTGCTCTGGTATCCATTCTTCAGTTGTAGAGCCATGTGGAAGGAGAAAGCAATTCCAAAAAGCTAAAAAATATCGCATTAGTTTTAATATTACCGTATAAAATAATGCACCGAGTGATTTCGTACAAATATTGTTTGAAATACCTAGATATATGGATGACAATATAATATGTAATGATTATTTATATTGCATTTAATATACGAGGAAATTGGAAAAGAAACAAATAATTATAATATAGATGCGGACATTTTACAAAAAGTCCTATTAGTTCCTCACTATTATATTTTTTTATGTATGAGTAGGGACCATTCTACAAGGAGGTGGGGTGGGCTTAGGACCCGCCAACTGCTTGAGTTCCATAAATTAATTAAATAAATAAATTGCGGTAGCAACAAGACATTGCGTTAGGATGTACGGACGCGACGATTTTATATACAGCGTGTGACAAGCAAGAGCTGACCCTTGTGAAATGGAAAGTAAACGGCTAAAAAAAAAAAAAATTAAAATTAGAAGGTATAAATTAGATACATAGTTGTACATATTATGGCAGCATTTTGAAATTGACATCTCAAAAGATATAGTCAAGGTCATTATTTTTAAGGGGTAGTTTTTAGTATATTTTGAGAGGAAGCATTTTTCTGATTACAAACATAAATGTGGAATCAAATGAGAAGAATTTTGAGAAAACCGTTATTGCAGATCTTAACTTTGAATCAAAAAATTTCATTCAAGTGGAGACTGTGACTCGTCGCGAATTTAAGCTCTGCCACAGAATGACATGCAATAAATATGAAAATAAAATAAAAAAAGTAATAATTGAAATAGGAATTCTGGATGACACCCCAGAGACGGAGTGAAAACCTAATACAATATTGCGAAAATCGCGCGATGTAACAATGAAATAAATGGTACTTTTTGACAGTTTTTTTTACTTACATATTCAACTGTTTGCATATAAAACCAGCAGCGATGAGAGGTCGTCCATCGCAGAGAATTGTATGTAATATGTAGGGAAGGACGCATAATCTTCGCGACAATAGCAACAGCGACTGCCTCGCATTGTCTACCTGCTCGTTCTATTCAGTGTTCAATCTGAATACTATTACGGTTGAGAGCTATTGTATATACGGAGAGTATAAAGATGTTTTTTTAATTTCTTTTATTGTTATTACGTAGTTTATGTTAAGTGCAGTGTGGTTAGTGGAAGTTAATAATGGCGAGGCAACCCGCGTTTGTAGATAAATACAAGGTGCAATCGAGGATTTGCGATTACATGTTACTGCCGACAATTTTGCAGTATTGGTGTGTTGGTAAGCTCCTTAGAATGTTCAACTGTCTTTAAAATCTACTAATGTCTTGAACATATTACAGCAGGTTTCATGAAATGCTAAGACACTCCAGGCGTGTATTTTAATGTTCCGTACAAATGATTATTATTGTCTCTTAACCCATGTACCGGTCCTGCACGCACGGAAATTGTCCGGTGTCTACAATCATATGTGCCTGGTTAAGTTGAAATTAAATTTATTAATTAAAACGAGTAATGCAACATGAATATTTACTTTTACAGTATTATTATCTTTTTACTTATCTATAGTAATTTCAAATATTATACATATAAAACAGTTATTGTAACCTAGCAATTACTACAGTTTAGTATACATGACATTAGACACAGTTATTTTATTTGACACATAATTATTTCATCTGAAAATATACTTTTAAAAGCTTTTGAAACATAAAATAATGATAAACAATATTATATACAATGTTTAGTTTTTTATAAATAAATTTTATAAATAAAAATATTATAATAAACTATTTGGCATAAGGTAACATAGAATAAAATTTTTATTTAAATCTAAGTAACAAAATAATAATTAACAATTAACAATTATGTCTTATAGTTTCTGAACATTTTACAGTATTGGTGTGTTGGTAAGCTCCTTAGAACGTTCAACTGTCTTTAAAATCTACTAATGTCTTGAACATATTACAGGAGGTTTCATGAAATGCTAAGACACTCCAGGCGTGTATTTTAATGTTCCGTACAAATGATTATTATTGTCTCTTAACTCATGTACCGGTCCTGCACGCATGGAAATTGTCCGGTGTCTACAATCATATGTGCCTGGTTAAGTTGAAATTAAATTTATTAATTAAAACGAGTAATGCAACATGAATATCTACTTTTATAGTGTTACATTTTTTGTTTCAGTTTATGATTGATTTGATGGAAATTTTAAAAGAATGTCAGGTGCAAACTGAAATTTATTTAACATACAGGGTGTTCCATTTGAAATAACGAAGTTATTGAGGTTTTTAAATCTTCAAGTTTGACAAAATTATAAACCTTCTGTAGAAAAAAACTAAAACCCGATACATGGTTTAAAAGCCCTTTTCTATTGCAATTTACTACCGCGTCGAAACATTTGAAAGCATTTTAAATTAGAATACACTGTTTCTTGTAATGGTGTATATCCGTCAAAATTTTTATATAATTTCAAAGAATTCCTGAACTGCTCGAAGGAAGTACGTGTTGTGATAGTTCATTGAAAAGCCCTTGATGTTTATTAACCAAATATGCAGTATTATATAGGTTTTTCATTTAACTTAACAAAGTTGATTACTACTCATCCAAGACAAAATTCTCTGTATGACTAAAAATATTTTTGGAGTAGGCAATGGTGAATGCTTTTATTTTAATTTTTTTTTCTATCTCTAATAGTTACAGAGTAATGGAACAAATATACAATAGGTAGACACTCTGTATGTATACTCGTATGTATAAATTAATAAAATTAAAAAAGATCATTTAGAAGACATCTTCACAGCAAAATTATATAACCGACGAATGTGGTTATGTGAGAGGTCATGGTATGTTACAAGAGGTGATATTATAAAAGGCATTGTTTTATTCTCACAAAATCATATTTTCAAAAAGGAAAAACTACTTTTCAAGGTCAATCTGACCCCATCTTCAGGTCAATAATTGAAAATAAGACTTTTTATAATATCATACCCTGTTATATAAAATTGTATACGTTCAACATATAACAGTGGTTTGCTAATAGTGTCCGCGTTTCGCTCACAACTAATGACACAGATTAAATCTGTGCTAATGACTCATATTTCTATCTGGTGAAAGCATTGATGTTTTTGTTTTGTTTTACCCTGGCTTATCTATAATATTATTAGCTGTGTTATGCTACTAAAATTGTACTGATAAGGTTAATAGTCCAGATAGGAATTTAGGAAAATATTCGGAAATTTCGGATTTTTTGGAAGGTTCAGAAATTCTCGAAAATTTAGGAAATTTTAGGAAATTCTGGCAAATTATTTCCGAAATAGAAAATAGGTGTAAAAATGTTTGAGGCGACAGCCACCTCTTGGCAAATATTTAACGGTCAAAAATCTGAACGCAATTATTTTTATTTCGACATGAACAACGCTTGTTTAGGATAGGTATTGTTAATTTGAAATAGTAATGCGTAAAAATGATCCATAATAACGTATTTACAGTTTCGAAACTGACAAAATCCAAAATAGGCACTGCTAGATTAGATTAGATTGCGAGTGGCCCGTTAAGTCCTAGTGGCCTCCTTTCACTACGACCAAAAATATATTTTATGATAACCCTTATATCTTTGTGTAGCCATCAATTTTCAGACATCTCGAGAAGCTTAAAATTTTCCTGGGGGCTTTGGTTTCCAGTTTGGCAGATGTTGTGGATACCCGCTCCAAATGTCGTAGCCTTTGTCGTAGGATTTTGCAAGAGCAAAGTATATGATTCGTGGTTCCGCTTCATTTATATAGAAGTTTTGCCCATTTTTTTGAGATGATATCTCAGTCAGCAATGACCTGTGAGAAGGCTTGTTAGTATCCTTAACTCTGGTTTACTGAGATCGAGTAGCTCTCTAGATTGTTTTTGCGAGTAGTTTATAAACTTCTTCGTTTGTTTTTGACCTGGAGTTAACATCCAATAGACGGATTTATGTTCCTTTTTCCATTTTCTAACCACGTCCATTGTGTGGCTTTTAGATGTTCCGCAAGACGGTTCTGGTCCAATTAATGATGATTTTGCACCGTTTCTAGCAAGGCTACCAGCAATATCGTTCCCTTTTATTACTTCATACCCTGGCACCCACATCATAGTAATCTTGTTGTTCCTTGCCAGTTGCTTCACTGTTTGTAGATATTTCCAGACTTACAAGTAAAGAAACTCAAAGCTTTAAGTGCTGTCTGGCTGTCTGAGCGAATATAGATTCTTGCACCCCGTGTGACTTTTTAATGCATTCTCGTGTGCAGATTTCTATGATGGCGCGAATTTCCGCCTGAAAGATTATGGTAATTTAGCCTAAGGCTTTAGATGGCCTACATCTGGGCACATATACTCCTACCCCTACTCATTCCTCCATTTTCGTTCCATCTGTGTACCAGATATGGAATCTGTTTTAAAATTTGGGTCCTCCAGAACTCCATATTTGGCGATCAGTTATTACCACTTGAAATATCCGCTGAAATTTGAGTCTCACTAGTATAGTGTCAGTAGATTTAGTCATTGAGACTAATTGAAATTTATTTAGAATATTGAGATGTCCTGGTTTGAATTTCCTGAATTGCAGTCTTTGAGCGCTGAGGGTTGCTTCCTCCTTCACATTCATATGTAAAGAGAACAGATCAAGCGAGGGTTCCGTTGCTTCTGCTGGACAGATTCTCATTGCTACCTGTAATTCCTAGACATTTGCATTTTTAGCAACTTTTTTTGAGCTGTTTTATCCTATGTTTTTTTGCCATACTATTGATACATAATGAGTCTGACAATTGTTAAGTATGACCAATAGATCATTTTTGGTTTTAGGCACCAATTTTAACGAATAACCTGAGACACATCCAGAGGGCCGCTGCTACTCTTTCAGTAATCGTTGTCAGGTGTTTGTTCCAGGTAAGTTTTTAAGATATTTTACCTCATCATGGAAGTCAATTTGTACACCAATAATTTTTCAGGCTATTAGGGAACGCTTCCTTCTTTGTGTGAATGGTACCTATAATGACTGTTTTGCTTGGAGTAAGGTGAAAACCTTCATCCGAGCAACAAGTTTTGATGATGTTTAGTGCAGTTTGCATTAGGCTTGATATCATGCTTGACTCTTTAATTGATAATTACTGGACACTGCTTACAACGATGATATGAAAAATGTTGCTTCCAGAATTTTGAGCGGAGATATATGCATAAGAAGTAGCCATCTATATATGTATGTAATCTATGCTAATACTAAATATTGTTTGTCTTTTTAATAAAATCCCGCAATTATAATGATAACATTTATTTATTATTTATCTGTATTTATTTCAAATATTATTATAGTTATAAAACAGTTATTATAACCTAGAAATTACTACAGTTCAATATACATATTAGACCAGCGCCGGCCCTGGGGTAGAGCGAGAGGAGCGGTCGCTCTAGGCGCCAGATGGCAAGGGGCGCCAAAAAGCAGAAGTAGACTAATTAGAGCTACTTAATTTAATTTAAATTCAATACGTAGAATTAATGTGAAGTGAAAGCGTCGACCAATGGGCGCCGAAAAACAATCTCGCTCTACCCTGATCAAAGGCTAGGACCGGCGCTGTATTAGACACTTAAATTATTTTCATCTGAAAACATACCTTAAAAAAACCTTAAAACAAAAAATGATAAACTGTAGATATTATGTACAAAGTGTTTAGTTATTTATAAACTATCTAACTAAATTTTATAAATAAAAAAATTACAATAAACTATTTGGCATAAGGTAACATAGAATAAAATTTTTAATTAAATCTAAATAAAACAATCATTATATTATGTTTTATGGTTTCCGAAGTTTTCACCTCTACGTACTATAGTATCCATTCTTCAGTTGTCGAGCCATGTGGAAGGAGGAAACGATTCCAATAAGCTAAAAAATATAGCATTATTTTTAAATCCCGTGTAACAAAGTTCTTAATGATTGCATGCAATGTTGTTTGAAATAGGTGTGTACTTCGATGGCAATAATATAATAATTATATAATGATTATTTATTTTACATTTTTTGTTAACTCAAAACTGTAAATCGCTCTTAAACTTTTTCTATCAATGGAAAACCAAAACCGAAAAAATTTGTCTCATTTTAAATAATACTCAGATTTACTTGGTCAAATTACAGGCAAATCTGGTGTTATTTTAGTAATACGAAAAGTAACACTAAATGAAAACAATAAACTCGTATTTTGTATAGTGAAAAAAATTTAGCTTTTTTTATTTATTTAACGTCGGCCTGTATCCCCTACCCGGGCCAATCACCGACGCCAGGAGACGAGCAACCCCCACCTGGAAATTTTGCCAAACCTTTTCTTTATCGAAGAGTAGGGTTTTTTATTTGCCTAACATCTAATAGACAAAGGCCCAAATGCTTTCCATACCTTCCGAAGGATGGTATATCACCTATACAACTCTCGTCTAAGATTTATATAAAAGCCGCTAGAAGACGGGACGAGGTCGCCGAGTTTCACTTGAGTCACCATCCAAATTACTGACTGCGACTACCGTTGGTTAACTTTCGTATCGAAATTTCTAAAATCCAGGCGTTCAGTGAAATGCTATGCTCTGATTTGCTGTAATTCCATAATGTATATGTATTCTTTATAACGCCGTATTTTGCAAATTCATAATTCTTACGGAACGAGTATTGCAGATTTTTAAGTGTTCGTCGCGCGCGCTTCTTTGTATATTTTGTTGATTTGCAAGAGAGCGCAAAGAATCCGCAAGATTTATTTTTTGGATCTTATACAGGATCGTTTTAGTTGCCAGATGATGAAAAAAAACACCCGGGCGAACCCGCTAACAGTTAAAATTTTTCTTGAAGTTGAGAAAGTCATCCAGTAACATGAGACATTTATCATTTTTTTATTGTAGTAAGGGATAAGCAATATACAAATATTTTTTATGTTTTTGATACTAGGAGAACTGCTCTTTGAAACGGTGTATAACACATTGCATTTTATTTAATTCTTAAGCACGAAATTGTTTATTTAAAATAAGCATCAAAACAACACATCTAAATCTCTCCATATTCCTACATTTGAAGTCTACTAACTGAACCCAGTCAACATTTAAATAAATTACCGAACCGAATTATAAAAGCTTGATGTATTCGTTATAAGAAGATTGAAGTTTGTGTTCCTTATTCGGTTTTTGGTATTTTTTGAGACGGCGCCTTCACCATCGGCCCATAATGTTCCGTGAAATCGACTAGACGTTAAAAGCTTCCACATGCCCTGGCATTATACTTCCTCCTCAACTTATTTTAACGCGTAGGGCTTGAAGCAGACTTCTATTATCACCAATAGTTTCAGGATAAAAAATTTCATTTTACAGTTACATTCCGGTAACTAACCAGCCCTTTCAGGAGTCCAGCAGCAATTCAATAGAATTATTTAGTTAGAAGCGAATATACACGTAATAATACATGGCAACAGTAGTAGACAGTATCCATAAAATATAAAAAGCGTCATTATTTATTTATATATTTATTTATTTTACTTGCACTATTCGATAGGTCGAGAGACCCATTTACAGAATAGACCCAATTTAGACTACTTTAATTTTTACACATATTGTGCAGAGGAGAACATGTATATTTTTTTGTTTGTGCAGTTGACAAATAAAATAAATTTACCTGTCTTACCTCAGCTCTAGAAGTATGAAAATTTAACATGCCTACAATTTAAGTAAAGTTTATATTGTTATGAACAATCTTGTGCAAAAAAATCAAATATTCGTTTAAGCGTCTGCATATGATCAACTGAGTCGAAACCAAAATTCGTGAGTAGTGTTGAGGGAAATCAATAGCAAGATATTCTCCATCTCTTCTAAATTTGACATGCTTTAGAAGTCTGCGCTGAATTTCTTTCAAATTATCATTATAATGTAAATAGGACACCATATGTTTGACGCATATTCTGAATTACAGTGAACAAAGGTGGTATTTAGCAGTGGCGGCTGGTCAAGGGAGGCAGGGAGGCTGAGCCTCCTCTACAATTTTGGGAAAAGCAGAATATCTCCAAACTAATATTTTTCACAAGTAGAAATTTCTACTTAAGTATATCTTAATTCTCAATTATGTTGTTTATAATTCATTAACTGATTTTCGGCGTAAAAAAAAATATTTGCATATCCTCTTCACATACATGTAACATTATAATCCACACTCCACGTATGCATATTTTCCGATCTCTCATCGCGCTTTCGCGCTTGCTTCGATGAACTGAGGAGGCTAGCGGCCAGCCAACCCCCATTTCAATACATTGTTCGTAACCTTGAATTTTTGGCGCTTATCAGCAAACATTCTGTAACTGTTAGTTAGGGCAGCTAGCCTCTAACACCCCATCTCTTTCTAGCGCATGTACACTTCAGTTGAGAGTTGATCCCCTCTCTCACAAGATAATAACAGTTATAGAACAGGGACAGTGGCATTTTGTAGTTTCGTGGGAGAACATAAACATACATAAAATATTTAACAGGTTGTTGAAAAATGAGTGCTCTAGGTGTAAACATTCCTAACATGTCTTGTTGTCCCGACGTGGTGGATTATTTGCTGTTAAATGGATTTAGTTCTCTTAGTTACGATCAAAAGGTAAGAATTTAAAAAATGGTGAGACCCACACCGTCAATGCCGTCATAAGTTTTCACAAGTGGTAAACAAAACAGGGGGTTTAGTGATAGCAATTATCAAAAAATCGAGTGGTTAACGGCATCAACAGTTAAAAACAAATTATATCGTTGGAAATGTTTGTTATTTACTAATGATCAATCCTCAATTTGGGGCAAGGCCGGGTTTAATAATTTGCAAAACTTGTCGCGAGGTTTAGAAAGGTATGAAAAATCTCAGGAGCATATTTCATCTTGCATTAAATTCGAAATGTTGGGTAAACAAAATATTGTAAATTTCTTGGATTCTGCGCATAAAAGAGAAATAGAAAATTTTAATGAAAAAGTCCGTGAAAATAGGGAAATATTAAAGAGATTAATTGATGCCGTTATATATTTATCTTCTCGAGAAAATTCTTTTCGAGAACATGACGAAAACACGATTGGTATAATAAAGGAAATTTCAAGGAGCTAATAAATTTTTTAAAAACGTACGATCCAAAATTAGAGAACTTTTTGAATAACGCCACTGTTTTTTACGGGACGTCTAAATCAATTCAAAATGACCTAATTGAGAGTGTTAGCTTTATTATTAAAGGCAAAATTTAGAAGAACTACATAATTGCGAATTTTCCTCGTGGCAAATTGATGAAACGACAGACATTACTTGTAACTCTCAACTTTCCGTAATTTTTAGATATGTAATGCACGGTGAAGTTGTTGAAAGATTTGTTGATTTTTTTATGTGAGTAGTGGAAGAAACGCGGACAGTTTATTTAAATTATTGTTACGCCACTGGACTGTGTAGACTGGTTAGATGAGACTGGAATTGTACGATAACGGCCGGGAATATTCTGGACTCCTCTAGATCGTGTGTATGGATGTATAAATAAGACGCACGGTGGGCCGAGACTTAGTCTGAAGTCGAAAGTGAACGAGTAAAGAAGAAATACGAAAAAGACTTATAAGTGTTCAGTTGTGATTATAATTAGGAAAGTGATTAATCTATTGTTGTTAATTGTTAATTAGTAAATAAAGTAGTGATTAAGTATTACCTGGACTTTCAATCAACGAATCTACGAGTAGAGGTGTTTGTGTGTATAGCAAACACGTAACAATTTGGTGTCGGAAGTGGATTGGAAGAGAAATTTCTGGAATATTCGAAAAGGTTCTACAGTGTTCTTCTCAGAAATTAGTGGTAACACGAAGAATTAAGCTACTGGACAGTGTTTGGAGGACTATTTCTGGACTGAATAGTGACTTTAAAGTGGATTTTCGAGAAGTTCTAGAACATTCGATTTAGAAATAGCTGCAAATACGCGAGTGCCGCTAGTTATAACGTGTTGTGGACTGAGAAAAAGGAATATTAGTGCAATTTCGGGAAAATTCTAGAACATTCTATTTGGAAACTACAGGAGATACGTGAATTGTGTCGACGGGAACGTGTTGTAGGCTTAAAAACAAGACTATAAGTGACTTTTAGTGACAATTCTAGAACATTCGATTTGGAAACCACAGCAGATACGTAGACTGTGTTAACGGAAACGTGTTATAGACTCAAAATAAGACTTATTAGTGATATTTCGTGAAAATTCTCGAACATTCCATTGGACAACTAGTGGATATAAGTGAATTTTGTCAACACAAAAGAAGTATAGACTCTAAATAAGACTCTCTAGTGCTGTATCGAGATTTTTCTGGAACATTTCATTATTAAAATAGACGTGATATCAACATTTTACGGATTTTATAGTGTAATAAACTTTATTCTGAAATTGATTTACGTGTCGTGAGTTAATGCCAACAACAAGAAGTATGGCGGAGAAGCAAACACAGGACATGTCTGCAGCATTGTTACAAAGGATGGACGAACAGAGAAAAATTATGGAAGATCAAGAAAGAAGACGACAAGAAGAAAAAGAAGAACAAGAGAGAAGACGACAGGAAGAAAAAGAAGACCAAGAGAGAAAACGCCTAGAAGAAAAAGAAGACTTGATAAAAATGATCGAAGGCCTGGAAATAAGACGACAGAAAGAAAAAGAAGAGCAAGAGAGAAGACGACAAGAAGAAAAAGAAGAACAAGAGAGAAGACGACAGGAAGAAAAAGAAGACCAAGAGAGAAGACGCCAGGAAGAAAAAGAAGAACAAGAGAGAAAACGCCAGGAAGAAAATGAAGACTTGATAAAAATGATCGAAGGCCTGGAAATAAGACGACAGGAAGAAAAGGAAGAGCAAAGAAAGGAACGCCAGGAAGAATTAAGACAAATTATGGAGGGACAGCATCAAGTCATGCTCTCAGTCACTGAACAATTGAAGGAAGATGTACAGGCTGAAGTCATGGAAGTTAAAGAAGAAGTCAGTGAATTTAGAGGAAAGTTTGAAGGAGAAATAACGGAAGTTAAGGAAGAAGTAGCCCGACTTAAACAACAATTAAGAGAGAAGGGTGGCCAGTTAGTACTGTCGTCTGGTACTAGGTTACAACCACCTTCCTTCGACGGTCAAAGTTCATGGTCAACATATAAGAGACAATTTGAGGCAGCTGCACGTTCAAATAACTGGAACGATGAGGAAAAAGCAACAGCATTGGTATTAGCACTAAGGGGCCAAGCATTAGATCTGCTCCAAACAATTCCTGCCGCACAGCAACAAAACTTTAGCATTTTGGAGGCAACGTTAGAATTAAGATATGGCGACCAACATCTCGCCCAAGTATATCAGGCTCAGCTCAAATCACGCAGACAACGAGGTGGAGAAAGCCTCCAGGAATTCGAAGCTGCGGTAGAAAGATTAGCCCATCTAGCCTATCCTGATGCACCAATGGAATTTCAACAACAGTTAGCAGTTGGTACATTTATTGATGGAGTACGGGACCAGGAAGTTAGGCGAATTCTTAAGTTGGCCAGGCATAAGCTTAGTAGTGAGGCTTTAGTACATGCACTGGAGATTGAGGCTGCCTATAAGGATACCACACAATCAAATCAGAGAGTACGAGCTGTGAGTGTGGAGGAAGACAAGCCAGACAACACAACACAAAACCTGATAACTGATCTACACAAGATGATGACCCAATTACTGACAAAATCGAACTCCCAGCAGACACAAGACCAACAACAAAGTAGTGGGAGGTCGAATGGAGGCATCCGTTGTTATATGTGTGGCAAATTGGGACATATTAAGAGGAACTGTGATGAGCTCAACATTCAAGCTCCGAGACAAACCCAACAGCAAAGTAGTGGGAGACAGAGTGGAGGACGTATGCGCTGTTATAAGTGTGGCAGAGTGGGCCATATTCAGAGTAACTGTCGTCATCGCATCCCTGAGAGGGTCGCAGTAATGGAGAAGCCGCAGGAAAACTGGCGAGCTGGTACTTCGCGGAATATAGCAAATGGCCTTTCCAAAAGACCGTGTCAGGAAGACTGCAAGCCTTGCCACCGTAAGGAAGAACAACAAAAGGTACAAATAATGAAGACCGTTAAGATTGATGTTCCGGATTATTTGACAAAGGAGTTGTTAAGGGAAGCGCAGTTAAACGATAAGGAAACTGGTCCTATTCTGCAATGGAAAGAAAGAGGAACTCGGCCCGATTGGAAGGACATTTCAAATAAATCAGTGGGGCTAAAGGCTTTATGGGCACAATGGGACTCCCTTATAGTAGAGGATGGACTACTGAAGAGAGCGTGGGAAAGTCCAGATGGGAGGAAAGTTACTTTGAAATTGTTAATCCCGAGGTGTCATGTAGCAAATGTACTTCAGCAAGTGCATAATGGAACGTCTGGTGGACATTTTAGCATCAACAAAACCTTGACTAAAGGAAGAGAACGTTTCTACTGGGTAAACAGTCGTCAAGATGTGGAGGCTTGGTGCCGCCAATGTGAAGTTTGCGCGGCAAGAATGGGGCCACAAATAAGAAATAAGCAATATAACACCAGTGCTCCTTTCGAGCGAATTAAAATAACAAATGACCGTATGAAGGTTCGTTATGATCTTAAGGCTAATTCAGGAGGGTACCAGGTGGGAGAGTTGGTTTGGCTATATAACCCACAACGAAAGAAAGGCATATCCCTGAAGCTTTACCACCCTTGGGAAGGACCTTACACTGTCGTCACCAGACTAAACGACGTTGTATATAGAATTCAGCAAAGTCCAAAATCCAAGATGAAGGTGGTGCACATAGAGAGACTAGCCAAGTATGCAGAGAATAATGAATTGCCTGCTCGGGACGTTCAGGCTTAAGGAGGGGGGCAGTGTTACGCCACTGGACTGTGTAGACTGGTTAGATGAGACTGGAATTGTACGATAACGGCCGGGAATATTCTGGACTCCTCTAGATCGTGTGTATGGATGTATAAATAAGACGCACGGTGGGCCGAGACTTAGTCTGAAGTCGAAAGTGAACGAATAAAGAAGAAATACGAAAAAGACTTATAAGTATTCAGTTGTGATTATAATTAGGAAAGTGATTAATCTATTGTTGTTAATTGTTAATTAGTAAATAAAGTAGTGATTAAGTATTACCTGGACTTTCAATCAACGAATCTACGAGTAGAGGTGTTTGTGTGTATAGCAAACACGTAACATTATTAATCGACGAATTTGGTAATTTTGATTTGAAAAATAAATTAGTTGCATAAACCTATGACGGCGCTGCGGTTATATTAGAACATCTTAATGGACTCCAAACTAAAATAAAAGATATTGCCCCTCAAGCTACTTCACTCACTGTTACGCGCACAAATTAAATTTGGTTTTTAGTAAAGCCTATGACGGAATTAAAGAATATTTTTTTGAAATATTACTGGTTTTTCGTAATTTTTTTCAAAATCTAGTAAAAGATCTGATATTTTGAATAGAATTATGGAACATAGAATTCCGAGTAATGCTCCCACTCGTTGGAATTTTTAATCTAGAGTTGTTTTCACTGTTGACACATACGGGAAAAAACTTATTGACGTTTTTAATTTTATTTCGGAAAGTAAAAACTATTTAAATGAGGATCAGACTTTAAGAGCAGCTTACGGATTAAAATCGTTATTGTTGGATAAAAACTTCATATTTTTTCTACAGGGTTTTAAAATGATTTTTGAGCAAACTGATGTTGTTTTCCAAATTTTACAGAATAAATTAACTGATATAACATATTTTAAAAATAGACTTGTCACTTATATCTATATTAAAAGAATTTCGTAACAACGAAATACATTTCAATACTTTATATAATGTTTTTTTAGAAAATATTGAAGAATTAGATGAGGCGCCACAGTTAAAAAAAAGAAAGACAACATATAACTTTGACAGGACAGACATACATTACAAAAAAATTTTTACAGAAATTTTGAACACCATTATAGTTCAAATTGAAATTAGATTTAAATACTTTGCAATGTTTCGATTTAGTAAATCCTAATAATTTTATAATGTTTTCTAAATCATTTCCTAACAGTCTAATGGACAAATTAATGGACCAGTATCCATTTTTTAACCGTATTTCGTTAAGAAATTAACTATGTGTGTTATATTCTGACTAGCAACTTTTAGCATATTTAAAATCGCTTCAAGAAATGCTTACTTTTATATATAGTAATAATTTAAAAAGCTGTCTCTCCGAACTGTATAAACATTTATATTTAATGTCAACAATTCCGGAAACCTCAGCTTCTGTAGAACGATGGTTTTTAGCACTCAAACGCATAAAAGCATTTACTAGAAACACAATAGCTCAAGACCGCCTGTCAAATATGTCGCTTATTTCAGTAGAAAAACGTTTTTTGTCAGAGTTGAAGGAAAATGATTTATTTTCATTTTATGAAGAAGTAATGAACCATTTAGCTAGTTCTGAAAATCGCAGGTTACCACTGATTTATAAAAATATTTAGACTTTGCACCAAAGATTAATATAGTTAGTTATTATTTTAGAAGAAATATTTATTTACGTTATTTATTTTTTGGAAAATATTTTTTATGTAACTTCTTTTTCAAAACTATTTTAATTTTTATTAAAAGTAATAATTCACTCTGGCAGTGACAATGCATACATTTTTTTGTTTGTAGTAACACACTTTTATTTATCAATTTTTTTTCCAAAACTATTTTGGTTTTTATTAAAAGTTATAATTTAATTATGTGGGATAGTAGGGCTACTCTGGCGATTAACTCAAAAAAAAAAAATGTAACGCGCCGTTGTACTACCTCAAGGGTGGTGGAGACATGTGCAAATTGCAATCATATTGAAATTTAGTTGTCTTTTAAATTTCAAGCCTCCTCTGTGGACAATATCACGAGCCGCCACTGGTATCTAGTAGTTTCAGTGTATGAACATCTGAAAGTTACGACTGTTTCTGAAAATATATCCTAGAGCTTTGAAAGTATTTTATTTTATTGTCGATAGAATAATCAAAATATATCAAAGATTTTTGGTAGATTACGACACTGCCTTACATGTCTTGATATTTAAAGGTAAATTATTTTTTATGCACCAATCCTTGATAGTAATTAAGTTTTACTGTAGTTTGAGACAGACATTGGTACTAGCAATTGCGCAAAATATGTTTCAGTCATCGGCATAAGCATGAAACCTTCAACAATATCATTGATGAATAAAACAAAAAACAAGGTCCCAATATTGATCCCTGGGGAACGCCCGAGGTGGCAGACACTTCTACAGAATTGCTATTTGAAAAATAATATTTTTGAAACATCTTGAGAGGAGCAACAAATTATCAACTTATTTAATAATACATCATGGTCAATTATGTCAAACGCCTTCGAGAAATCAGTATAAGAACCGTTAGCTTGAAATCCTTCGTCGTTGGTGTCAGTTAAGAATTCTGTCATACAGAATAAGTTTGTTGCAGTTGCAGTTGACCTGCCTTTAACAAAACCATGTTGAGCCTCTGTGATTAAATGTTTGCAATGATCAAATAATATCATTTTGAGATATTTTTCGACGTTGCAAATTATGACAATTGGACGATATTTACAAATTTCGGACCGGTCACTTTTCTTAAAATCTGGGATTATCTTAGATAAATTCCATTGTGAGGGAAAGTCGTTCATTTTTTAGAAAGAGGTTCTGCACAATGCGTAATAAGGAAGAGGGAATTCCATCTGATTCGCGTATCACCTTGGGTTTGACTTTTTTTTAATAAACTAGAATATATTTTCAGATATTAAAGGTAAATTAAGCTAATCACAGTTATTAACATTTTTAACAAAGTGGTCATTATTGTTAGTAGGGGTATGGTTAGTATAGTTCGTAGGGGTTAATAGGATATAGAATTGCTGAAGAAAATGTGCAAATGCATTACATATTTCTTTTGGATCGGAAAGACTTATATTATCCATGATCAAATTATTAAGTATACCCCCGTCTCAAGGCAGCTTCGGCATTGGATTCAGAGGTTGTCTAATTTGTGTGGTATTTATTATTATTATTATTATTCCTTATACAATTTTGGTATACAATATGTGTATTGAATTATTGCTAATATCCTTCATCGCGTTGTAGCCAAATTTCAGTCTTCTTTCAGTGTACTATGTCCAATACTTTAATACTCATAGTGTATGTGCTAATTACATTAACTTCCACAAACTTACCTGTATCACAGCTAAAGCTATTCCAACGGCGCCAATATCTACTGCGTGTGCCTCAACGTAACTGCCAAAGGCTGCTCTGCATCCAGTGGAATAGGGTTGAGATGAGGAAGGAGGATATACTGTGGATGTCGTGAAATTACTAGTTGTTTCATTGCTACTATCGACTAATTAGTTTCTATGTAACAGAGTTATGGACCCGAAAAATTACGTCATGAGGACATTGGCAACAATACGTATACTACTTGACAAACATTACATTGAATTACATTATGCGCGAGGCATCAAAATGTATTGCACCACTATTCACAAAACACTGAACTATAAAATACAACAGTTTTCTGAAAGTTACTTTTTGCAATAGTGTACCGATGTTATGGGAATAACGGCCCCCAATCTAAACATCCCTTTGCGCATCTTTATATCACTTCCACGATATGTTTGTCAAGTGGTACACTGTGGAAACCACTTATGGAATAAAGTTCGCAATTCGATTAGTTATAATTGCATCAAACGTCTGGATATGTAGCCTCTAGTCATCTATTTGATTATTTTATCCAAAATGCCAATCCCCCCATCTTACAAGTAACTTGGAAGATATTCACTTCAGACACCACCTGCGCGGTATTGCCGAACTTAGAAATGGTAGTATTATCCATTATTCGTGAAAAAAAAATTGAGTTACCCCAAAAATGTTCGATGACGTCATAATTTGTACGGTGGTATGGGAAAATTGGCGTTTTGGACAACAAAAAATCGGAACAGATGACTAGAGGCTACATACCTAGACGATTGATTAAATTATTATTACTCGCCGAAATATGAATTTTATTGTATAAGTGTTTTCCATACTGTATACAGGATTATCCAAAAGTCCTACAAAATTCATTTACCCTTAGCTACCCTTATTTATTTTTTCAAAGCTTATCAAAAACTACATTCGACTGTACTATTAAAATTTAAATTAAATATTTGATTATGAAATAGTGTGGGATACAAATAAAAGTGGTGAAAATTCATTAACAAACAAAAGCGGTGTTGATATTAAAGATAATCAGGCCTATGATGTATCCTCTCATGTTATAACAGGGTTGTTAATGTTCTTATCCAATCAGAAATCGCCTTTTTGAAAAATCTTTATTTCTGATTCCTGAATGAAGGTAATGTAGATTTATTATTAGTTGAACGTTTTTACAAATGATAGAAAAATAAACAGGTCTTTGTTGCCTTTTTTTTGTGAGCATTTTTTCATCGCATTTTATAAATTTCTTACCGAGATTTCAGGCGATTGAAGTGCAAATAATGTCAATAGTTTGAATGTTTTAAGTTCACTGGTGTTGCCTTTATTGTTAAATAACAACGGTATTATCAGAAAGCCAGCATATTGATATATTGGTGTTGTTAGGATGTGCAGATAAAGTAAAAAGTCAATGCGAACTTTGTGCCTTATTTAATGAAAAATATCCCGAGATTAAAATTTCGCAGCCAACTGTAAGTAGGCTATTCCATAAATATGAAGAACATTGTACAGTAAGGAATTTACTTAGGAGTAGTCGGCCACATGCTCTAAATGAAGGTAAAAAAACTTTACCTAGTCATGAAAATCTACATGTTACAACTGTTATCTTAGCCCAAGATAATGAGCTTCAGTTTTTAAAAAGCAAAAAATACCATCCCTATAAAATGTACCTTGTTCAAGACTTATTGGAAGATGATTATGGTAGACGTCTTCAGTTTTGTGAAGAAATGACAGAAAGGTGTGATGATAACGATGCATTTCTAGCAACATTATCTTTGGTGAGGCTACATTTTGAGTAAATGGGGTTGTTAATAGACACAATTTATCGCTTCTCGTATCAACGGAATGTACAATGGATATTTGAAGTACACGCTTAGCATCCTCAAAAAATGAATATGTTGATTGGCATGATCCATGATCGAGTTTTGGGACCAAACTTTTTTGAACAAAACTTTACATCTGAAGAGTACCTCAATATCCTGACTTTTAATTTGAAACCTGCGTTAGCAGTCAATGTTCTCAATGAATTAAATCCAGATATTCCTCATCCAAGATTGTGGTTCCAGGAACATGGCGCTTCTCCACATTTTGGCGATTATGTTTAGGTATTTAGATCAAATTTTTTTAAATCGCTGGATTGATCGAGGGGCTATTACTGAATTGCCCCCAGGATCTCCAGATTTAACACTGCTGAACTACTTTCTGTGGGGTTACTTAAAAATGGAATTAACCGTTTACACGACAACATTGAGGCTCTATTAGATCGTATCAAAATTGAAATAAACAATCTACCGTCTGAAGCTATACATAGATTCACGCGCAGTTGCCTTGGTGTATATCAAGTAATGTGTGGGGGCCAATTTCAACATTTATTAGGTTAGTTCATATCAGATTACCTGGTATAATAAAGCACTTCTATACTTCATTTGCTTCATATGAGCACATAAAAAATTGTTTACCTGGATTCGCAGAGCGACCCTTTCTCGACCTTCAGTCGTGTATAATTCTCTAGCATAGGCACGGGGTGCATTATAAATACTCAAAATGTATTTATATAGTACCGCACGTCTATATGCTACAATTGTTTATGTTCTTATATTGGATGAATATACTATAATATCAACACTGCTTTTGTTTGTATCCCTGAAAACTTCATAATTAAACATTTAATCTAATCAAACAAAGAAGGTTTAGTGCCATATCCCACAAAAAGAAACATTATGAGCTAAGGACACGTGTTTCTTTGTTTTATTTAAACCCCAATAATCTTCTTGTTTTTTTGTGGCCAGGTGGAACTGAGCAGTACACATAGGGCTCTGTGTGTTGAATTGCCCATCCCCAAATGTGGCACAAGGGAACATGAAGCTAATTGAGTACTGTGTACTGTACTTTCCAGCCTTTAGTTATTGTTCCCGACTATCATAGATCCAACATAGCTACGCTACGCTGATGAGGGGGCAATAACTCCCAATTAGTGTCGTAGCGCAAATTCTTTTTGGGGGATTATCGACCTTCTTTTGAACACTTTGGAAATCTACATTTTTATGGAAGTGGATAAGTTAGACGTTCACAAGTTTGGGTGCTCATTTTAAAAGAGTATCTTGAGATATACAGTGACAGTAACTTCCTACAGTGAGGCGACCTTCTTAGAAGACTTTAGAACTTTTTTATGGAAGTGGTATATGTCAACTTGTTTTATAATATTTGAAACGATTACTTATCAGTTAAATTACTTCCTCACCTCTCAAAGTGAGGAAGTTATGTATTCGTGAAAAAAATTTTGAATATTTTTATTTCATTTATGGACGAATCTCGACGAATTATGACGATACACAAAATTTCAAACAAAAAAAAATTCGGTGTGTGTGTGTCTGTCTATCTGTGTGGTTCGCGATAGCAGCTACAGATTTTGAGATAAAGCTTTCAAATTTGGTACACACATTCTAGAGGTCAAGGAAGAGATTGAATTCGTTGATGAACAAAATTGGTCGCAATGTCTAAAAAAATATATTAATGACATTCCACCAATGTGACTTTTTTGTAATGTAAAAAATGTGACTTTTTTAAAACGTCAAAAATTACTTTTACTATAAACTCCACCACACTTCGAGTTTTACTACAGTGAAGAAGTTCTGATCCCCAAGTAATTGGCAGCGGTTTTTTTTAGATAGGTTCAAACGTGATTTAATTAAACTATGGAAACTAATAAGGCAACCATGACACACCCAGAAAATATTTTTTTTTCTATTTTCAATTATTCTCACTGTATTACTAGATCGGTTAGAAATAAAAAGTATAATAATTTAACGGTTTTTTATGAAAAAGTAAAAATATCTGGAAATAGCGGTATAGAATGTTGTACACAACAATTGTAGAGAATTAACGTGCCAATTCAGAAATACAATAATATACAGTGTTATATTAAAAATAGAAAATGCACTTTAAAGTTATAAATTAGCGCTAGTGTAAAATAATAATTAATAGCAATTCACACACAGCGAATTAATTTATTAAACCTTGTTATTCCGACAAAATTTTCATATTTTTTCAAATAACACGGCAGCACCACATCAAGAACAAAAAAATCTGGAGGTCCTTGGAAGGGCAACTTTACGCTGAATTCAAAAATGTAAAAATCATAGGGTGTTTCATTTCAAAAAAAATTACCTCCGATGCTCCTCTGTAATCAGTCACCCTGTATATTTCAAAATATTTTCAAAATGTGAGCCTTTTCACGCTATACCACTTTCTTAAAAAAGTAATTTTCCAATGTTCTTTCTAATAAAGCCAATATTGGACTTTGACGCACTATTGGGACATCCTGTATATCACGAAAGAAACAGTTAAATACTTAAAACAATTTACACATCTGTGCACTTTTTTTTCAAAGATAACGCAGTAAAAAATATGAATTTTATGCGGGACTATTTGAGATATTGTGTTAAAAAAAAATAAAATAAAAAATTGTATAAAGCTGACATTATAAAATTGTACAAAAAAAAAAAATTTAAAACTAAATTTCAAAAGGTATAACTTTAAACAAATAAGATTTCTTAATGAAACTTGAAACCTATAGAAAAAATTTGTTCCTGATTGTGAAAATAAATATTTTGCAAATATTTTACTAATTAATTGTTTAAGAAATAATTTGAGAGACCGCCATTTTTCTCAAATTTTAATCGTACCCAATGTTGTCGATTGTGATTTTAAGGCGAATTACGACACACTTTTCGGGTCCCTTGGTGTAGTGTCTATGTCGAGAGTCGAAATTGTCGCGTCTGTAGAATTAGTCAATTCGGTCGGGTCTTCCGGAATATTACCTATTACTGTTGTTGGTTCTGGTGTTGTTGTATCAGCTGATCAGGTGCTTGTTTAACATGTTCTTGAATTTGGTGGTGTGGTAGGTACAGTCGGAATTGGACTTGATGGCGATGTTGCAGTACTCCATGTTGTTACTTGTGGTAGTAACAGTCGTAGTTGTACTTGATGTCGATACTGTCGTTGGAGTAGTGGGTGTTGTTACTTCTGGAAAAGCGTTGCAGTAAAAAACTCCTACGATACCGCTGGCTTCTGGACAACATGATACTGGTAAATCATAACTGTTAAAAATACTGTACCAGTCGGTCATGTTAACAGCACCACAACATTTGAACTGAAAATAAAAGATATTAACGGTATTTTAATGTTTTTTATATGTTACTATTAGATTAAAGACAGTGGACGTGGTAACATGTGATGTATTAATTCTGATTGCCCAGCACAACGTTTAGTCGAGTCACTAATGTGAAATGAATATAAAAATTTATATGGTTTGATAATAGTGTTTTTGTCGAATGTTTTTCTGCTACTCTTTCTGCTTGTTATGCAGGAGCGGTCGGTCCATGAAAGCAAGGGAAGCAGTGCTTCCCCCTGGGATTATTTAAAAAAACACATAAATAGAACCTAATTATTATTTATCACATATATTAATCATTAAAATTTACTTTTACCCAATTTCAATAGATACGGCCCTGCTTTTATGCAGCTGAGATAATGTTGCACGCTAAAACCGTAACGATGACGCACTCGATTAATCGAGCCAACACGAACTCGCGCAACTTCGATATATGTAAGCAGAGACAACTGTCTCTGGTAAGTAGGTAACTTATTGAAATGCATCCCATCCCACTTCATAATCTTGATATCTGAGCTGTATAGCATCGTAATACGTTTTATTTTATAGATTTTAATCTCGATTTTAATATCGATTTTAATATTATACTTAATATTAATCTTTCTAGTATTATTCTCAGCTTTTGTGCTATATTTGTAAAAACTTTTTTGGTGTTTCTAAACCTGTGGTGCGGCGACAAGTGATTTTTAAAACGTTGAATATTAGTGCGCGTGTACGCAGATTTAGAATTACTTATTAAATTTGGAAGCTGGTTCTAGCACTGTGGAAAATATTTTTTGCGTTTGTGTGGTGTGCAATTTGTTGAAAAGGGGATTTTCAACATATTCGTTTCAAGATAAACTGGATATTATTAGAAATGGGAAACCAATACCTGATTTAAAATTCTTAAAAACGAAAGTTAAATCATGCTATAGGTACTTTAATATTGAAGTGTACAGTGCTAATCAGTAGTTAAGGGGTTGTGAAAATTTGTGTAAATTGTTTTGTTGGCCATGTGTACTGTTCACAAATGAAAAAGGTGTTTGGAATAAAAATGGCTTTTCAGATTTAAACAACATTCACAAAGTGACAAAAAGGCATGGTAAGTGTGAAACTCATTTGGGAGCGGTGCTAAAAGAATAAACATTTGGAAAATCACGAATTGAGCATTCATTAGATCAGCAGTTGAAAGAAAGTGTTAAAAGGACTTATTGATATTGTTTGTTTTCTCGGCGAAAATGAACTTAGTTTTAGAGGTCATACTGAATCTCGAAGCGTTGCTAATAGGGGCAATTTTATCAATTTAGTTGATTTATTAGCAAAATACGATACAATTTTAAGTAACCATCTGGAACACTCCACGATATTTCGCGGTACATCAAATCATATTCAAAATGATTTGATTCAGTCGATAAGCAATATTGTTTTAGAAAAGATCAAGCAAGAAATAAAAAAGCTCCTTTTGTTGCAGTTATGTTAGATGAAACAACCGATATTACGAATATTAGTCAGTTGTCAATCGTAGTACGCTACATAAATCCAAATGGGAAATTCCAAGAGCGCTTTTTAGGATTTTTAGACGTAGCAACGCCATGAACGGCCGCAGCTTTATATACTATAGTTTGTCAGATAGTCGATGATCTACAGTGTGGTGCCAAACTTATCGCCCAAAGTTATGATGGAGCCGCTGTAATGGCTGGTGAATTGGGGGGCCTGCAGGCCAAAGTAAAAGAGACTTTTCAGAATGCAATATTTGTACATTGTTTTGCGCATCGATTAAATTTAGTTCTAGCTCAATCTGCAGCGTGTCTTAAAGAGTGCAAAGTGTTTTTTTCAAGTATTAGTGGAATGGCTGCCTTTTTTTCAAAATTATCAAAACTGACACGAGAATAAAAACTTTTTCAAGAAATTTAACCAGTGAAGAGCGGCTTTCAAAATTGTCCCTGTTAACAATAGAAAGTGACTTTGTGAAGATGTCAAAAAAATTCAAACTTTTACGACGAAGTTATTTCCGACATCGCAAAAAAGGAGAGGCGGATTAAACTACATTGTAAATAGGTAGGTATGTGCATGTTAACTACTTAACAAACTCTCTATTTCGCTGCGGGTTCAATCCTCGCCACCGGCGCTGGCAATGTCGGTGGATATGGTTGTGTGTCTGCGTTTTTTTCATAAGTGTAACCCTCGC
Source organism: Rhamnusium bicolor (assembly GCA_029963845.1). Classification (NCBI taxonomy): domain Eukaryota; kingdom Metazoa; phylum Arthropoda; class Insecta; order Coleoptera; family Cerambycidae; genus Rhamnusium; species Rhamnusium bicolor. The sequence goes on along the minus strand of JANEYF010005661.1, from coordinate 1,234,283 downwards.
CCGTGCAGCTTCGGCTTTGGAATCGGGGGTTGTCTAATTTTTGTGGTGTTTTTATGTTTTATGTTTATTGAGGAGTGGTGGTCTTACAAGTGTACTTTTTTCTAGATGTCATAACTTTGCAGCTTTCGACATTTGTTTTAAAATGAGTATACGGAAGCCACGTCCCTTTTCTTAAAATAATTTTTTGCCTCGCTTCGCTCGGGGCCTCGCGCTACCCATCACTCTATATCACAAACTGCTTCCCCTGTATCAAAACTCACCGCACGCCCCTGTTGTTATGTATATTGTTACGAGTATTAAGGAGTTTGGAATTATTATTGATTAAAGTCAGTTATTAGACTTGAGAAAATCATGTGACTGACGTATATCAGCCATATTACCAATTTCAAATTGAATACAATAAACTGCCACTTAAAAGAAGCGTATTGAGGCCACGACGAAAAAATTAAGTTATAATTTCAATTTAACAAGTCGAAATTTCAACATAATAAGTCGAAATTTCAAGTTATTAAGTTCGTACAAAAAAATATTATATGCAACTCGAAAGTAAAGTATGTTTTAATCCCGGCATGAATAGTGTTTCCCGAGCGCAGCTAGGGAAACATTCATGCACCTTACTCCCATGGTGCATAAATAACTATTATAACGGATAAATACTAAAAGTTGCTATAATGGTCACTTCTCTAATTCTTAAATAAGTTGAGTATATTTAGAGTTGGTACTGGTACTGAACAGGCACTGTCGATGAACTGGTTCAAACAGTTCAGGTTCTGACCGGAAATCTGTTCAGTGGTGGCTTTTCAGGGACGGCAGGGTCGGGAGTGCCGACTCAACACCCGGCACAAATAATAATTATATTTATTCCCTATTAATAATTATAATTATACTAGATATAAAACTGCAACAAACATGATTTTAATTGTTTATTTATTGTTGAAAATGAAGATCTCGGTGCAGGTGAGCAGAATCTCCCAGTTTGTGCATTGCGGCGGTTGTAGGTACTGCTGTAAGTCTTTTTTCTGTTCTGTGACTGTAAGCAGGCGAATAATATAGGTACGGCGCGGCGTGCCATCTTCACTTTAGCAGCGCGTGAATCAGGAAACACATACGTCGACATTTTACTACAGAAACAGAGACAACTTTGAGACTGTTAACTACATAGCAAAATTTATCCGATTTTAACTTTATTTCTTGTCTTTGCTTCTCTCGAGAAACGTGCTATATAGCTCTCTTTGTCCCACAATTCGTAAAGCAAAAGTAGAGGGCAGCAGAGTGGCAAACTGCGCATGCTCGTTATTGCAGAGAGACTTGTATGCCGGTATGGTCATAAGAAGGTAACCCATACCGTATGGTGTCGCCATTTTAATTATTTGTTGTTTATTGAAGGTGATTGTTCGTTAATTGTGTGTTTTAGCTGTTTTAAGTGACTAAAGTTATTTACTCATTGTGAGGTTTGCCAACAATTTCTATGCTCGCAGCCACATGATTTACATAATCAATTTATTATGTACAAGGAGTGGTCAGAATCAGAAACAAAGCTTACATATCCCTCAGAAAATTTAGATATTGCTGTTGGGCATGCAGTGACAGAATTAGAAGTTCTCCTTCCGAAGTTCGGTGGTAAAGCAGGAGTGGAAAAATTTCGACTTATCAGCTGTTGATTTTTGCGTTTCTAATATTTTATTTATTAGCTAAGGAGTTTCGTATCCACAATCTCTTAATGTAATTTTATTAGTCGGTTTGGATAAAATTAATAAAGAAAACCTCAAATTCTCATTTAGTCGACGTTTCGACAAAATTTATTGTCTTCCTCAGGACTAATGAGGTCTTTGGTTTTCTATCAACATAATCATAATCGTCAAATAAATAAATAACGTCACTTATAATAATAGGATTCCTGGGTCAAACAATGACCATTGGGCAATAAATTAATGGTTTTTAACTAGTTTCAAGGCAGACGGATATGAATGTAAAGGCAAAACAGAAAAAAAAAATAGAAATTTTTTTTTTTTTATTGTAAAAAGCGTGGGGTGCTTGTTATCAATAGTTATAAATATTTTATTGGTAGCTATTAATAAAAGTAGAGTTATCATAAAAATATAGTAAAAAGCACCCCACGCCTTTTACAATAAAATTATTTTTTTTGTCAATCACTTCATTCTTATTTTTTACTTTTTAGTTAGGTTTGCTATTAAAGCGTGTTTTTTTTAGTTTTTTAAACTATAATTTATTTTTTTATTTTTTTAGTCATGAAACGAAAACAAATGTAATAGTCTTCAAGAATTTTTGTCGAAATTTTTTAATTAATTTTTTTTTCCAAAATTTATTGATTTGAATTTATTTCGGAATTTTTTTTTTTTTTTCAAATTATTGTATTGCTATTATTGATTTGGTGTATATTTTGACAAAACGAAAGAATTAAATGCTTTCAAAAAAAAACATTCTTATCGTAAATTGGTAACTAGTTCATCTTGTATTTCAAGTATAGTATGAGTTACGGTATTCAATTAGTGGTTAACTTTCTGCCAACTTATCCTGGATGCGATATTTTGGCGAATGCGCCGATCACACAACTTTGACATCCGCTTAGAATTTTTTTTTAAGAGAAATGCGTCGATACGCATTCAAATTATTGTATTGTCATCGGTCCTTAATACGTGTGTAAATTTTCAATTTAATCAGACGTCTTGAAGTTGGTGAAAATTACGTTGAAAGATTCCGTTATTTTGGCGAATGCGCCGATCACAAAACTTTGGCATCCGCTTAGAAATTTTTTTTAAGAGAAATGTGTCGATACGCATTCAAATTATTGTATTGCCATCGGTCCTTAATACGTGTGCAAATTTTCAATTTAATCAGACGTCTTGAAGTTGGTGAAAATTACGTGTTAAAGATTCTTGAAAATCTCTGAAATGCTTGAAGATTTTTTATCAAACTTGCTTTGCATAATGAGTACTTTTAGAGACTTCTTTATTGTAAACATTTAAAGCATTTTTTTTTAAATCAACTCACTGTATCTCCGAAATAAATTATTGACAAAACATCATTTGAGCTTTTCGTCTTAATATAGGTTTGAGAATCATTTCCTGGATTTTCTCGATGCATGTACTTAAGGATCACCCTGTGTATATTGGCTATAATATGTGAAAATCTCCGTTTTATCGGAAATCATAATTAATGTACTGGAACATGCCAGAAATATTATAAATTATAACATTTTCGAACTAGTTGGTCGGCATTCTTAAACCACCTTGCATAAACGTAATTTTGTATTTTCGCCTTTACTCAAAACTATATGCAAAATTTTATTAAAAAAGCTTGGGCCTTTCCAGAGATCAAGTGGGCAGTAAATAATAATTATATAACAGACAAACATACATATTTTAAAAACCATGCCAAAACATTATATGTTGTACTGTGAAGATTTGTTAAAGAAAATGGTTAAATTTGGTGATAATTTATAATCGACAACATAAAATTTAATGAGAATGGTAGTTTTATTTTGATCATACACAAAACATGTAACACTAAGAAAATAAATGTACGAAAGTTTATTCTATAATTAGTATATCTATTTCTCAATTATTTTCATTATAAGTCATTTATGGTGTTCTTTTGATTATTAAAACACATGTTAAATTAAATAATAAACAAAAGTATATAAAATTAACATAATTCATAAACTTTAAAGCATACCAATATACGCTATTTCAAATCTGTCATACAGATGACATATTCCCGCCATTAATTCTACTGGTCAAAAGTTAAGAGGTAACCTACTCCTTTACGGACCTCGATCGTTCAATCACAGTTAAGAAATCACCAACTGTGAATTATCGCCCATCTCTAATTAGCAGCAATGCCAGTCTAGTTCAATTGCACACTGATCTTGCTAGATCTAGTACAATTTTGTGCGATCAGTCCCTCGTTGCCATAAAACTTCAAATTGCTCTTCAAATTTTTCCATTGATGAGAAAGAAAAATAAAAACACATGATCATCTTAAAATAACGTATGGATTTAATAATGAACTCGTTCAGTTCATTCTAAAGAACGAGTTCACTAAACAGGCGGTTAAAACCTGTTCAGAAGAACGGGGTTAGTTCTTTCAGTACCATCTCTAGATATACAGAGTTAGTAAAAAGTATGGAAACGCCCAAGCCAAAGTTTATAAAGAAAATAAGGTTACCTAAAAAACGATAACACGTCACTGGCTGATAATCAGGCTCAGCTTTAGTTTTTTTTTTACAAAAGTGAAGTGGCTATCTTATAACTCCATGTGATTATTTTATTTTATGAGTGTGAGTGGCGGGATTTTATCAGTGAAACTGTATTTGTTCGATAATAATTTAAGATCACTATTTTATGGTTGTTTTTACACTCAACTCATTATAAGGGCATGTACTGCTGACGTCACAGCTAACCTCAAAAATAGACATTTTTAGATTACCGCTTTCCTACATCAGGTTATACCTATATTCTCCAAAAATACCCTTCAATGTGACATCTAAAAACTTTCTAGTTACATGTATTAGTGCAATAGAATGTTTTTCGTTGGTTAGAAATTTAACCTATAAATAGAACTCTTTATTTAGTAAGCAACAATATAAAACTGTTAAGCTGATTGTATTTGATAGGGATTTTAAATATAAATCTGGGTACAAGCTCAAAAATGGATGCAAACAATAAAAGTATAAGAATAATTTATAAGAACTATAAATCTGAGGTTATGTGACTCATGCGACGTACACCTTTGTATATTTGTATACTGTTTAGAATAGCCTGGAATAGCTATAATAATTTTTGTAAACAAAATGATATTTTAAGCGAGACTTTTAAGTTGATGGGTATTTAGTACTAATTATGTATTTTTAAAAAACTTATATTAGGCTAATCTTAACTGTAACACAATATCAACCTACACACAAAATTATCAAAACGCAGTACGAGAGAGTGACTGACAGTGTCAGGATGACAAGATTTCAGATACTACTCTGTTCAAACTGTACCGTTTACGATGAATGAAATAGTAATATACATTACAAATGTGTGAAATAGAGAAAACATGTCAGCCACCGTCCCTCGCACACCCGCACCGAATATCTCCGAAATATGGGAAACTGGGTAACCTTCTCTTCTTTAAACTCTGGGAAACGCATACATCTCTCCGTCAGTTATTCTTTGATTGCAATGAAATTTGGTACTTGGAGGTAGAAATATTCAAGGAGTCCAAAAAACGTGCTAATGCTGCATCCAGTTTAGCCGGAAATGACATCAAACACAAAAATTTGTAACTTTTTTAATTATAAATGTTCAAAGTGCGCCATTTTTTATGACTGAGAAAATGTGTCTTTTAATATTTGCTTTAATGTTGCAAGAAAGCACTTTTTTACAGCTTATGCAATATAATTCTGTACCAATAAATTGCAATTCTGAGAAATCATTCAATCCACAAGTTCACCCTATCCTCTGAAGGAATTAATTGAACGAGACATTTTAAAATATTTGTCATTCATTTCGTACTGTTTTATTATCTACGTATTATTCTGACGTTTTATAAATACGCATTGGATGTAAATGTGATAACCACGCGATTTGCCTATATCTATCTATAAATTGCTATTGGACGCTCGACAATAACGGGCCCCCTTGGTCAGTAAATAATTGTTTTTTATAGCAATTACCTGATAAAAATCTTTTTTGTTGCCATTTCTTTAAAGAAAACAGATTTTTGCATAGTACATAAGAACATTTTATCGTTTCAGTTTGGAAATGTCTCGTTAGGTGTTTATAATATAATATTATATCTACGTAAAAGTCGTCTGTGGAATTTTTCGTTACCTCCCGATCTCTACTGACAAGGTATCGTGTGTAACATTGTCACTAATTTTCAAAGTTTTCTGGATCTTTTTTTTTTTAAGAAACCTGGCAAAATGACTCGTTTATTAGTTAATAAGTAATTATAGTTAGTTAATAATATAGTTTAATTATTAAACATCATCACAGGTGATACAACCCCCTATATGTAAAGTGACCTTGTGCAGGGGAAGCCTATACATTTAAAGACAACGGATACACATCCAATATCCAAGTGTATTGAGATTAATTCCTTTTCCGAAAAAATCCTAGCTAATTGGTCAGGGATCGAACGTAGGACGCTTGGGTGAGAGGAAGAGTGTCCTTACGATCGACCACGGAGATATAGATAAAATTTACCTTTTTATATTTTGAATTACAAAAATATGCACAATACTCTTTGTTAAATTCAAAACATAAATCCAATTAATAGGCATATTACTGTGTTTAGTGTTATTTTCCGTTTTTGTGGATATCTAGTAGCAAATGTACTACAAGTTCTTGATATTACTTTATCACATTCTCCATAAGTAATAAACAAATTCAAAAAGTCTTCGTGGGTGTAATTTATACGCGGTGGCATTTTTTGACATAAGAGAATGACTGACGTAACTGATTGTTTCTAATCATGGATAATTTGATAACATTTTTACTAAAAATTCTTGTTTTCTAATAAAATCGCAAATATTTCAAAAAGCTGTAACTTAAACCTCCACAATGCTTATATCAGAAAAAAAAGGAATTTAATTATACACAACATGATGTAAAAAAATACAGGGTGTTCTATTTGACTTAAGCAAGTTAACGCGGTTTGAAATTTACAAAATGTAACGTCAAAAATGGAACACTTGGTATTCTATTATTAAATTTCTTTAAACTGTAAAGCATAGCTCACCTAATGGTCTTGCTGCAGCGAAAAAGCAAAAGAGTATCTTTTACACGAAGAAAGTTATAAAGGTTATTGTAAACCATTATACCTGTCAAATTTTTTTTTAAATGTCAAATATCTCTAAAACGGCTAGGTTTAGGCATAGGATATTCTACATCTTTTTGAATTTCATGTTCTTTTCGAAAACCCTAAAATATATAGGGTGTTCCATTTAAAATAATCAAGTTGGTATCGACTTCTGGTATAACCGGAAGTGCCAGATACTTGTAATTATTTTAGTTGGATTGGCCACACTGCCGTTAGTAGCTCTCTAAATTTTCAAAATTTTCTGATAAGTACTTTTCCCTCATATCGATCGATGCAATTTACATATCAAAATCAAACTATCGATATAATATTCTGGATACTCTCGCACAGACGTAAAATATAAATGAGTTTTATTATCTATTACACAGCACAAATATTTAAACATAATAATAAGCAAATATTTACCTCCGACTGCATTGAATCCCATATGTCACCGATAGCGGAATTTGAGTTATACTTTCCCATACTTTCAGTCAATTTTGTTTCCAGATAATTAGCAGTTTTGTCTCTTAGCACGTAACCAGCTATACCAACGGAAAGTTCAAATATAAATATGATAACCATACAAACTGAAAACTATGAAAAAAAATATTAGTGTTATTTTACTTATGTTACAGTAGAGATCAAATCTGATTGGTTGCGCAAACTTGAAAACTTTATATGCAGTAATACCAGTCCAGGATATAAAAAGAATTTATTTTATGTAAAGTGTAGGTTAATTATGACCACCATATTTATATCCTATAGAGAAACCCCAGCTGAAACCTATTTACAGTGGCCCGATCGACTTTTAAAAAAGGTGCGGACTCTTGGTCGACCAGAGTCGCTAACATTTTTGTTGGTGAAAAAAACTTAAATTTATTATAATATTTTTTGGGGAAACAAACAAAAAAGATGAAAAACGAAAAATATGTATTTTTCTATACAATGTACAGGGTGATCAGCTGAAAAGTTCTACTTTTTAAACCTATTTTTTATTCTTTAAAATATAGCTAGAAAAAAAATGTAAAAACTTAGAACGGTAACATAATCAACAATTTTTTTGGGTTATTAGGTCCAATGTAATTAAAACACTACTGTATTAACTTGCCGACGTTTCGGTATAATTTATTACCATCCTCAGGGCACTGTAAGATATAAATAAATTGATTGTAAGTTATTCTATAACTCTATGGGTGATAAATTCTAATCCAAACTAATAGTGAAGAAATAATATTGAACAGTTAATTAATTATTCTATAACAGATTGTAGGAAACATGTACTTATTTTAGGCACTTCAATTATTATTTAGAATTAGTTATAGGGTAGTGATATATAAAAATTATAAACAAATACTCACATTAACTCACCTTACCTACAGTAAGTTTAACAGTGCTAAAAAAATAATCTCATTAGTGTCACAGCCTCGACGAGAATAACACACATTTCAAGAAATATATAAAAATTTCTCATTTCTGTATGCGCCGATATACTGAGTATTTTTCAATAAACTCAATATTATAGCTACGAAGTATGTTCCTGCCATTATGTTTTTTATGCACGAGAAACACTAAATTTTAATGTGAGTATTTGTTTATAATTTTTATATATCACTACCCTATAACTTCTAAATAATAATTGAAGTGCCTAAAATAAGTACATGTTTCCTACAATCTGTTATAGAATAATTAATTAGATAGATAGAGTTATAGAATAACTTACAAGCAATTTATTTATATCTTACAGTGCCCTGAGGATGGTAATAAATTATACCGAAACGTGGGCAAGTTAATACAATAGTGTTTTAATTACATTGGACCTAATAACCCAAAAAATTTTTACTTAGTATTTAAACTGTGGTCTGGAAATTATTATTATAATTAACAGTTTTCGTATCTGCTAGAAGTTTATGTCTATCGTAAAGATTATACAGAGGACGCCACAAAATCACGTCGATATATTTTTAGATATTTAGATAGACTTTTTCCTCCTCACTATAAATATATACTTGTTATACATCGCATCTTCAAATAGGTAACTGAGTTATTACATTAAATAACATTCTTGAAAGTTTGGGATACAATTAAATTGTTCTTTGCATAGATGGTAATGCATAAAACAATAAATGATTTAAAATACTAAGTGCTGAGCTGTCAAAATAATTTCTAATAGTAGATTTTGATTACTATTTATTTCTTAAAGTTTTTTGTATAAAAATAAATAATTAAAAATGCCCATGTATTCCGTAGAAGAACGTAATGATCTGTTAAATGTATATTTTCTTTCAAATGAAAGTATAACTAAAACAAAACGTTTATACTAAAGAAAATATTCCCAGGTTAGATAATAATAATAATATTTATTTACAAAAATATTTTTTATAATAGTAGTAGTTTGTTGTGAGTGGGTCTCAGTAGACCCTCCACTGCGGCCATCAGCAGGCCTATTGTGGCTTATAATAGTAGTACAGTTCATACAAATTTTTGAAGAATAATTTATCCCTAGTAATATTAGTTTTAAGTTTCCAAATATGTGGATTAGACATAAATATAAGTAATATTATAATGTAAATAAACAAAACAAATACCAGGGGCCTAGTCGGGAAAAAGCTTCGGATAGCTGTGTCACTCTCTAGAAAGTTTTTATACATGCGCCGCTGAATAATTTTGCTCTTGACTATACCTTCACTGGACGTTTTATTCACCGATTTCATTAAGGTATGATTCCCGATAGAGGTAACACTTTCTTGCTCCATTTGTAGTGAGAAATATACTTATTTAGAAAATTCATTTTAACCAAATAGTACGGAATAAAAGTTTGAAACTTGCTGAGCATAATTATGAAGATTCATTCTAGAAGACATGTATGAATTTTACCTCGAATTTTACCGATTGATATCATAATTCAGGAGCTAATCACGTTCAAATTTCACTTATATTTTCACAGTATAAATTTTCCCTACATAAAGTGAAAATTAATTAAAATAGATATACATGTATCCTCTAGTACACTTTCAACTACTGATCCTCCAAATTTGGTGTAATTTGACCAAACCGTATGGAAGAAATAAATTTTGAAAAATTACCTTACAAACACTGGTTCGATTAACTAGTGGTTGCGCATGGGAGTCCCAGATTGCCACATAAAGCTTATTTTGAATATCCTAGTTCGTTGCACAATACTAAAAGAAATTATAATGCAAATGAACAAAAAGAAATAAATGTTTTGTTATCTTTTACCGAATACAACCCTAAAAATGTATTAGGGATAGAGTACGAGATCTTCAAATGCCCTACGAATATTCAAAATGCACTCAACACCCAAGAAGAACAAAATTTAAATCCTGTAAATTTAGTGTGATTCAAAAATTGAGTTTTACGAAAACCGTATGCATTTTTGCAGTTATACACATATTAGCATGAATGTGACAAGATAATTATTTCACTTCAAACATATTTTCACAGACGTGGCTACTTTTACTTTATTTAGATTATTTAATCGGAGAAATTATCACTTTTGGACTTTTCCACTAAGTAAAGGACAATTTAGCGACAAGATCGTCAGTCTTAGGGGCTTAATGGGATATTAAATAATAACATTTTTGAGTCGATTTTTTACGATGGCGGTTTAATGGAAGAAGATACAAATGTAATAGAAGACTTTATAGAGGATCTGACCTCCACGAAGCCCACATTTAACACCCCTCGATTTTTTGTGGGTACACTTAAAAATAGAATATATAAAGATAGACCTAATAATTTAGAATTGAAACAAAAATTATAAAGCGAAGTAGAGGATTTAAATAATAATCTAGAAATATTTCAGATTAGAGAAAATTATATAAAAAGATTAAATCTTTGTATAGCGCTGATGCTACTAAATAAAACTTGAAATCAAAAGAACTTCTTTTTATTAACGAAAACAAAACAAGTATGAAAATTACAGTTGCGTGAAGATAGGTAATGTATATCTTTCGAGAAGTGTGATAAGATTATTTTATGTGTTAGTCAGATAGGGGTATTATATATAGGGTAAAAGTGTTGAAAGCGATGAACGGAAATTCCTTACTTTACTGCGGTCATTGATACCTTGTTAAATTGGGGGTTATTCTAGGATGAATTAAAAGTGTTACTATTAGAAAACCCCGATTGTAATCTCAAACAATAATTATTATTGTATTTCCAGGAGGGTATATTAGATTACGGTTTCTATAAGTAAAATTGAAAGTGTGAAATATTGGGAAACACCGACCGTAGACTTAAATTAATGTTTATTATCGTGTTTCGAGAATGCTTGTTTGCTGTGAAATCTAGATTATAAAGATAAGTAATTTTATTATCACTTTTTAGGACCGTCCGCTACACCTTGTTTGGAAAATAATGGAGGCATTTTTGAAAACATAATTTTTGCTTGTTTTTTGTATGTTGTAATATACAGCCTGAATCAAATTGCACCCTTACCATGGGCATCTCGTTTATAGATAGAATGTAGGTTTAAATTTGGCAATGCTGCAAAATTGTGAGCTCACTAATAATCCACAAAAAAAATATCAAATATCTTCCGTTCCTAATAATCCGAAAATAACAAAAAATGACCTTTTTTATCTATAATAATTTTTTAATTTTGTACAAACAATCTCATTCTAGGAAGTACGTTTGAATTAGGGAGAGAAAATACTGTCGAATGGTGTAAAAATCATATGGGGATGATAATAAAAAATGAATTTGCTATGAACTGGTCTAGTCCGGCAGAATCACATAAGAGATCGGTAAAATCTTTACCGATCCCTTAAGTCACTTTAATAACAATAGGGTAGGTACCTAATTAAGCTCTCTAAACAACAGCGTCTGACATCTGTTGGTTGAATATTTTGAATTCTGCTTACAAAAGTTTCAAGTTAAAGAGTATTTTGAGAGTAGCAAAACGGTTGCAGAAAAAAATATTGTACACAACACACTTGAAAAGTGTCTTTACTGGGCTCACTGGCTTTCAGGGTTTGTTCTGTAAACTGCCAGCTCGCCCTGGAAACTGCCATCTCGCCCAGTAAAGAATCACTTTCCGGCCTTATTACATAAATAACTATTACATTGTTTTATAAAATCTCTTATTAACTGAAATACTTACTGCCATTAATAGCATCCAGTTTTCTCTCATCGCTCCGAAACATCCCAAGAAAGATATAAAGAATATTAATGACCCTGTCGCAATTAGCATATTGGGTAGCGAAAAATATTTACCATCTAGGAATATGTCATAATCGTAATAAAAAGTCTTTACGGATACTCCTACAGCCAATATAATAATACCAGTTATCTGAAAAAGAGGATATTTACAGTTAATGTATATTTTATCAAAGACGGAGGCTATATCACAAGATATATCAAATGAAAATACTGAAATATTTCGTGAAATATTTTTGCCGAGTCTGTATCATTTGTGGCAGCCATTTGTTTTCTTTTTTTTAAGATATATTTCAGTATTCTCAGTTCAACTCAGTTGTTCCGTATTTGATTTTTGTTAAGAGATGCATTATAAAAAAATAAAAGCAACTAATTGTAAGATAAATTAAAATATCATAAGATCTTATACCAGTATCTTGTTTAATAATAATTAAACATAATTATACATAATTATATCCTCATTTTGAAGTAAAGTAAAATAAGACCCAATAAGTAATAAAGCCCATGCGACATTTCTCACATAACATGGTACTGTATGTACTGTATGTATATAACATTCATAGCAATTCAGCTAGATAGTAGCATAAGCATAGCTACATACATAGATGTAGTTTTAACTAGAAACGGTAGACCATTTCAAAATAGTACTCCCTCGAATACCACAAAATATGTGCTCTGTGGTTATGGGCCCATGATGAACGGTGACTGACTACGCAAAATACTTTGAACTTTTTTATTTTGATTCTACTTATACAGGATGTAAGAAAACGACAAGGCACAAATTAAGGAGGCGGTACTACGTGCCAAAATTCTATATAAACATGTGTCCTAATATATCGTTTTCAAGATACTGAATGTTCAACTAAAATTTTCGTATTTAATGAGTGACGTAGCCACAGGATTTGTACACAAAAATCATTGTATACCCCTGGTCATGATTTCATTCAGTTTTATTTTCTGAATTATCTCTATTTACATTTATTAACAAAAAAAAGCGTCTGAATTCCCTTGTATGGATGGAGTATCGGTTTTCCATAAACTGGTTTTGTTTACAACGTTGCATTACCTCATTTGCATTAGTTATTATTTATTTAAATCAAAATACAAAAAAAATTGTAAAATTAAGAAAACAAAACATTTTCAGAGAAGTCTCTTCATTCTTCTTTTTTCTCCTTACAATTAGTAGAAATTTTGTTTATTTTAATTCCAATCTAGGCGGCTTCAGTCACAGTATTATTTAAAGTATAAAAAAAATTCTTATAACGATGGTTAACTTTACAAATCCCCAATATGCAGAAGTGTCCTTTAAAATTATTATTTCGGTCAATTATCAATTTAAATTTTTCAATAACTAAACTTACACAACATTTTCCGTAGTTTTTGAATATGCTATTGCTTTTTACATTCCTTGAAACGTATATGAAGGATGATAAAAAGCTGGTTTTTTTTATTGGAACGTCTAGTATATTTTTACATACTTGGATCCTCGCTATCTTTCTGATTACAAATATATACCGTACTTATACGTTTATTTTAAAACTGAGAGATAATCTCAATAAAGCACAATAGTAACGGAAAATGTAATTTATTTGAGAAACCTTTTTTAATGTTATTGTAATAAATGAATAAATCACAGACAATAATATTATGAAAATGTGAAAAACATAAAAAAATTACATATTAGAAGGAGCAGACTTGTAACAAACAAAATGTCGCAGCATATTCTCTTTGAACCCCCCATTATTATTTATACAAATATTACAATACTTAATAAGGAAGGAAAGATGGATAAATCATTATTTAATACATGGATGTTTTACCGTATTTGCTTTTTTAAATTATCTATCATTTTATGGTATTTAAATAAATTTTATTATTCAAAGCACCCCAAAGGAAAAAACCAGCGGATTTAAGTCGGGGCTTCTTGGAGGCCAGTGAATAACCAGTATTTTCAATCCATGTAGGATACCTCCGAGTTAAAAAATAAGCAGGTGGAGCACCATTTTGTTGCTAAATGAGTTGAAGTCTATAACGTTTTCGTAATTAATCAATTAGATTCTCAATACTTGTATTAAACAAATTCAAATTATATGCTCCGTTAAATCTACCGTCAATAAATATCGGGCCAATAATTTTGTCTCCCACATTGCCAGATCATACAATCACAGACCTACGTCCTTGTTTTTTGTTTCAAATACAGTATTTGGTGTTTCAGTGGACCATATATGACAGTTCCTACGATTGAAAATTCCAGCTGTCGACAACATAAACTTGTCATCCAAATTATTCTTTCTAACAAAATATGGTCACCTCTGTTGCAGCGTATAAAAAAACGTTATTGTGGGACTATTCGAGTTAGGCCAGGAATTTTTTAACCTTCTTAATTTGTGCTGTGTTATTTTATTACATCCTGCATAGTGCGGTTGTAAAGTCGCACGTTCCATAGTCAAGAGCTCATTCCTTCCTTAACACTGCTACTCACAGATTAGTAGAGGCTCATGAGCAATTTTTAGTCCTGTATATGCAATAAGTCAATGAATGAAGGAAGTTGATACTTATATATTTAAAAATGGCCAGCTGCATTTTTCTCATGTTGTTAATGTTAATAGTTACTGAGTGAATGAATTAACACGCAATTGTTAGGAGACCGTCGTCCGATACCCTACCTGATACCATGTCAGACCAAAACATAATTAAATCAATAATACAGTGGTATACGAACAAAGATTTTTTTAAACTGCTATTATGGTCGAAAGTGCAAAAAAAGTAGGCCACTTTCGATTTGATTTTTTTTCTTCATCTACGTGAAGGAATGTTAAAGTCATACTTATATAGGGAAATAGTGAGGGGTCAGCTGTGTAATAAAAACTTAGTGTGCCATCCTCTACCCCCCTAAAATACATTATTTGTGTTACATTGTATTGGACTTTGTACTTACAATGTACAAATCCAACTATTTTTATTTTTGAATTATTGTTCCTTTCGATATTTACTTTTATGTTCGAATTTATCATTTATCTAGTAATAAACAAAAAAAAAAACAAAAATTTTTATCGTGTTTATTTTAAGTATAGGATTTTTTTATATCCTGAAAACAATTGGTCTTTTTTGGTGGGAGGGGGGCGTAGGGGCCAAATTACAACTATTGCCTATGGACAAATGAGGCCAGTCCGACCCTGAGAAGATGTATATCGGACTAGGAGTTTCAGTTTTTTTATTGCAACTGGAGGAAATCATTTCTTAAGTGTAAGAATTTTCCTCTTTTGGTGAGGTAATATTTTTTTAATCTCTATATTTTTTTCTTCTAATACTAAGAATACAGTTATGTATTTAATTAAATGCAATTCTTACTCTTAGATTCAGAAGTTGTTTTAATAGTTTCTATGATAAATATATTGAAATTATTGTTTTTGATTTATTATATACCCAAAATTTTTTTTCTAGCACATTCAGATAAGAATGACAGTATAAAATATAAAAAACTATAGATATTTTAATACACTGAACTGATTCTGCGTTGGCTCTTGTGAAACATTATTAAATATTTTAAATATATGAAAGAAATTTGCTTTTTAATGTTTCAAAAATATTTTATTAGAAACTATACAGTATTTCGGCTTTTTAGGCCTTTGTCAAGAGTACAGGGAATACTGAACAGTAAAATTTATGTCCATTGCTTATATAACCACATCTGGTACCTACTATAAAACTATTGTAAAATATGTTTTTATAAGTTGAATATTACTTTATGTTTGAAATCTAAATTATTTTATTTAAAATATGGTGGCCGGTAAATTTGTTGTTTTCGTTAAGTTTTTGTTATTTTTAACAGCTTTACTTATTTCTAATTGTTCTAATAGATCAAGTTTCTTTCCTTTCTTTTCTGAATGGAGTAATTTGACATTATTTAAATCTATAAAATGACTGTTTTCTATACAATGTGTTGACATGCCCGTACTATATACATTGTTTACAATAGATTTCCTGTGTTCATCGAATCGCTTTTTTACATTTCTCGTTTGTCCAATGTATATAGCATCACAGTCACTACATTTTAACTCATATACTCCTGTTTTTTGTGTTTTCGTTTTTCTTTATTATTATTTTTATTTATGAAATTGTTCTACATCCTTATTATAATTTAGGTAAAATGTTAATTAATAATAAAGACAAAACTGAAAAACTACAAAAAACAGAGTATATGAGTTAAAATGTAGTGACTGTGATGAACAATTAGAAATAAGTAAAGCTGTTAAAAATAACAAAACTTAACGAATGAACAACAAATTTTTCCGCCACCATATTTTAAATAAAATAATTTAGATTTCAAACATAAAGTAATATTCTTATAAAACATATTTTACTGTTTTTAGGTACCAGATGTGGTATATTATAAGAGACAAAAATTTTACTGTTCAGTATTCCTGTACTCTTGAAAAGGCTAAAAACCGAAACACGTGTAGAGTTTAAAAAAATGAAACTTATTTATTTTTAGATATTTATTATTACTATCATGTTAGGTTTGAAAGAATGCTTTTGTAATACCTAATAATTAATTTATTAAATTTGACTAACACTAGTTTTCAAAATATCGAAACACTCGTTACTATTCGACGGAGATTTTACCTACAAAGCTGGCTTCATCAGAAGATGATTAAAAACTGATTATTAATCATCTCCAGATAGTGCCAACTTGATTGGTGACACACACGTCAAGTGTAGTACAGGCGTTTTGATGTTATCTATAGATGACTAAAAACTAATTTTCTTCATTTCCAGATGATGCCAACTTGATTGATGAAATGCTCGTCGAGTATAGTACCAAATATTATGGTGTTTCTAGAAATTATGTCACTGTTAGTTACATGTTTGAGGGTTTTCCTTCATCGGAAAGTGGAGAGTTGTGTTTTTATTTTGTACGTTATAAATAATAAAAAAATATAAATGTTTTTCTTGATGAAAATAATATTGTTGAGATAATAAAACAGTGTTACTCACGAAAACAAAACAAATAAAATAACAACAACAATGGAGATACTGATATGTTTAAGTTACCAACTTTCTTGTTTTTATGTTGTGATGATTAGCGAATTAACAATATTTAAATCCGTCGTTTTCCTATTCCATGAAATCATTGACACAATGGTAGTCAAGAAAATTATCGGTAATAATATAAGGGCATTGACAAATTTAGGTAAATGTGCACGAATGCAAGAAATTCTATAAAAGATATTTGATTCAAAAACAACACAAAAAGTCCAAAGTGTCCGTTGGGGAAGGTTTTTTTGGGGGGAAAAAAACACCCGCCAAGGAGAAAAAAATTTAAGGGGCGCGGCAGCTCGCCAAATTCTAAAAGATTGGGGTTGCAACATGAGGAAGAAGACGGTTCTTTCTATAAGGAGGAAACAGTTAAAACGATGTGGAATGTAGCAGGAAAGCTACTTCAAGAAAAATCGCGAATATGGAATTTCGATTAATCGTTTCCATGACATTAAATTTAAATTTGTGAGAGGCGCGAGGGCTGCTTCAAAAGAGTTTTTCCATGTCGTATCATATGAGTTGGCATAGCGTAGGGTTGAAGCAGCAAGTTGTTTGACACATCATTTCGCAGAATAATGATAGTTCTTAAACAAACAGGATATAATACAATCTAGATTTTTCAAAAACATGTCAAGGAGGATCGTAAAAGCTTATCTATTACAAATGGCTTCAAAATATTACTAAACAAGACATATTTCCCGTAAGGTATTTACTAAAACTTCGAATTTTTATTCGCATATTGAATTACTTCTGTCAAAACCAGGACCTAATATAAAATCAGTTCGCGTATTTCTTACACCAAGTCCAAATTAGCAAACAGCCAATATTTGCGGTTTAAAAATATTCCTGCTGGACGAAACGAAATATCGCAGTGGACTGGACAATCCACTTGAAAGGTGGGATTGGTGTTCAGCAATCATTCTCATAGATCAACTGCAGTCATTTGTCTAAAATGGGAATCGATGAAACACGGGTCACGGTAACGTGAACTGCATAAAACCGTATTTGGTATTTGCTGTTGAGTTCAAATACTCCTATTTTAATCAATTATAACAATAATTGTGTATTTAAATGCTAACATTTCAATAAGTACTTGCGGGATTACCACTTTCTGATTACACGTAGAATTCAATAAAATTGTTAGCCATGATTAGGGAGAGGAATCTGGAACAAAGTTCAGGATCGGTCGCTACTAATGTCTTATGGTTGACAGAAAGACATACGTACGAGGAGTCGGTTTTGTATTCTCGGGCATGAGAACAAGAAACTGGAAGCAACAAATATTTATTTTTTAATATAGTTTCCTCGCTTTTGAATGCAGGTATTACGCCGTTTCAATCCATTTTTAACCCGTTGTAAAAATATTTATTTGGTTTTTCCACAAAATGACCCTCAACAACTGCTATAATTTTGTCCCCCTAAATATTTTTTGGAGATTCGGACACAAAATGTAGTCATTGGGTGCTAAATCTGGACTATAAAGCGGGTGTTCAATTTCTTTGAGGCCACAATCAGCAACAGAAGCTTTTGCAAGTCAGGAATTATGCTCTAATGCATTGTCGTGGAGCAGCAAAACATCTCGCGTCAGTTTTCGGCGTCTTTCAATTTAATAGAATCTTATAGGCGATACAATAAGCTTGAATAATACTCTTTCGTTACTGTACTACCTTTCTTCACGTGATCAATATATAGAATTCCCTGACAGTCACAAAAAATATTTGCCATTATTTTTCCTGCAAAAGGGGTGACCTTAAACTTTTTGGGAGCTGAAGCCCTTGACATCGACTCTTGTTTCTATTCAGGATCATTATAATGAGCCCACGTTTCATCTCCAGTGATAAGTTGGTTGATAATTAAATCTGGTTCGCCTCTACAAAGCGCCAAGAATTGTTCACACGTCTCAACTCGAACACGCATTTGAAACGGCATCATTCCCGTACACAACCATTTCTTCAAGAATAATTTTTGAAGTTTCTCCTTGTTTTGTTAGGAATTTTATAACAATTTTATTAATTTTGGAAAATTAACAATGCTCGACAATACAAACTGATAGTTAATGAAATTAATAATGTTGCAATTGTTCTGCCCAAGTAACACTAATGCTCTTATTAAGATCTCCAAGGTCGCTTTAAAATTATGTAATAAAACTTCGAATAAAACCAAATGATCTTCAAGACAAGCTTAGGATCACCATAAAGTAGCTTCTAGCCAAAAAGGGCCCATCCTAAAAGGGTCTTGAAGACTACATTTTAAAACTATATTAAAAACCATTTAGTTTTAATTTCATATTCTTAAAGAGTTCTTCAAGGCAACCTTAAATTTGTGTATTAAAGTATTTATGCATTTAAAATAAAATTGCAGCAGACTAAATTGCCTTGAGAATCGTTATAATTAATCCTAAAATGGTTTTATTTTGTTTTAAAGTCGGACAACTTTATGCGTGAAATAGTTAAAACAACGGCAAGTCTCTAATGGGGCAGAGTGGTAATATTTTAAACGTAACGCATATAAAGCTGATCAAAAATAATATTCAAAGGCAAACTATTCTGGTAAAAATTACCAACGGATGGCACTTTTCTGACAAAATATAATAAAATACTTCTATATAACTCGAGCGCCACCAATATAATGTTTTTTTTATTACCTAAAAATTTTTTTAAAAATATCGTCAATTTTTATTTTGCATCTAAACATCCAAATGCATTTTTTTTATTAAATTGCATGTTTGGACACACCGTCCTTCAGTTATTTAAGAGGATGTAAAGTGCATATATTTCAATAATATTTTTTTCTTTGACTATTGAAAATATCCATCATGGCGGGTCTGTATCTTATATAAAAAATGGCGTGGTCTAGATAAAAACTGATTGCAAGTTAATAGAACATTTTAAATCTTACAAGACTTAAAATAGCGTTTTATTTACCACTTTAAGTACAATTACTCTCCCAGACATTTATTTACTCTTCCTTTTAAAACTGAGTTGCTTTAATATGTTCAAACTCGTGGCCTTATTGATTTAAAGGGATCTGGCGCGCGCATGAAATCCTAACCTTAAAATTGTGCCAGTTTTGTGATTGCTGGATTTAGTGACTTCGTTTTAATTTAAAATACTTGTCACTAATATTTTCCATTTTAAATATGTCTTCTAATTTTCATTCATGCATAAAGTAGGTACACGGACTGCACTGGTTCACTAAATCAGCAATCAGTTTATTGAGCAGATGGCGTGTTTTCTCCGATTATGGAGGGGGTAGAATTAGTTTTAATAAAGTCATCAAAAATCCAACAGGCATTTCTTTTAATCAAATTGACTAAATTAAAACCTTTGAACTTTAAAACATTCTTAATTTACTCTTTAAAAAGTAAAAACTATGTTTTAGGATTTAATGTGGAATTTCATTGAGCATATAGGCTTAAGATAAAATAGTTTTCTTAATGGGTTTTAATGACTACATCAAGGATACTCCATAAAACTACATTAAAACCATTTGTTCCAAAATGGATTGTTTTAAAACCAACTTGCTATTTAATTCTTTAAAAAGGCAAATTAGTTTTAAAATAGCCAATATCAAGAGTATTATAAAACTAGTATAAGATCATAGGGCATTAGGAGCAAACAGTTTTTTTATTTTAATTTAAAGAGTGCATTAAATCCTTTGCATAAGAATCAGTGGTCTTTAAGAACTTTTAGTTTATCTTAAGGTAATTTTAAAACCACTCATTTTATTGAATATGTTAAAACACTTTTAAAACCTAAATAAGTCAAAAGTATCTTAGAGTTGTTACTTGGGTGCAAATTGCCATACAAGTTTCCAAGGCATATATGATTAAAAAAAAACTTAATAGAAAATTATATCAAAATTTAAAACTGCCTAGAATATAAAAACAACCCCTCGTTGGCAAGTAAAAGCAAAAGTACAAAATGAATAAATGAAATACATACCGCTTGATACAATGTATTAAGCCATTGCATTAGTATATATGATCACAGATAATATTCTTTCTACATTCGTAGCTGCTAAATTTGAGTTATTTGTTCCATACAAGGAAAATGAACGTTCCACATCTACCGAGGTTAGTGGTACTGATTATAAATAGTTCACAAGGCCAGACACTGCAGGCACTGACAAACCGTTCAAATAATTTTCACGAATTATACACATTGTTTTGTATCCCAAGTTGGCGCACCATATGCCTAACACCGCTCCGCAAAAGTAAATGTACGCTGTCGTGTCGCTAACAGAGGAATAATAGCATAGTTGCGTATAATGTTACATATGTCTAGCCTAGGTTCCCGCCTCAAAACTGGTTGCATATATTACAGGTATATAAATAAATGCGTACATATCAAGGATATATCAATTAATTCAATTATGCATATTGAAATGACTAAAATTATTTTTAGAGTATGCAATGATGAATGCTGAGGAACTTTTGTATTAATTTTTTTTCTATCTGTAATAATTACAGAGTTATGGAACAAATATGCACTAGGGGAACACCCTGTATAAAGGCTCTTTAAAAAATAATAATTTTTTATTAAGTATGGTTAGGTGTGCATGTGCATGTGCCAAAGTTTGTGTGAGGAATTAACAAAATTTAGATTTTAAAAACTATAATATTAACTAAATAATCTATCTAATGCTGTAGTCAAAGTACATTAGAACATCCCTACTAGAAAAAACAAAGAAGATATTCATTATAAATTTAGAAAAATTAGCTGAAAGGAAAAGTGAGGTTACGATACGAAATTTTATTAATTAAATTATGAAGTGTTCTTCTTGTGAAAAACCACCCGATAAAACAAAAGACAAAGGAAGAGAAGTATTTCAGTGTGATTTCTGCAGAGCTCAGCTCTGCCAAGAATGCATTGGACTATCATCAACTGAAGTTCGAGTTATGCAGCTAAAGAACAACCGAATATTAAGCTTTATTTGCAAAAATTGTTATGGTCTATCTTCTCATGAACTAATTAATATTAGAATAAAAGCTGTCGAAAACACGATCCTGGATGAAATAAGAAAATTGCGTAAAATCGTTGAAAAGCCAGACGTTAAGATTTCTGATCAAAACAATTTAATAAACAATCTGGATAAGGACATCAGGGAAAAAATGAACCGCAATAGGGAATCAATGTTTTGCAAGTGTAACAAAAAAATAGCAGAGAAACACTTATAATAAAACCAAAAGAAACAAGAAAGTAATAAAACAAAAGACGACTTAAAAGGAAAAATAAATCCCAAGGACATTGCCATCGGAGTGGAAAATCTCAAAGAAGGAAAAGAAGGGACGGTCATTATAAATTGCAGTAACTCTAATGCAAAAGAAAAAATTAGAGAAAAAGTTGCTACTGAACTTAGACGCCATTACAGTGTCGTGGATGGTGTTCAAAAAAATCCTAAGATTATCAAACGTGGAGTGGAACAGGACTTTATCGATGGAAATGATACTACAATTATAGACTCTCTTATTGAACAAAACGTGCTTTCCCTAAAAGAAGATTCGATTTTTAATGTGCATGCAAAATATAAACAGAAAGATAGAAACAATAAAGGTAACATTATTATCTCTCTAGATGGTATATTAAAAAATAAAATATGTCAAATGGAAAAGGTTAACATGGGTGGAGAAGATGCATGGTACAAGAATACTTTAATGTAGTACGTTGCTTTAAATGTGCAAGATATGGACATATTGCGACAAAGTTTGAAAATAAGGTTACCTGTTATAAATGCGCAAAAGAACATAAAACAAGTGACTGTGACTCTGACATTTTAAAATGTATTAATTGTATGGAAACGAATAATAAATTAAAAAAATCATTGAATGTAAATCATGCTGTTACTGACTCAGAATGTTCTTACTACAAGAGGATCTTGGAAATTGAAATGAAAAAAACAAAAAGCGGTTAGCAATTACAGAAAAGCCTTAATGCGGAGACCACAAAGAAACAAGAGGATGTTATAAACATCTTACATCAAAAGGTTCAGTGTATCTCAAACTGTATCAACAATATAAACAATAGAGATCCTGTGTCTAAATCTTTTGTTATTAAAAATGATACAGGAAAAAATAATCTTTATATTGCTCATGTCAATATTAGATCTCTGGTTCCTTCATTTGATGAATTTAAAGACCTGTTCTTAAGTGAAAAGTTCCATATCATTGCTGTTACAGAAACCTGGTTATTGCCAGAATATCCTAGTTCCCTATTAAATATACCGAGTTACGCTATGTATCGAACTGATAGAATAACAAGAGGTGGTGGAGTCATAGTTTATGTATCAAACTTTTTCCAATGTGAGATGGTAGATGTAACATTTGTTACCGATGAAGACAATGATATAGAACATTTGTGGCTTTATGTTAAAGTTAATCAGTTAAAGATCCTATTAGGTGCATTGTATAAACCTTCCTTAGTGCCGTACAAAGATATATGTTGTTTAGAAAAAATTCTTTTCACAATTTCCATCCAATTTGATTATACTATACTCTTAGGTGATCTAAATATAAATTACTTAGAACAAGCATCTGACAAAATGTACTTGGAACAAATATTGAACAGCTTTCATTTGAATCAAGTAATTTCTGAACTAACAAAGTTATCCAGAACTAGTAGCACTTTGATCGATATAATATATGTAGACCGCAAATTAGAAGTAACTGAAACAGGTACTACTGATATGTATAATCAAACTGACCACAGATTAGTTCATTGTAAAATTAAAGTTAATATTCCTAAACATGAAGCTAAAACAATATCTTATAGAGATTTTCGTAACTTCGACATACACAATTTTGAGGTAGATATAAAAAATATCAATTTTAATAGCATTTTAGAACTTGACTCATTAGATAATAAAGTGATTGCCTTCAATCAACAGCTATCCAATGTATTTAACATACATGCCCCAGTTAAAACTGTCCAACTAAAGCATCCATATAAGCCATATATTACAGATTCGATAAAGGAGATTATCAAACTAAAGAAAAAAGCCCTTAATAGATATAAACGTACACATCATCCAGAACATAAATGATACTATCTTGATTTAAAAAATTATTTATCATTTGCCATAAGAAGTGAAAAGAAAGCTTACATGAATTTTGAAATAAATAAAATTAGTAAAAATTCAAAAATACTCTGGGCTAAATTAAACCAGTGGAATGTTCACTCAAAACCATCCAATGAAATTCCTGCCCACTTGAAAAATGTCGATGATATAAGTAAATGTTTCTCGCAGGTAAATCAATTAGCCGCCCCCATTAGTAATACAACCTTGGATTATTATAGACATAATAAGTTTAATGAAAACATATTATTTCGGTTTAGATTCATTACAGAAAATGACATCCAGAATGCTTTTAGGTAGTTAAAATCAAAATGTATGGGAATTGATGAAATCAGTTATGAAATGTTAGAGTTAAGTTTCCCACATATTACTAAATTCCTTCAAAGTGTAATTAATGAATCTCTACAAAATGGAAATTTTCCTAACATTTAGAAAATGTCTATAATAAAGCCCATTCCAAAAATATCAAATGCTCTTAACTATAGTGACTTAAGGCCTATAAATATTCTGCCCATCTTATCGAAAGTTACAGAAAAAATTGTTTTTACCATGATGTCCGAATTCATCTCTGATGAAAAGTTGCCCGCTATTCAATCAGGATTTAGATCTAACTATAGTGCAGCTACAGTAAAGTCACGACCGATATTGTGAGTGGTCTGGACAGATCGGAGGCAGCTTGTTTGGTCTTGCTAGACTATAGCAAGGCATTTGATCTGTTAGACCATGAACTTATCATTACTAAACTGAGCTATTACGGGTTCTCAGAGACAGTTTGCATGCGGTTTACAAGCTATTTGATTGATAGAACTCAAATTGTTGGAGTAGAGGGATCTAGATCAAATCCTGTTGTTATTAGACAAGGAGTCCCACAGGGTAGCATACTGGGTTCTACATTATTTAGCTTGTACACTGCAAGCTTACCTGATGTTATAAATCACTGTGCTATACATCTTTATGCAGATGATACGCAGCTTATAAAAACATTTGAACCAACAGAAGCTAGTTATGCTCTAGAGGAAGTTAATGCAGATTTAGGCAGAATATTTAATTGGTCAGAGGAACATGGGCTACGATTAAATGCTTCGAAGAGCTGCTTCTTAATAATAGGTACTAAGGTCTTAATAAATAAAGTCAATTTATATAATTTTACCACCTTGCACAAAAATGGAATAGAAATACCTCGTAAGGATTCAGCTAGAAATCTAGGAGTCGTATTTGATGCAAACTTAAATTATGAGAAACATGTTACCAATAAAATAAGGGTCATTTATAAGAAACTTAAATCACTGTATGAATTTAAATTTATTTTCTCCGACAAAATCAAGTACAAGCTAGTGGAATCGCTTCTTTATCCACATATCGACTACTGCATAACAGTCTATTACAGTTATTTAAATGCAGAATTTAAAAATAAAATGCAACTAGCCCAGAATTCATGTGTTCGTTTTGCATATGGTATTAGTAAATTTGTCCATATAACGCCTACTTATAATGTAAATTCCATCCTAAAAATCGAGTTCAGGTGGCTACTACTTTTTGTTGTGTTTCTGTTCAAAATTTATGCAAGCAAAAAACCTGAATATTTGTATGACTATGTAATACCCAGACAAGAATTGCACAATTTAAATCTGCGAAATATAGTAAGATTCGCCATACCTAGGCACAATAGCAAGAAATTTGCGAGGGTTGCTTTGCATATTTAGTTGTTAATTTGTTCAATAAAAGTGCATTTTATAATATGATGCAAAATAGATCAATAAGTAGTTTCGGAAGGACTTACAAAGAAAATATACTAAATACGAAAAAAAGCATGCAGCATTAGTTGTATATTGTATGTATATTTTTCTGTTTTTTTTTCACTTCATTTTTGTTTGTTATGTGTTACAGAGTGATGTAAACGTTAATACTAAGTAGTTTTTTGTAACGAAGTATGTGGTGGCATGGAAGAACGTATATACGAATGTCACCTTTTTGTGTTTGTATAATGTCTTTGTACATATATATAATTCACAATAAATATTTTTCTATTCTATTCTATTCTATTCTATATAACTGCCGACCCTAAAAAAATGCCAAATATTTCGGCTGCCTGCTCATGATCATAAATTAAAGGGTTTTCTAGACGGAATGATATTATCGTTAATTGAACTAGTGCAATTACCGAAAATTTTTAATAATGCGAAAATAAATGATCGAGAAAATTTCTCCTCTCACAGGAATTCCACGGTATGACTTAGTTTTTGATTGACAGTTCAAAAATTAAATCAAATTAGTCAGTTACATCAACCAATGCCCCGGTGAATCAAAACAAGACAAACAATTTATTTTCATGGCTATATTTGAGGATAATTTTTTTCGATCGCATATGATAAGCGACCTCTTAATATATTTAATAAATTATTAGAGACGCAATATGTTTACTGCCTATGACGCGCTTTTAGTCTGCAGGATCTCTACTTAAGAATATGCGTGGCGCCTTCGCCCAAAGTGTAAAAACCTAAGAAAATCCACAAAAATTGAATACCTAAGTAAAAGGACGCGCGGTTCAAAAATTAATTCAAATTAGAGACAGTTCAGTCAAGCAATGCCTCGGTGAATCAATACAAGACAAACAGTTTATTTACATGGCTATCTCTGAGGATAATTTTTATCGATCGCGTATTATTAGGATAAGAGACCCCTTAATATTTTTAATAAGTTGTTAGAGACGCAATATGTTTATTGCCCATGACACGCTTTTAGTTTTTACAGGATCTCCACTTAAGAATATGCGCGGCGCCTTCGCCCAAAGTGTAAAAATCTAAGAAAATCCACAAAAATTTAATACCTAAGTAAAAGGACGTGCGGCTCATTTATTGATAAGTTTGAATTTTCTTTTTGATATTTTTGGCAGAGTCGATCAGTCTCTTGAGGTTTGTAAGATCTAAGCCATGGCCTATACCTATATGGTACACAACTAATTTCTGTTGACATAAATAGGCAGTATTTACTTAGATATAAGGCATACAGATTAGTGTAGTAAGCTTATCTTATCTCTATCCTTAATTTGGTGTGACGATAATTCTGATGCTCCGTGGGCAGATTTTTAAATAGACAATTATTTTGATAAATTCGTATTCTTTTGTCTTGTTTACATGTTATTTGTGTTTACACATATTTGTAATTTGGATTTTGAATTTACTTTTGGTATCGTGATTATATCTAAGGAATAAAAGTATCGTTTAAATTTGCCACTTTAGCGTCTTCTTTTGAGGAATAAAAATAGGCAAAGAAAATGAATCCATTTGTTTTTGAAATGAAACATTATATATACAATCGATATCATGGATATCCGTTTGAAAACATTGAAAAGCAAACATTCCGAATTACAAAATTTTGGCAAGAGCTTACGCCAAAATTTAGCCGATAATGTCTAAAAAAGGTCACATCTTGAAAATGTATAAACAAAATTAGCTTTTTTGTAGATTTAACTGTGTCATTTATCACTTACAATAAACCAATATAATACGTTTATATATTATATATCAAGTTGCGATGGACGAAGATATTTATCTATACTGAGAATTATATTTAATAAAAGTATTGATAAAAACAGCTGTTACAAAAGCACTTGAATAAATAGGAACAACTTAGATAACTGTACAATCCGACTGATATATAAAATATTATGGAAAGTCTGCAACAACTGAAATCAAACGTATATCGAAGGGTTATTGAAATATGACATTCACCTCCACATGCGATCTAAATAAGGTCGTTAATATGGGGAATATGTCAAAAAATGAATGTTTATAGAAATGAGAGAATACAGTAGTGAGCCACTATCCATTTGTCTGTATGATATTAAACTTTGGAGCTGTAGTTCATTGCAGTGAAATAAGAAATAATAAATCGCCATTGAAATCACCTACAAAGATACCACTCGACGGCATATTTATCGATGATTTCATGGCGTTTTTATGTTCGTTATATCTCTACAATGAGCTGTGCCAAAAGTTGTCTCTGCCTTGCCAACGCTCTAGTAATAATATATTTCCTTAACGTTTCGAAAACGAAATCTGAAAGTTTTTTAGCGTTTTTAAAATATGTGTAGTCTTAAATTAATATATTTGTGGAATCTACACTGATAAGTAGAGCTGTTACCATGGCAATTGAGTACATAGGCGTTCCTGTTTTGTTTATACTGTTATAGGGGTTATACACGGGACTTACCTAATAATTAATATCCATCAATAGTGATTTGTGTCTCTCTGAACACACTTGCATAATTTATATGCCTTCCATCGTATTCGCTGATAAATATCTCTTTAAAGCGAATGCTGTACCAGATTTAACATTTGACGTAACCCTGGAGTGGGTTGGAACCTTTGATGTGAAGATAACACTGACGTAATTTTCCACGAAACACCAAAACACTATATACTGCACTCAACGCGCGTTCCGCCAACCAAGTTGGCATCATCTGGAGATGACTAAAACGGTTTTAATCATTTCCAGATGATGCCAACTTGGTTGGTGAAACGCACGTTGAGTGCAGTATATGGTGTTTTGGTGTTTCGTGGAAAATTACGTCAGTGTTATTTGACGTAACCTCATTTTTTCTTTTGTTTATTATTTGAAAAATATTGCAGACAGATAAATTATCTGATCTGGCTTCTACATGATTTTTTCCCTATTTGTGTACGTTTAGAATGTTTTGAAATAAATACACAGACAAAAATGCCAAAACAAAAATCACAACTGAATAATAGATATAGTGAATGCAATATATGTTTTCGGCATAGCGGAAAACCGGTAACCATTGGTACCGGTATTAATACCGAATAATACCGGTATTTCAGTATTTTTATGGCAGGCCGCACCCTGCAGTTGGTGAAAAGGATTTTTTAAAAGAAACAACACAAATGTAAAATTACTCTATATTTATTTTAACGCAACTTGGAATTAGAACGACAGAAAACGTAACTCATAAAACACTGGTCTTTCAGCGAATAACTCAGTACTATTTACAATAATTTTACAGGGATTTTCATTATTACATTTATTTTATAAAATGGTTATTCGTTTGTTACGATTATAGAACACCAATGGATTATTTTGTTTTGGATTTCTTGTATTTATTGGTGGTAGATACAATATTTTTAGGTAGTACCGGTATAAAACAAGTATTCCCGTATTTTGTTTTGCAAGTACGCTAATAACGGTTTTTAAATTTTGGTCCGGTATTGCATTCACTAAATAGCATCTTCCCAGTGTTCCAACAAATTTTTGGTGATTTCCCTAGTTTGCGCTTAGTGACGTAATTATGAAAAATTTTAACTTTAAAATTTAAATAAATATTTTACAATGCTGTGTAATATATTTTTTTCGGCACCAAAAATGCAAAAAAAAAAAATGTTTTCAAAATATAAGCATATTCACTTTTATCACATATTGGTGAAAATATCAATTATACGAAATCCATCTAACCGAATTTATCTGGCAAATACAACAGTATATCACTGTGTCGTCATACTTAAGTATGGCGAGATAAAAAACGAGATAAATTCCGTTGTGTTGGGAAAAATGCAGAGTACGTTAAGAATTTGGCATCGCATACGATATAACCTTCTCTGTCATAGAAAAGAAATAACTAGACCACGAACAGGTCTACATTATCGCAAATCGTAAAGCGCCATCTCTTGGTGACATCGGTACTAATAAATACGCGGCAAACTTGATGAACCCCTAATACTATTTTTCTCAAAAAACAAATTAAACAAGTAGGCTGCACTCTCGGCCAATATATTTACACTTTGTTTTTAAATAAACATATTAAATGAACTTAATTTTTTTTAGTTTACCAGTAATTGAATATTTAAAAACACAAACGTAAAATATTAGCCAAGGGCGCCATCTATTTTTAGGAAAAAGAATTAAGAAAGTTTTTATGTTTCCTTTTCTGGAGTTTAATGTATACTTACTTCTGAAATAAAGGAACAAAAATCATGATGAAATATATATTTTGAAATGCTTACATTTACAAATTATTATAATAGTACAAGTTGGTAGTAAAATAGTAAACATAAACTAATAAATAAAATCTAACATATTGAAACCTGGATTACATCTTGAAACATGATAATTAATACAGAAATAAATGACTATATACCCCGACAAAGATTGTGTGATAAATATACAGGTTATAAGAATAATGTGACATTTGAAAATTAGTTCATGTTAAATATAAGGTCGGAATTATATTTTCTTTCAACTTATAAGGAGTCACAAAATCCTCTGGTTTGAAGTGATTCACACAAGCCAGAAGTTTTCTAGAGTGCGCTTACATTAAAACCATACTTTCATCCTTAGAATTTCCCAAGCATACCAGCCAAGCTTTATAAATGTCGTACCCTTTTGAAGGATTAGGTATTCTGAAAAACGATGTCTCCGCAGGTTGCTTAGGACATCCAAAAACACTACAGATTCTAGTGGATGAAGCCATAATTATAAATCAAAAATAAAGCACTTAAAACACAAAAACTCAGATGCAAAATTTCACATTTAACTCAGAACATAACCAAAGTTTGACGAGACAACGTGGTCGCACTCATTAAGGCTTAGTCAGCACAAATTGTTAGTAAACAAGTTTCAGGGGTTCGTAGCGCAAAAATATGCCTTTAGTCTTTGGTAATAACTAACGGAAACGGAAACTGAAATTAGATGAGCTGATAAAAACATGCCCTATAATAGTGACAGAGTATTATGCCGCCATCTATTGCTGACATCAGTACTAAATTTATCACAATTCTTGGTATGCTATCTGAGTTGAACCCTCCTGTTCCCTGTCGCGAGGAGTTAACTGACTTTATAGGTTACTTGCTTTATTTTGACACGCGATCGATATCTGCGCCGTGTCTACGCCTATGTATCGACTCGCAACGGTACAGCTCTATTGAAATTGGTTGACGTTAATTAAGTGAATAAAGAAAAAGATAGATATACTTCTTGTCCTAGTTCTCTTATATTTGTTGTTTCGAAATAACTTAAGCAATATTTTTTTCTGTTAACCAAAAAAAAAAAAAGTTAGGTTCAGATCCCCAAAAGGCATGATCCGCTACTGTAACTAATGGTGGTGTATAATTTAGTGATATGTAGGCAGTACGAGTAATTTGACGATCGATATTTTTATACCCTTGTATTTCATAGATGCATACATGAACTGTCATTTACATTGCCCTAGTTTCTTATTAAACAAACAAATTTCATGAGAAGGCTCATAAGAAATTTATAAAAATAAAAGCTGGGAAACTTGACGTCTAATTAAGGTGACGTTTGCACTCCCTCGTCGCCAGGATAGCTTTACATCGCTGTTAAAATTTTTCTGTTAGTAATAACGAAAAACGAAAACTTTAGGTTCGTTCTAAATACCATATAGATTTAATATATAAAATTACAGGTAATAGTGAAGAGTATTTTTTTTAAACCAAGAAAATACGATTATTTTATTTGGTGTCATTTTATGAAACTAAATAATCGTATTTTCTAGGTTTAAAAAAAATACGCATCAGTATAATATATATGGTATTTAAAATGAACCTAATGTTTTTGTTTTTCGATATTATTACAGAAGAGTTTTAAGAACGATTTACCGACAAATTTAAGTTGTATATTGGAAGAAAACGCAAGGAAGACATGTTTGGCTACGTTGGTAAATTCACATAACTGGGAATACTGGGAATAAGGATGTGCGATACAGTATCGATACTGAGCGTATCGATGCTTTACTATACAATAATTGATATTTTGTATCGATACTTTGGCTAGCAATACATTTGATATCGATACTTTTTTAGTGTATATCGATGCCTTCAATACTCATGAATTAAAACAATAAATTCTAAAATCGAAATACAATTTTATTTAGTAACAAATTTTAAAAGTTAAAATCACTAGATTCCTACATATTTATTTTATATATTTTATAATTTTAACTTGTAGTGACCTCTAACTTCCAATGATCACACTATAGAGCAATAGCAGTGGAGCAGCGGCTTCTGCAAGCAGTAGAGATTTCTTTCAAAAAATGTATTGTTGAGTTCTGTTTTCTGTTTCGTTTATTTTATTTAATTTTTTCTTTGTCACATTTTTAGTAGTAATAAAAACATATATTTGATCAAATATGTATCGATACTGAAAGTATCGATACATTTTTTTGCAATATAGATGCGATAGATCGATTGGGGTCCGATCCGTATCGATGCGAAATATCGATACTCTGCGTCGTATCGGAACATCCCCCCACTGAGAAGATAGTGAGCAATTGTTAGACACTGTAATAAGTAAAGCTGCAAATCGTTTCTGTGTATTATGATCGTAGAGTACAGATGTACTTACTGTCGCCGGCATTCACCTTGACCGCGAAACCCTTTCTCCAGTCCAGTCTATTATTAGCTTTCGAGTTGTGTACACGTTAAGTCACTTGGGTGTATTGCATATTGTTTTTGTGTTTTTATTTTATTTGTTGTACTGTATTGTTGATATTAATTTAATAATAAAGCATGGCAGACGTACGCAGGGGTAGAAAACGGCCATTTGCTGACAAAGTGAATAAATTCATAGGTGAATTTCTGGTGCTAAAATAATTTGTAAAGTGTGCAAGAAAGATTTGATGTGCTGAGATAAGCGTAATTGTGGACTTCACGTAAATAGTGTACACCATAAAAATAAAGAAAATGGCCTGCCTTCGACAACACAGTTTATGTTTGATTTACTATTAATGCTGATTGCCTGTGATGTTCCGCTGCACATACTCGATAGACAACCATTTCGAGAGTTCTGGAATAAATACAATGCCCAGGTGAAGTTACCAAGTCGCACAACGTTATGTAACTATCTACCAACTGTAAATAAGATGAAATGTGAATTAAAAAATACACGGCTGTGGTTATCTGTTGATGAGACAATAGATTGTAAAAAAATTCTGTTTTAAATGTTATAGTACGAGTACTGGACCCTCTTAAACCGACAGTTCCACTGTTACTAGCTAGCAAAAGACTAAGTCAGTGTACTAGCGAAACAATTACCAGGGTGGTGCTGGAGACGTTAGAAAAAATTTGAACTGTCAAAAAGTCAAATGTTGATGTTTGTGACTGATGGCGCCGTGACAATGCATTCGGTAGGCCGTTCTTTGCAAGAACAATGTTGTACGTTTATACATTTTACGTGTAAAGTGTATGCTTTAAATCTTGTGGCAGAAACTATTCGAAAAGGTTTTTCCATGTTAGGAACATACTCTGATCAGTGACCAGATCTCTCTCTATTGGAACGCACTCTACAAAGTTAGGTTGGCACTAGTATATATAGAAAATATGTAAGATGGACGAGGGGCTTGAATGTGTAGTAATAAATAAAGTTTATGGTGTGTTAAATCCAAGTCAATTAATATAAAGATTCTCAGGTTATGGGCCCAGTTACCTCAGTTAGTAGTTGAAGTTAAAATAAAAACAAAAAGTGTCAAAGATGAATAGTTTACAGTTGTTTCCTCAACTAAATAGCGCAACAAATTTTAATAATTGGAAATTTCGATTAAAAACTTTATTAGAAGAAAAAGCTGTAGCTTACGTCATTCAACAAAATGCAGACAGTAAAGAAAACTACGAACGAGATGATGCAAAAGCTAAATCTATCATAGTGCAATGTTTACCAGATAAGTACTTAGAAATTATCAAAAAAGCCAAAAACACAAAAGAAATGTTGGATTTATTAGAGGGTATGTTTGAAAGAAAAAGTGTGTTTAACAAGCTACATTTACGGAAACAATTATTGGCACTGAAATGTTCACCTAACGATAAAATTCAGGATCACATGTTAAAATTTGATAATTTGTTGGCGGAACTGGAAGCAACAGGATGTAAGATGGAAGAATCAGATAAGGTTTGTCACTTACTGTTAACTATGCCCGAAGAATATGACTACGGTAATTACTGCATTGGAAACAATGAGTACAGATAAAGTATTAACCATAGAGTTTGTGAAGTCAAGATTACTAGATGCAGAAATCAAAATAAAGGGTAAAGAAAAGAACAATGAAATGGAAATGAATTTTTTAACATCCTGTTATACCTGTGGGAAAAGAGGTCATAAATCATATCAATGTAGAAATCAAAATAATTACAATAAAATGATACAAGGGCAAG
>JANEYF010005660.1:0-57827 GCA_029963845.1 Rhamnusium bicolor | reverse complement strand
CTGATATTATTCTTTAAATTAAAAAAAAGATAATTATTTGTTTACATAAAATACAGTGTCGGACTACCATGTCTGACAACACTCGGGCCAGGTGGATTCAACGGTTAGGGAATTCAGAGGCGTTGTCATGATACGTTCTTATACTACAAATCTATGAAAAAGATGAAACATAAATAAGACGACAAACGTGCTTATCCAAACTCGACATAGAGTGAATGTGCCTGTTAGCCGGCCACCACCTGTTCTCGGACATTTTGGAGCAAATACCCATAAAATAAGAAAAGATTAAAACAAAACTGCCGTCTTCTATGAATATATCTGCAACGATTTTAATAGATGGCTCAACGATAATATGATCAAAAGATCAATAATATTGTTTATTGACAGACACAAGTCCCACATGACTTTACCCTTGAGCACATTTTGTGAGGAAAATCAAATTATTCTATATGCTTTACCATCCAATACCACGCACATTCTTCAGCCAGCAGATGTGAGTGTTTTTAGACCGTTGAAGCACCAGTGGAAGATCACCATTAGAATGTGGCAAAGCAAGCAAGAAGACCCTAATGTTTCTGTAACAAAAATTAATTTTTGTCGTGTGTTTTAAGAAGCATTGAGTAATACAAATATGACACCATGTATTAAGAATGGATTTCGTAAATGTGGATTGTCTCCTTTAGAACCAGATCATGTAGATTTTTTCAAGTGCGTGAAAAACTTTCAAGAAAAAATGAATAATGAATCTAATAGCATGATGTCCGGTGAAAAAATCTGAATCTGATCAAACGTTTAAGGCAGAAGACTTTCAAATAACAAAAAAGGTTTAAAAAGTATAGAAAACAAATTGTATGACTATGGAATCAGTGTAGATGTGATCTATAACGAAATAAATTATTTAGAAAGCTCGACAGTCGACAATACTAATGAAGGTGGAAATATGCAAATTATTAGTAACATTAAATTGAATGGGTTGAATACCTTCCTTGAATTTCCTACAATAGGATCAATAGTTCCTATGGAATCTTTAGACAATTCTTTGATGGGGTTGTTGAGTCGATTTCTGTTCCACCTAGCATAGAATCAACCTTAGTTCAACATGAACTCACTGAAAATGTGACAACTCAAGACACCCTTGTAAAAAATGTTAATCAGCCACTAAAAACACCCAAATATGATGAACGATAACATTTAACAGGCAATAATAATATTTCATGTAACAATGCGAAAAACGATAATAAGCCCAATAAAAATAAAGGTGAACAAATTAAGGAAAGGGAAGATACCCCAGTAAATAATATTGATCAACCACCAAAAATACCCGAGTATGATGCTGAGATCATTGACACAAAACAAGAAGAGAAAAATATATGAGCCCCATGAAAATGATATTGGACAAATAGAGGAAAGGGCTGATGGAAGATCAAATTTAATAGACAATCGTAATATTTCATGTAACAATACGAAAGACAATAATGAGCCCAATAAAATGAAGATGACCAAATTAAGGAAAGACAAGACACCCCATCAAATAATGATCAACCACCAAAAACACCGGAATATGATGCTGCGAACATTGACACAATACAAGAGGAGAAAGAAAACTATGAGCCCCATGAAAATGAAGTTGGACCTCGAGTTGGACAAATAGAGGAAAGGCCTAGAGAAAGATTATCTTTAACAGACAATGGCAATCTCTCAGACAATAATGAGCCATGAGCCTGACGAAAATGAAAAAAATAAGGAAAGAGAAAAATTCCGTTAAAGGAAAATAATTCCGCATGTGCCACTAATACTGTCTTAAGTCCATTCAGCTGTCATCTCAAATTTCCTGGACCCATAGAAAAAAATTAGAAAACAGAAAAAAGAAAAATTGCCCAGTGCAATATCAACCAATGCATGGAGAGCATATTACGGAAAAAAAGAACAAGAGCAGGAATTAAAACTTAAGACCCAAAAGAAGAAGAAAGACTAGAAAAAGTAAAAATGGTACTCAACAGAAATGAGGGCAAAACCGAAAATCTGCGTTCGGTGAACACTGTAAGAGAAACAAAAAAAACTGGAGCAAAAAAAAAAACAAAAAATAATGTGCTCAATGTGCGAAGACGAGCTCCACAGTGACACTGAAGATGATTCACTAAAGAACCTAGGATGTGATTATTGCCCTAAGTGGTTTCACTTGGCATGCACAGAGTTCTCGAATTTGAGCTACAAGGACTCTGCAGGACGAGACTATATATGCAATGCATGTAAATATATATCTACTTGTTTAATGGATCTATGGTACCTACCTGCATTTATTTACCAAAGACAAATGTTTATTGTAGTTCCAATTTTATTTTTGTTATTTAATGTTTAAATAAAAATTATAAATATATATTTTGTACACATATGCGTCCTTTTTTTATTTTACGTGGCCGAATAGAAACATTTTTCGGACATCCAGCCGAAAACTAGTCCAGTACTGTCCGAAAAATATGGCTTATGTCCGTAAAAGGGTAAAATGCACATTTTTTATATTTTTTTTTTGCATAAATTGCCATTTTGATTTCATGCCAGTTTAATCGCGCCAGTCTATATTAGACACTATAAAGTTCCATTATAAAGCATGGTGGCAGTGATTCACTCTATTTAGGTAGCTTTTATTCATCATTACATTTCTAAACACCACTAAGTGGCCGACAACAGACACATTCACCCTATTATATTACAGGAAAAACCGGTCAATCTTAATAAGATTTTTTTAATTCGTTGTCTAAATGACCCACAAAATTAAAATATAAACATTATTTGTGAATATAAAATTAGTATTTATTTCATTATTTTTCGGTTTCGCAATATCCGAGAATAGGGCTGGGCGATTATAAAAAAATAACAATCGAAAATTTATATAAATAATCAATTAATTCCTATTAATCGATTATAATCGATCATCGGTTATTCAATTTAATCGATTATTGTGAGGGCAACAATCAAATTATCGTTCAATTGATTTCGATTATTTTTACCAGACATAATTATTACTTATCTTATTATATTAACAAAGAATAACACTCAACTCAACGTCAAATGACCAAAGTGACATGCACAGAACAACATAAAACAACAGGCGCTTGCAGATTGACACCAAGAACTTAATTTACTGGTACTGCGGCACTGGAGACTTGGAAAACACTGTTGCCAACATTTTATGATTTTATAATATAAGATATAAGATAGAACGATCTAATTTCTGATCAAGTCCAGACGCATATTATATTCATTGATAATAATATATTAACCTGTTTGCTGATTAGCTATTATTTGATAACCAATTTTTCGATAATTGATTATCGATGATTGATTATAATCCATTAATGTGAGAACAATAATCAAATAATCGCTTATTTTATCGATTACTGTATTTTATGTAAACAAATAATTATATTTTTTTAATTTAAAGAATAATATCAGTCTATATATATATATATATATATATATATATATATATATATATATATATATATATATATATATATATATATATATATATATATATATATATATATATATATATATATATATATATCCTTTATACTAAAGTGTATTTATCAGCATTAACCGTTATTTATCACGATATCAAAGAATGATATCAAGTTATGCAAAAAATAAAAATTAAATAAACATTATTTGTTAATATTTAATTCTTAAAAATTATCAGCTATAATATCCCTAGGACATTGATAATGCACGAGATAATTTTATGACAATCGAAAGCACGTGCTTAAGGAATTTGACATAAAATTATGAGAGATTTGTCAATGTCAGAGGGATTCAGTCGGAAAATTTTTTTGAGAAAAAAAATCAACTAACTCGCAACACAACAAAATAATTATTTATTTATTAAAAATACAGCTAGTAAAATTAAAATTTAACGTGACATTTTGAAATTTATTTGGACTATGAAGCTGTCAAATTTTTGGTGTCATAATGATTGAAAACATCCCTGAATGTTATAATCAGTTAAATGTTGAAATGATTGGGTGATTGTGTCACATGATAAAAAAATAACAAAATTTAAATGGCTGTTAGAACTGTCAAAAAAATTTTCAGTACAACTTCATAATGTGTATAAATCTATTTATTTAAACAACAGACTTAGAATTTCCTTTTAATCCACGTTATCGTTCACCATCAGCTTTCTAAGAATACCAATATAAATTTTATATAAATATGTGAGATTTAGATAATATTAAAAATAAAATATTTTTTTTACCCAAATCATTTATAAAATGCGTCCACCCGCCCCTTAATATCTAAATAAATTAATGTTGTGAGATATCCGTACGTGATGAAAACAGGCTGAAATCACATCGAAAATATGTGAAAAGCGCATCGTCGTCGTCTCAGTTGCGGTGGTGTCACGACACGTATCAAATCGAAAATTTCAAATGGCATATAGGGTAGAGTTATCCCGCATTTTGATGGTATTTTGAAGCCATTCATGTAGGTATAAAAATTTTTAAATTCGGATTTAAAAAATGTAAAATGTATACCACAAGTAGTAAAGTCCCCTGTATCCCTGAAGGTACCTCAAAGTACCTTGTGTGGAAGAGAGCTACAGACAATGGACATACGCCCAATATCCGTGTATGCTAAGTTTAATTTCTGATTTAGAAAAAATCTTAGCTTCTCGACCGAGGATCGAACCCGGGACTCGAGGGTGAGAAGCAAATCAAATCAAATCAAATAAAACTTTATTTAACGTTAATGAATAACAAAATATCCACCCAGACACTCAAGCTCAAAGCCAGCTAAACATCCACACTCCTACAGGCGGCGTGGTAGTTGAGGGGATGGGTGAGGCGAGGCCGGGGGATTTAAAACTATTTTACTACTACATATCAACTCCTTTTCTATATAGGAAAATTTTTTAAATTATAATATAAAATATACTTATGTATTAAATATGTGAAACATCTTAACATAAAAAATAAATGGTTTTAAAAAAATAGTGCATATAATAAAGAGTAAAAAGTATAGTTGTATAAATAAAAAAACCGCTGCCAATTACCTAGGATCAGAACTTCCTCACCGTAGTAAAACTCGACGTGTGGTGGAGTTTATAATAAAAGTAATTTTTGACGTTTCAAAAAAGTCACATTTTGACGTCTCAAAAAGTCATTTTGACGTTTCAAAAAGTCACATTTTTTTACGTTTCAAAAAAGTCACATTTTGACGTTCCAAAAAAGTCACATTGGTGGAATGTTACTAATATTTTTTTTAGACATTGGGTCCGATTTTGCTCATCAACGAATTCGATCTCTTCCTTGACCTCTAGAATGTGTGTACCAAATTTGAAAGCTTTATTTCAAAAACTGTAGCTGCTATCGCGAACCAGACAGACACACAGACAGAGAATTTTTTGAAATATCAAACTTGTCTTATGTCTTACGATCCTGTTTTGCGTTAGGGAGGCCTTTCCACACAAAGCCTCGCTGTTTTTTTTTCATGTACCTTATATCGTAAAATTGGGTCCTTTCTTGAACAGTTGAGAGTCACTACTAACTAAACGCCCCCGGTCTGATGCGTAAGACAAAAAAAATTAAATGGCTTGCCTACGCACATAAAACTTAGGCATCAAAAATGTTGTACCTTATGACGTAATTTTTCAGTCACCAGCTCCCCTCCCTGTCCAGTAATAGAACCAAGGAACAGTTAAAAAGAAATACAACTCTTACAACTGTACATATGCGTAAGCATATGTACAGTTGTAATAGGCAGCAACTGTCGTGTAAGAATTCATGTAAAACGATATTTATTATTTTAAAAATAAATGTCATGGTTTGAAAGTATAGAAACTACCAGATGCTTAACCACTATAATGTATCTAGCATTAATTGACTGCTTGTGAACCTATTACATCGTAGTAATATCCTCATTGCCTTGTTTTGGAGAACCTACAATCCACTGAAATTTGTACAAGTTGTATAACACTGAACAGCAATAGAGAAAATGAGGCAATATTAAGGTTATTATACACAGTCAGTTTTGTATTGATTGATATAAAAGAAGCCACTCTGCTAAGAAATCCAATCTTTTTGTCTAATTTTTTTATATATATTCTATTGTTTCTTAAATTTCAGTTCGCGGTCAATTATTAGGCCTACATATTTTATTTCTTGAACAAGTTCAACCTTTTCATTGTTTTCTTCAATACTAAAATTTAAATTAGAAAACTGATTATACAAATAATTATTTCCCACAAACATAACTTTAGATTTTAATACACTGAACGAGGGTTTAAACTTTTTAGACATTAATAAAAAAATGTCAATAATAGATTAGAGTTTGACATTTATCGTAAACCTACTTGCACAGATACAATAATTCATAGTAAATCTAAACAATCATTGCAAATAAAAATGGCACCATTCCACAGCTACATACATCGTCTATTAACATTTCCACTAAGCGAAGAGAATTTTAAAAAGAAGTTAACGTAATCAAACAAATTGCGAAAAACAATGGCTATAAAGAAAACCTAATAGATAAACTAATAAAAAACAAACAAAAAGAAAACTTTACGTAAAGAGTTTTATGTCGCTTCTTGTCAGGAATGCAATAAGAGATATAAATGTATTAATTATAGGCCTAAGATCAGCAATAAAGTTAGTAATAAACTGAATAAACTAGGATGTAGAACAATTTCAGTAAATAAAAATAATTTAGGTAAAATGTTAATTAATAATAAAGACAAAACTGAAAAACTACAAAAAACAGGAGTATATGAGTTAAAATGTAGTGACTGTGATGCTATATACATTGGACAAACTGGACGAAATGTAAAAAAGCGATTCGATGAACACAGGAAATCTATTGTAAACAATGTATATAGTACGGGCATGTCAACACATTGTATAG
This sequence comes from Rhamnusium bicolor, assembly GCA_029963845.1. Taxonomy (NCBI): domain Eukaryota; kingdom Metazoa; phylum Arthropoda; class Insecta; order Coleoptera; family Cerambycidae; genus Rhamnusium; species Rhamnusium bicolor. Next base: position 50,924 of record JANEYF010005660.1, on the reverse strand, counting down.
AAAACAGTCATTTTATAGATTTAAGTAATGTCAAATTACTCCATTCAGAAAAGAAAGGAAAGAAACTTGATCTATTAGAACAATTAGAAATAAGTAAAGCTGTTAAAAATAACAAAAACTTAACGAATGAACAACAAATTTTTACCGGCCACCATATTTTAAATAAAATAATTTAGATTTCAAAAAATAAAGTAATATTCAACTTATAAAAACATATTTTACAATAGTTTTATAGTAGGTACCAGATGTGGTTATATAAGCTATGGACACAAATTTTACTGTTCAGTATTCCCTGTACTCTTGACAAAGGCCTAAAAAAGCCGAAACACGTGTAGAGTTTCTAATAAAATATTTTTGAAACATTAAAAAGCAAATTTCTTTCATATATTTAAAATATTTAGATTTTAATTCCTTTTCTTTCAACTTTTAAATTTTAAATTTTTCAGTCAATAGTTTTAATTCTAAATTAACCGTACTTACCATTTCCTCAAAATTTGTACTCTCATAGTAAATAAGAGTGTCATCAACAAAAAGATGTATTTTGCATTTTCGCAATACATTTCCAAGATCATTAATATAGAGAATAAACAATAACGGACCCAGTACACTACCCTGACGAACCCCAAAATTGGCTTCAGAAGAAATCTCATTAATTTTGGTTATTTGATACCTATTTGTTACATAACTTTTAATCCAGTTTATAACAGTATTTTCAAATCCATATCTCTTTAGTTTTAATAATATATGTTACGGTCAATTGTTTCAAAAGCACGCTTAATGTCAATGAAAAAAGCACATATCCCAACTCCTGCTCTATTCCATAACTGTTTCAAGTCTGAAATTACTAACATGAATGTTTACCACGAAATCCCGATTGATATGTACATAGAATATTATTTGAATTTATATAATTGATTAATTGATCATAAACTATTAATTCTAAGATTTTTTCACAAAATGGCAACATATTCACTAGTCTTAACTGCTCTACTAGATTCGTATTGGGTATTTTCGGTATTGGTACTATTATAAATGTTTTGAAACATTCAGGCATAACACCCTTTTCCAGACTTCTCTGTTATTTTAATTGCGATATTACAAAATTTAAACATCCACAAAAGTGGCTGGTATTTCCCATGTTTGTTGGGTTATTACTCATCGAATTATGAATTTTATTCCATAAGTGGTTTCCACACTGTATAATACAAAAAACATGGTTAATTTTGCTGGCAGACATAGTTTGGGGTTCCCAAATGTTGAAAAAGAATTGTGATTATTTATTCTTATCTGCAGATAAAAGATAAACATAATCTGCAATAGGATTTAAAATTAGCAGTCAGTGAGTGTGCGGCAACTGAGGGTGAATTATGGCAAATTGATATTTTAATCCGTAGGTAAGTAATTACCATTATTTACTAATATTCACGTAAGCCCAAGGTCAAACAGAAATAAGGGGTGACATTCATAATTTCTAATATACTAACTAAAGTACCCAAATATATATACAGAATTCCACCTAGTCCATATTTCTCCCATCTGTTATTCATTAGCCTCTGTTGAGATAATAAAAAATTAATATGTAAATTGTTCAGAAATATCAACTGTATTTTTCAAAAATATTTTCAGTTATATAGAGTGTTCATTTCGATTGGGTGGTAACCAACTTTGTAAAGTTACATATTTGGTTAAGGTTCGATAATTTTTAGATATTTCTATTGAACTCCTATAACATGCATTTCTTTTGAGCGGTTTATGAGAATCTGTCGAAATTTTTACAGATGATGTAGATCCTTTTGATGAGAAATGTTATGTTAGAAAGGACATAACCATACGTGGGATTTACCGATCGGATATGACGTAAAATCAGATGGTTATTTGTCAGATTTTCATGCATATATGAAACGATATCTCACCTCGAAATTTTTTTTAGCAAATTCCGTATTATTCAAAGTTGATAGAGTCAATTTATTATAAACACAGAGAACTGGAGGTATAAGGGGACGTAGTTAACACTCTAAACTAAAACACAAGTATTTTTTCACTGCCGGTTACAAGAATAGAAGTATATTATTAATATCAGTTCTAAATGTTTTGGAATTAAACTTCGGCGCCTTTCGTTGAAAATCCATTTGTATTGCAGATATAACTGGGGCATACTTAAAATATTTAAAGTTTCGCAAGGTCACCACATTTATACCCAATTCCAATTGCAATTTAATCATGTATTACGTGTTGGGTACATATTTAAATAAGGTTACTTAAGTATTCCATTTAACTCACATACATAAAAATATATATAGAAAACAAACAAAATAATACATGGAGGATAGTTGGCCAGGATTACAATACCGCCCGTATGCGGCTGGACCCTCCTAGAAGTCGATGTTTTGGCTTATCCATGCGTGCTTTGCCTTGTTGTTGTGATGGTCAGGGCACTTTGCTGTAGAAAAATACAAACAGTGCCTTTAAGTAAACAAATATTGAAAAAATTTGTGAAAATTATAGTATAACAATATATGTAATAATAATATATCGTCGGTAACCTGATAATACCTCCTATCTGAAACTGATTATTTTTAAGGAGACCAATAAAACTCATTTGTTTAGTCAATTTTTCGAGATTGATATGATAACAGTATTAAGTTTCTCATATTTTAATAAAAATTAAAATTTTTGAAAAGAACCCAAGAAATAATTGAACATAGGTGATATTGTATTTAGATATGTAAAAGATAGGAGTTATTGACTTTTGGGAGACATGTAATTGGTTTTAAATAATTACTAGTTGTTTTAAAGAAATTTTAATCAAAAACGTGAATAATTTTAATATTATTAATGTAAAAATCTAAGTTTCTTATTTATTTCGTTATCAGTGGTAGTTTCAGACGTATCTTGATACTCAATTGAATCATAGAATAGATGGCAATCTGGAGGAATAATTTTCTTCAATGCTTGTAGGTGCTCCCACTTCTTGTTTGAAATCTTCGAAGGGCCAACGTATTGTTTTGGATAAACAATAATTGGAGGAATTTGCTTTGGCCTTTCTGGAAGTACTCCAATCAACATTGAAATATAGTTACTATTTGTTACTAACGGAACAGCAGTTTTTCTCCCAGGTCTTATCAATTTATACCTCTGGTGTTCAAGCATAGAATAGTTACAAAAAAAATAAATAAAATCAAGTTTCTTTGTCTCATAGGGCTCTGGATTTTTTCTTGCCTCTTCACAAGCCATCAAATAATCACTAAGTAAATGTATTTTTCTATTCTTCAATTTCCTCTCAATACAGCTGTGGACAGAGTCCACCTCCATTTGTGTATGGCCTCTTTCCAAATATTTTTGCGCAATTGTTACATCATTAATAATTGAGAAGTTCAGCAAGGCATTTGCCATAATGGAATTACGGTTTTAATACTTGCAACCGTCGCTCAATATTACAATAGGAGTTTTTTCTGAAGGGTAATCGATAACGCAAGATACAAAAGTTGAAGCTCCTAAATCAGCATCCTTCTCAGTAAACTAATAGCACGTTGCTTGTTGAGTACCAACATTATAAATCGTGAAGTTATGGACACATAACTTGGTTGTAAAATAAATGGCAGTAGCATTTAGGTATGGTGCTGATTTAACTGCTTGCAAATCCATCAACAATAAAATGATTTCTTCTCTTTTAGCTCTTTCTACCTTTCCTCAGGTCCCAGCTGAGTTCTTGCCAGAATTTTTTCAAATATCCTTTTCCTCATGATTTTTTTTTTTTCGATGAAACTTTTGAAGTGCAGCTATCGCCCATAATCCTCGAATCTCTTTCAATGTTCTGTTTCACAATTCCATCCCTATTCCTAGTATAACCTAAATATTTTTCTCCCTTTTCCCTCAGTTATTGGTTCCTAATCTTTTTCCATTCCTATTTACACTATGCTTTTTCTGTCTCCCATCATTCATATCTCCAAAGATCTGTTCCCCTCCATTACTTTCTTTTATATCAGACAAGGGTCATCAAATCCATCTAGATTATCTTCTGAATAATAAGAACTATCATTGATACTAGGTTCATAATCCTCATCTTCCACTTCACCATTATCATCTTCATACACTTTAATGCTTTCATTATCCTTTCTAGATTCGTCCTCGTTTTTATTTTCTGCTTCATTACTATTAATGAACCAACATTTTGCATTAAGTGTAAATCATTTCCCGAATTACAAAAAGTATAATGATATTTTCGATATCTGTGTCAACAATCAAAATATGAATATCCTCTATAACTAACTCACTTGAATACTCTTGCTTATTTTCAATTACAGGATTAAAGTTCTTGTTTTTCTCCCTCTGACAATTTTCAGAATTTTGTAAATTGCTAAGATCAATAATACTTATTGTGTTATTTTGTCTCTCAAAACTTATATAAATTTCTAATGGCCTTAACCCGGGGTTGTCTATTACAGTTCTATTATTATTGAATGATAATATTATTATTGTTGATAATATTATTGCAGCATTATTCCTGATTAAAAGCTAATTGCAAAATTATTTTAGTTGGTGAATACATCATCTGAAAAAAAATTGTGTAAATGTAAAAAAGAATGAAATAAAATATTTAATATTTTTATTCAGAAACAATATCTCCTATGTGCCACGAAAATCTTGACTTAATAAAACATGTCACATCAAAAATATCTCCTAATCTTCATACATTAATTTATACCAAAATAAACCTCAGAACTCGGTACATAATGAACTTACTGAATATATAATTAAATTCAACACCTATGGTAGCATTTTACTCACCAGACTCTAGGAGGTTAGATGTAACCGTTGCTTGCTTTGCAGATAGGAGGAATTATACACGACTTTACTTACACTACAATCAGATAGGCGGTACTGTTTTTCTAGCTCGACGGGGTTTGCAAAATCTTTCGACGGAAGTTGTTTGAGACTCATGCGCAGTTACAATCTCTTGTCGACCGTGATGAAATCGCATTTTCGTAGAAAATGGTAGATAGGAGGTATTGTCAGGTCACCGACGATATTTAATTCAATAAAATTGGCTACTGATTGCCAATCTGAAACAAATTACTCTGTCAAATTGAAAATATATTCAAAATGTGTCGTTTTGAATGCTATTAAATTAGGTATTAATTGTTTGTTCTATTGGCAACTAACATCACCACAGCGCATATGGCGTTTGATCGGAATGTAAAATTCAGCTGATTCTTGAATTTGCTTACATTCATTTAATTTGGTTTTGTGGGTTTTTTCTCTAGGTAGAGAAAGAAATATTATTACATGAATCGAAAGTTGGTAAGTAAATTCAATAAGTTTAACCTGTTTTGCACTATTTTCTGCTAATTTGTGGAAGGACGTAACCGAAAAATGACACTATTATAACTTTAAATACATTTTCCATTATAGCCCAATGGCTGGAAATAGACATGCATTGCCGAAATTAACGCTTATCTCTATCTATTTTCTCCACAATTCCACAACTATTGATAATGTAAATAAATCTCGCATCTTTCTTGGAAAAATAGTGAAAGTGGATTCCTCTCCACATTTTTCCTTGAGTGACAATTGTACACACAACAATTTGTATTATACACTGTTTTCTTTAGCATATTATGGAATACATGTTGATAAAATAAAAAAACGGTAATAAAATCCCAACAAACAATGCAAATGTGATCAAAGTGCGATTTTTAGCCAGAAGGGAGGGTCAAGTGAAGGCTTAAATTCCCAATATGTGATGGCAAGAGAATTATGGAAGGAATAGGCACAGAAAATTTAATAATTCTGGTTTCCCCAGTTACCAAAAAAAGATTTGTTAATAGAAATTCATTATTTTTAAGTGCAATAAAAATTTATTTGAATTGTGAAAATGATAAAAAAGAAAAATATTTTAAAGTAAAAGAAATGAAGGGCTTGAAAAGCAGCACATAGTTCGACGTAAAACTGCGGAGAGAGGAACCATACTGCAAATTCTAACTGATACGCCGTCCTACAACTCATGCACGAGAGTGCAATGTCGTATTGTGACGTAACAAACAACAAAAAAATGGCTAATGTTGCGTGTCACTTTGGTACTCTTTAGTACAGCAGCGGTACTTTGAACTTTTACTTACGGTACGATCTCGAGCGTCAGTTCCTGTTTTATAGTGTAGGAACACCATTTTATTCTATCAATGGTGTGATAGAAGCTAGGATTACTCAGTGAAGAAACGGAATGTCCAGGGGTCTGTGTGTATGGTTGTCGGTTTCATAAAAATGGACAACTTCACTTTTACCTGCCGTAAAATGATTCTCGGTGTATGACCAGATTTATTACTTATGCTCTAAATAAATGACAGAATTTTAACTTACATACTCTATTTTATTTAAGACTGACCTAATGAAATAAAAACAATAAATATTAAACAGTGTAATCAACAATACAGGTAACAGAAAAAGCAGGCCAATAAACCAAGCAAGAGATGGTGATAATGCAAGCAGGTATATCAAATGCGGCTAAGTTACGGAAACTACTACTACTACTGGTATCTAACAAGCGGTGAATGTGTTTAAAACAGCTAATGTGGAAGCGGTATTACAGCAGGCGTTGTGTGTTAAACGGTCCAGGTGTAAGTCGTTACGGTATACAAGCGTGTCACTACGGCAGGATATTAATCTAGGGACTGATGGTTAGTTGAGAAATGTCTAATCGCGAGTATACAGTTAGGTTAGCTCTTATGTCCCCTACTAGGGTAAAACGTATTTTAACTTGCGGACTACTTGGTCAGATTCTATCCTCAAAAGAGTGACTAAAAATTTGGTTAGTAGTGTTTCCTAACTATAACACTGGGATTGGATTTTATCCTCAACGAGTGACACTAGAATCCATTCGGCGTATAGTATCATAAAAACCTAAACTGAAAAACCCCGATGATCCTGAAGGGTATCTAGCGTATACTTTAGCGGGCGTTATATAGCTTAAGTTGTCTTTTATGCTCCTTATTAGGGTACAATCGTGGTTTAATTCGCGGACTACTTGGTCAGATTCTATCCTCAAGCGAGTGACACCAAAATCTGGCTAGTAGTGTTTCTAACTATAACACTGGGATTGGATTTTATCCTCAACGAATGACGCTATAATCCAATCGGTGTATAGTATCGTACAATCTAAATTGCAAACCTGATGTTGCCGAAAGACGTCCTAACGATTTTTTCTAAACAAATGATTTCTTTGGTTCTCGGGGAGCATTTCACACGCAAAACGCAGAACAGGCAGACGTATGTCTATAAAGAAACGAAACGGTAAACACAAATTGTAATATACAAAACACTAAACTTCCTATACAATTCTCTATGGCCCCACGTTGGTGCCACTATAACGCGGATAGCTCATATTAGGCGCCAGGTAAACAGAATATCGCAGGGGTGTGGGTCACAAAAGATCTGTACAAAAATCAACAGATATCTTACATTTTTGCGCTAAGAACACCAATAACTTTGAAAGCGTATGCACTACTACTCTTACTGTCACTTGTCACTTTAGAAAGGAGAATTTGAAAAATCAAGAATATGTGAACACGTGTGGAATAGAAACACATTCATATCCTCTCCGTAAGTGTCAGTTTTTTTCCAGAATATTTAAGCCAAATATCAAAGATATACATGCGTGGAAACACGCACTGATGGCTTGTATCTATAACAATAATGTCTAATTATTACAAGTAAACTAACAATCAAGCTACATACAATAACTTGCAAAGAAAGCACGTGTAGCATGCGCATAGGCATTTACTATGTGACGTGTACGCCTATATAGAACTTAAATTACTCGAAAAGTTGGAAAAAGTTGAAAAAAGTGTTCAAAAATTTAATAAAAGTAAGGGGTAAGCTATCTGTAGAGCAAAATTTTTTTTCGGGACAACAAATGACCAGTAACTAAAACACTAAAACAAAATGTAAGAATCTAAAAAAAAAATACATAAAAAAACCGCATGTCATAGTAGTCACACTACAACTAAAATGACCCACAAATAGGTACATGCATTTATTATAAATGTTGCTCCTGAATCTCCATTTGCAAAACACTTGATACAAAACACCCCATTTCACAGAACAAATTAGCGAACAATTAGGTTGCACTGAGTGACTGATAATGCGGTCACTTCTGATGACTAAAAAGGACTGAATGCAATCTTAAAATTGTAATTAATTTATAGTTCCATGTAGCACAGACTTAATAGGTGTTATGATGATAAGAAAATATGAGGAATATTTTTTATTTTTGTGTATCGAGGGAATCACTGTGCACCGTGAGCACGTAGTAAATCTATAAAAAGAGTTTCTAAATTAATAACATCTCGTAGAAGCAACAGAAACATATGAAGTTTTCTTAATATGTTCAATAAATATTTATAGAACTCCTGTTTATTCAAATTTTGAAAATCGTTTCTGTTTTTTTTTTGTAACAGGAGGGCTCCAAATCTCTGGTTGGCAATCATTAGGAAAATGAGAGGCATGGAAATATACAAATGTAAAGAATAAAGAACAGAGGCAACAGCTATATCTTCTATCTATAATTCAAGATCAAAGCTCTAGAACTTGTTGAAACATTTTTCTTACAAATTTGGTACGTAGTCACTCTGTTATCATGCTTACATGAAACGATCGGCGGACATAAACATATTTACAAAATTGTCTGCTCTTTTTATAAACTTAAAACATTTTCTGTAGGTACATTTTATATAAGACCGACATGAACGATTTAACGAAATACAACAAAATCGACTCTGTTTTGCACTTAGTACATAACCAATATGTAGCTTTATCAGAATACGAAATAAGAAGAAATAAAATTATACTGGATTATGTAAGTATGGTTTAAATGATATACATTTTTTTATGAAACGTGTTCGTTCATGCATTCTATGACACTTTGTATCGGATTCTAAAATTCCTGTGGTATTTTAGTTTTTTTATATTGATACATAAAATAAGCTCCAGTTACAAGGCAGTGCTTTAAGTGTAGAGTCTACCCCTAATATGAAATATTATTAGTTACTGAGAATATGGTTGTTTGCAAACAAACTCATTCTACTAACATGAGGTAATTTTTCCCAACAATTAAATTATCTGATACGCTGATACTTTAAAATATATTAAGGGTGATTTATACCGTTAGGAATTTGCAAAGCACATTTTACATGAAGCCTATAAGTGATACAAGTATAGTTTTTTCCAATATTCAGCATACTTCTAGCATATGTGGATTAGATTTTCATTTTCTGTTGTAATATGAGTAGAAGATTCTAACAGAAAATATTAATTACCTAGTTTGTAATTTTTTCCAATACATAATTTAAATTCAGATGCGCTGCTGCCAGCCTATCTGTTCTATTTCGCTTGAAGGTGGTTTCTACCTGTATGTAATTTAAGACAGTGCTGAATTTTATGGACTGTAGAGTGTTAAAACGGCTTTTCCAATTTACAATTTATTCCCAGTTTATTGGATATTTATGTACATTGTCATGTTCTGTTTTATTTGTTGTATACAGTTAGTGAATTTTTACCCTATGTGGAATTCTGAAATCTAAGAATATCGTTTCTGTTTTATCGGGGCTAAATTTGTTCAAGAGGGCTAGCGCGGCTCCAAGGCGGAGGCAGTGAATGCAATTGCTCCCTTCCCTTGAGCCATAAAGAAAATCTTATTGAAGATGGTAAAGAAATGACATTACTGTTCTAATATTCACATTGATCTTGTTTCGAAAATATAAATACTCTTGATTGTATTGTACATTAGAGAAGTCCGATTTTTTTCAGTTTCATATTTCATAGCTCGCTTGTTTGTTCAAATTAACAGATGTTTATGTAAAGATATTACTAATATAAATGTTTTAGAGTGTTTAAAAGTGTTGAGAGAATCCCTATGGATCTTAATAAACTAAAAAAATTGTGAATAAATACCGCAATAGGCAGTGAGAAAATGTGACATGTTTACACTTGAAGTCTCAATATCTCGAAAAGTATAACTGAACGGTAATTTTTGGCTAGAAATCCGTGTTCAGCAGGCAAAAATGAGTATGTTAGGAATATTTATTTTCAAAATCGGAAGTTTTCTAATATACATTAGGTATTATACTTTCAATACTGCTTCGATTCATAGAAACTACTATTTTTTCCATTACACACCATTTCTGGCATTTCATATTAGGTACTGTAGGCTATATATTTATTATTAGTATTACTGTTAAGTTAAATTGTAGTGTGCTATTTTTATTATTTGTCAACGTTACTATGGTTGAAAACAGAAGAAAAAGAGAAAAGAATAATAATATTAAGAAGATCATCAATATTATCATGTAGATGATTAATTAATTTTATATATTCATCGATTTTAATTATCAACCTTTGTATCAATACATTTTTAGTTGGAAATAAACCATTTTAAACCCACATTATTTTATGGTTTATTTGTTAAGTATAGCAACTTAACAGTTACTTTTCAATGCTTGTGCAAGTGCCCCCCCTTAGGGTGCTCCTGGATCCTTCCTTGCAAGAGCGGTTGTTTTTTTGATTATTTATTTACAATACAATATCTAACATTTATTAAAATATTTCTTTGCCTGTAACATTTATTCTGGAAAGTTCGGCTAAATTTACTGCTATATTTGACTCGTACACATTTTTACATGGATTTATAATCGTCCAAAGAAGACTATAATAATCAGGGATAAAGGGGGTTGTAATTTCATGTGGTGTTATTATATTATTATTATTATATATATTATATTAATTGTTTCTAGGTAATTGTATCAATAATATACAATATGCGACAGAAAGATACGCTCTTTAATTTACTCTATACAGGAGTAGTTTTTGGAGGCAGTTACTATGATGATTTGAAAGTTGGTTCTCCTAATGAGTATGACATCGACTTACTGTTAATATTTCCAGATGAACAGCCAGAAATAATCGCCAGTACTAAACCAGGTTTTGTTCATGTTTCATTGAAAAATAAAACGTAAGTATGAAACTACCGTTTTTAAAAATATGACCTGCTCAATTGTTTTAAATATTTTAGGAAATCGGCTGTATGATCGTATGTACATATTTAAGTCTAGCCAAAAATTATTTACTTTTTACGTCAATTGGAATTATTTCACTCATTGGAATTATTTCATTTTGTATGTACCTATTGGCACAAAAAACTAAGTAATTTTTGACTAAATTTAGATATGTACGCACGATCAATCATACAGATGATCTGTTAAAATATTTAAAACACATAAGCAGGTCATGCTTTTAAAAACGCATAATAATGCTCAATGAATGTACAATACTCATCAGTTTAAATTCACCACCTTCCGAGATGCCCTCTTTTTGGCACAATTTATAGTGGTGAGTGCCAGAAAGAGAACATCTTGGAAGGTGGTGACTTAAGCTGATGAGTATTATGTAACTACGTACATAGGCCACAGCACGCAGATAGGGTCTGTATTTCAGTATCCACCACGCTCCGTGGATATATCGCTGCCTCAATATTACAAGGTTCTATGTAACAAAATTATAATGTAGAGAAATTTAAAGGTGAAAATCATGTAACTATTTTTGGTATATAGAAATATTTCGTTGGTGCCATTGCTATATATTTGTATACATACACATATACCTAATAGGAAACTGTGAATGTTTAACTTTTATGTTATTTATTTCTTGGTAAATTTTTATTCAAAAAAATCACATAGCACTCTGTTACACTAAAGCAGCTATTTCATTATATTTCTTGTTACATACAACTCTGAATTTATGAAATTATTTTAAATTTAACTATGGAAAATCAAACTAATGAACAGCTGTATGGGTTTTTGCTTTATTTATGGCTAAAAGATTGAAATAAAACAAAAAACTGTTTACTAAAAATATTGCTTTAATGTTATAAAAAATAAAAGTTTCACAAAATATACTTAGATACTTTTTAGGTAATTCTAATTTTCTGCTAAACTAAAAAAAAATAGTAGAAAATATCAGTTATTGAAGACTGCTTTATAATATTCCACGTCCACGATTGGCATCCAGCGAGCATAGACTGATGAATTGCTTCTATCTGATTCTTTGGAAACGGATTCTTTTTTTTTTTTGTAACTTTGGGAGCCGGTAAGCGACTCTCACTCACTATAAATTTCTTGGTTTTGCTCATTTTGATGTTTACCATAGAAGGAACTAAATCTATATTATGCGACGTTTTATATTCAACCTCATAATAAGATTTTGTAAATTTTAAGAATGTTACCTTAGTATAAGGCACATTAGAATAATAAAATAGATCTCCACGTTCCTGCAAATTATAAAAATCTGTTATTCGCAATTGAATAATACAATACGGGTTCTTTCTGTTAGCTATCAGTAAGAGACTAATAAGTGAAACTGGTGAAAAATATTCCGCATGAGAGAGTACACGATCGATGCAACTATGTATATTGTCGATTTCTTGAACACAAGAATGTCCAGGAGTGGAATACTTCATTGTTATGCTAGTTATATTTGGGTCTTCTTGAATATAGTAAGCAATATCGTACGAAATAATGGAATTTCGGTTTTGAGGCACACAGCTATCTGACCAGAGAATTAATTCGGTTATGTTTGGATGATCAGTAAAGACCCTTTCGAGTATTTTGCAAAGTGCGTTAGCTATATCATTTCCACTTCGGCCCATCAGATTCTCGCTCCATATTGCACAGTATACTTTTTTTGGTAAGAGATAAATGAGTGGTCAGATTGTATGTAATGAACTTACTTCTATAAAGAAAATTACTTATTTCTGCTTTTGGTAAACTTAAAACATTTTCAAGATCGAATGATAAAACTGCAGTTTTACCTTTCCTGTCTTGTTCTCGCTCTTTTTCTTGACATTTCTTTTTCATTAATATGCTTTTCATATAACTCTTTTTTTAATTTGTGCACGTATTCTCTTTTTTATTCAAATTAAATTCTTCACACAGGTCGCAGTTATCCTTCTTAAGAATATGAAAATATAAATTGAAATCATTGCAAAGGATATTTCTGTAAATACATCCTTTTCCAGGCTCGGCGCCTTTTTCCTATATATATACTAAATATAGTTCGTACATCTTGCGAACATTTAAAAATCTGACTAAATATTCCCTACTTGAATCAGCTCTACAGTAATGCGAGGGAACACGAGGAAAACTATTTATGTGTTCCCTAACTAGCATTTTGGCATCATCAGATATAAATTTCTTCTTGTGTAGGCCTTGGACACTTCTAGTAGAAGTATTTGTTGATTTTTTTTCTTGTGTACATTGTAAATCGGTTTCTAACTAATGGACAAGGTTCCGCAATAGAATACTTTGCAGACATGTATACGTTTTTCCTTAACATCAAAAAAATATTGAAAAGTAAATTTTTTTCGAGAAGAATCGTCATTTTTTTCCTTTTCGACGTCGCTCAGGTTTAAACTGTTTTGTTTTAGAAAGCATAAATAATTTCTTTTCATGAGCAGATAGGTTATAAAACTTATTAAAAATTTCTTGACGTTCGTCTTCAGTTATAATACGACTGCAATTTAAACTGCATTTATTAAGATAATATTTTTTTTGTATAATTTTTCTTGGTGGTACGATTTTTTTCTTATTAATTCATATTCAAGTCCTTTATCAAACAACTTTTTTCGCATATTACATTTGCATTTTCCGGGATTTCTCTTTCTTTTACGAGTTGATCTTTTACCTAAAATTACACACAATATACTATATTATTTTTTTGACACTACGATTGCACACATACGATTAGATATTTCATCGTTCTTTTGAATTATATTCTGATTACTAGCATTTCCTGTATTTTGAATATTATCTTGGTCTATATTTTCTTGGTTCACTTTCTTGATGTTTCGAACTTTGCTACTTTCTCCAGTTGCTTTTTTTACTTTTTTGTTTATGAGTAGAGTACTCTCCATCACTAAAAGTGAACAAAATCTATGAAAACCGCAAATTGAATTCAATACATAAACTTAACCTCAAAATAAAATAAATCTCACCTTTCATATTCAATATCTGATTTAGGGGGGCTGTATGTTTTGTCTACCACACTGTCATCACTATCTTCGTTAAAAACCTCCATATCATCCATTTTATTATATTTAATATATTATGAAAAAACTAAATTAATCATAACACAACGCAAGGCAGCTGTTGGATACAAGACTAAACCAACAAAGTATCGAAATTGCATGTATTATAATTCAAAGTAAATAAGTAAAGTAACAAAGTTCTATGTTATGCATACTATTATGATATCGTGAAAAATGACAGAATTTCAGACTATCGACGACCTATGTGTAACATACAATTAAGATATTTTTATCTACACATTTGAGTACATACAACTATGTGTTCCTATTTATTACGACAGCATTAATAGTGCCTGCCATCTCGTAACAGGGTGGTAAAGGTAGATTGTCGAACATACACCCTTGTTACAGTAAAATACTGGAAAGTGGAAAAAATGTCACATACAACCTTGTAATATTGAGGCAGCGATATGTATAAGTACATACATGGTATCCAACAATTGAAAAGAAAAAACTAAAAAAATATTATTCAAGATTAATTTTTTTAGTGTAACTAAAAATAGTAAAAAAAAATGCTTGTCAGTGTATTGAAATAATCAGAACTAGGCGTTTCAGCACTATGAGATTTAGGCGCTTACTAATTTATAACCTTATTTTATTCACAACTGAAATGGTCAGTTTGTATTTTCAACTTCAATTTTAATGATCCTCAAAATTTTTTGGTGGATTCAACCGTAGTGTTAGACAAAAAGCTTGACTTTTACGACCTGTTATCCACAAAATTTCATTTTCAGATTATTGTCGTTTACGCCTTTTTGTCGTGTCGCCGTCGGTATATACATAGTTCCAATACTCGTTCAAAGTTTTGATAAAGAGACCTCTACTGGATGCCCATTATACGAAACTCGAAACAAAAATGCTGTGCTGTTTGGGTAGCTGTTAGTTGACCTTTTTTGTTCTTCAACATTTATTTCGATCGTACTGGATGTAATTTTTGTAATAGATGTCAATATAGGATATCATTATATCTCTTAAGCCTTTTAGATTCGTCAAGGATATTTGATTCTTTTTTTTTTCGGATTATCCGATGCCGGACAGTCCTCCCGTGGCCTCCGCCGCCTCACGGGAGTCGCGCCGGTGCATTAACTACAGCCACTCCCCACATCCCGCAGGGTTAGTGACTGTAGATTCCAGAATCATGTGCCCTAAGCAGACGGAGAGAACCCAGAATGACCGCCTTCTGCATTTGGCGTGCCAGACACCCGGCTGATTTTTGGCAGGCCGGTATGATCTTCAGTTCCGAGAGCAGCGTAGGCTTTATTCCTGCGAGTACACCGATTATAAGGATGACCATTTTTTTCCGAGTAGCCTGGGTACAGCAATTGGAGCTCATACCGGAGATCGTGGTATTTGGTCCGTTTCTCCTCCTTCTTCAAGGTGATGTTTTTCTCCGCAGATGCCGAGAAATCGATGACATACATCACCTTGAGTTGATGGTTGAGGAGGACTATGTTAGGCTTGTTGGCTTAAATTAGCCTGACCGTCGGGAACGAGTAGTTCCAGTAAATCCGGTATTTCTCGTTCTCGACAACGGACTCAATATCTCCGGGGACGTAAGGCAGCACTGGTGTCTGGTCTACCCCGTACGAGTGCCTTAGATGGTAGTATAGCACACGTAAAGCCGCGTTATGTCGGTGAATGTAGGCCGAAATCGCATATATGGGGCATACAGAAAGTAAGTGCATGAGCGATTCCGGCGCCTGATGGCAGGTCCTGCAGTTGATATCAGGAACCTCTACACGCCTCACGCGGCTACGGTAGACCAAGGTGTTGAAACACCATCCTGGCAGGCCATAATGAATCCCTCGGTCTCTGACTTAAGCCCAGCTGACCTTAGAAAGGCGAATGTCAGCCTGGTCGATAAACCCAGTGTTTCTATGTTCTTACAGAAGACACCATGCTGGGGTTTATCGACGTGCTGCCGAAACAGATTTTCCTGTTCGGCAGCTCTAATTCGGGCTTTCAGACGATTTGGCTGAAGTTCGGTGACTGACTCTACATCAGCACCTCGCCGGCCTCCTCGCCTGATGTCAAATGCGAGACCGAGTTCATCTGCGGCTCTCTTTACTGCCTTGAACAATCTTGCTCCCACTCCTACAGTTTCGTGATGTTTTACAAACCGCAAGAGGGGATCTGAGGTCCTGAGGATGTTACATGCCATGCGTACACTTCAGGCTCAAGAGTCCTCGGCCCCCCCGTTGACGTGGGAGGTACACACGAGGAACGGACGATCTAGGATCAATACTTCTGTGAATATTCATCATCTTGCGGGTATCTCTGTCTAATTGTCGCAGCTCATCTACCGTCCACTTTACTATTAGTATTTTTTTTCGGTTTCCCGATGCCGGTCAGTCCTCCCGTGGCCTCCGATGCCTCACGGGAGTCGCGCCGGCGGATCAACTACAGCCACTCCCCACATCCCGCAGGGTTAGTGACTGTAGATACCAGAATTGTGTGCCCTGAGCAGACGGAGAGAACCCAGATTGACCGCCTTCTGCATTTGGTCTGCCAGCCACTCGGCTGATTTTTGGCAGGCCGGTATGATCTTCAGTTCCGAGAGTAGCGTAGGCTTTATCCCTCCGAGTACACCGATTATAGGGACGCCCATTTTTACCGAGTAGCCTGAGTAGCTTGAGCTCGTACCGGAGATCGCGATATTTGGTCTGTTTCTCCTCCTCCTTCAAGGTGATGTTTTTCTCTGCAGGTGCCGAGAACTCGATGACATACATCATCTTGAGTTGATGGTCGAGGAAGACTATGTCAGGCTTATTGGCTTGGATTAGCCTGACAGTCGGGAACGAGTAGTTCCAGTAAATCCGGCATTTCTCGTTCTCGACAACGGACTCAATATCTCGGGGGACATAAGGCAGCACTGGTGTCTGGTCTACCCCGTACGAGTGCGTTAGATGGTAGTATAGCACTCGTAACGCCGCGTTATGCCGGTGGATGTAGGCCGAAATCGCATATATGGGGCATGCAGAAAGTAAGTGCATGAGCGATTCGGCGCCTGACGGCAGGTCCTGCAGTTGATATCAGGAACCTCTTCACGCCACACGCGGCTACGGTAGACCAAGGTGTTGATAACACCATCTTGGCAGGCCATAATGAATCCCTCGGTCTCCGACTTAAGCCCTGCTGACCTTAGAAAGGCGAAGGTCAGCCTGGTCGATAAACCCAGTGTTTCTATGTTCTTATAGAAGACACCATGCTGGGGTTTATCGACGTGCTGCCGAAACAGATTTTCCTGTTCGGCAGCTCTAATTCGGGCTTTCAGACGATTTGGCTGAAGTTCGGTGACTGACTCAACATCAGCACCTCGCCGGCCTCCTCGCCTGATGTCAAATGTGAGACCGAGTACATCTGCGGCTCTTTTTGCTACCTTGAATAATCCTGCTCCCACTCCTACAGTTTCGTGATGTTTTACGAACCGCAAGAGGGGATCTGAGCTCCTGAGGATGTTACATGCCATACTCAGAACTACTCTGCTATGCGTACACTCCAGGCTCAAGAGTCCTCGGCCCCCCGTTGACGTGGGAGGTACACACGAGGAACGGACGATCTAGGATGAATACTTCTGACGCAGCTCATCTACCCTCCACTTTACTACTCCTAAGAAGTAGAGCAGAATCGGAACGGCAAGCACATTAGTTGCAGACACCTTGTTCTTCCCAGAAAGTTCGGAAGACCAAATCTTTCGGAGGCGGTGTCTGTACTTGCCGCGGAGAGAATCTTTTATTTGTGATAAATCCTGGATGTGCCTTTGTTGCACACCCAGATATGTATAGGTCTCTCCGGCATCCAGATGTCTTAGGATGCTTCCGTCTGTGAGCTGCGCATCTTCAGGGAATTCCCCGCATCGTCCTCTCTTGAGGTGGACGACTGCATATTTGTCCAACCCGAACTCCATACCAATTGCCCGCGTATATTCTTCGACCACCCTAAGAGCGTTTTGTAGTTCGCACTCTCCGGAGGCATAAAGTTTAAGGTCATCCATATAAAATAGATGGGTGACCTTATGCCTCCGGTCGCTGGGTGGCCCACATTGATATCCGCGGGTTTGGCGGAGCCCAACAGACAACGGCAGCAGTGAGATGCAGAAGAGGAGAGGACTCAGGGAGTCACCCTGGAAAACTCCTCTCCTAAATGCCACCTGCTCTGTCGTGACCCGCTGTGCACCTGATGTTATGGTGAAGGGGGTGTTCCAGAGCGCCAGCAGTTGTTCTATGCATCTCACTAGTGGTGCTGGTACCCCAAGACATTCGAGCAAGTACAACAATAGCTCATGCGATGTTGTATCAAATGCCTTGCGGTAATCAATCCAGGCCATCGATAGATTTCGCTTGTATTGCACAGAATCCTGTGTAATACAGCGGTCTATCAGCAGGCTGTCCTTGCAACCTGCCATGCCCTTCTTGGCACCACGCTGTTCGTGTATCTGGTGGAAGACCGGATCAACAGACCTCAGCGTCCTAGCATACAAGATACGTGTAAATATCTTGTAGCAGGAGTTAAGGCAAGTGATCGGCCTATAATTCCTCGGGTCGGAAAGATCCCCCTTTTTGTGGATAAGCACAGTACGTCCCTCGACGAACCAGTCCGGAATCTGCTGCCCTTTGTTCAACCGTGAGTTGAAAACTCGCGCCAGACGGCGGTGAGTGGAAGGAAATTTCTTCCACCACCAGTTGTTAATGCCGTCTGGGCCCGGGGCAACGAAGTTCTTGGTACCAACAAGTGCTTGTTGGACTTCCTCCGTACTGATTGCCGGGCACACTTCTTCTGGCTCTTTAAGATGTCTGTGACACAGAGCCTCGAAGTGTGCAATTGATGGAGTGTCGCTATTGAATGGACGCGTCGTTTCGTAGATTCCCTTCCAGAAGGTTTCGACATCTTCTACAGTCGGCGGATTCTCGACAACACGCTGTGGCTCTTGAAAGAGGCGGGAAGGATTCGTACGGAACAAATTATTTTGTTCCATACTCCTCACCCGCCTCTTCAATGTTTTCTTTATCGCCATGAGCGCTCGGATCCTATCTAGACAGTGCTGCTTGATGGTAAGCATCACTGTCAGATTTAGAGTATGGTGTTGACGTCTTAATGCGGCAGCTATGCGCCGGATCCTGGGAGTAAAAACTCTACCAGTCGTCTTATATTCCACCACATTCTGGATCCGAGAAGCGTGTTGTCTGGCCGACTGTATCTTGCCTTCGATTTTTTTGTACACTCCGCTTGGCTTTCTCGACCCCGTGATTGGTTGACCTCTCACGGGGGACGAGTTGCTTCGCGGCGTTGTTGCAGAGTGGCCTCTGCCTGTTCAGGGTGCACCAACGTGGAGGTTGCCGGTCCTTTGCACCCTCCCATTATTATTATTATTATTATTATTATTATTGTCGTTTTTAAATGTATTATTGATGTAATGCTTATAATAAAATATATTTATTTATTTACAGAGTTTTAGAAAAACTGTGCGAATTGGGAAGTTCTTATTTAGATACCAACAAAGTATTGCTCTGGATGAAAGGAGTATTCCAAATGGCTTTAAACTGTTCCATATCAGATACATGGTATCCACTTACCCATTTGAAGCCTGATGAAGTGTTTTATGTAAGCGGTCAAATTATGTATCTTTTTATATTTATTGTTAAAATATGAACAAAGCCAAGATAAAAGATTTATAAGCCCTGTATAGTTCAAGCTTACATTATTTATTACCATTGTTTAAATAAAAACAATGCTTAGTAACATCCGTTACTTCATGAGTCCCAGCATACTTGGATATTGGATGTACGTCTGTTGTCTCTAAATATATAGTCTCCTCTATACAAGGTTACTTTAGGGACATAGAATTACATGTGGTGTATAATGTTTAATGCTTAATACATAATGCTTAATGTTTAATGTGTAATGCATTTAGATCCAGAAGAAAAGACAATTGCTGAAGGAATAAAATTCCTTCGGCAATTTTCTTTCCGTCCGAGCCGATTCCGACCGGATCAGTGTGGCCTAAGCTTTACAGTACTAATTCACTTTATTTCTTTCAGTATCACTTATACGTTGTACGATTCTTGATTATTTTGTGCCTCATATTTGTTACTCTTAGTCGTTACACTTTTAGAACGAGCTAACCTAAAAATATTGAGTCAATAGTTCATTGTAAATACTGGTACATATTCTTTGATATTTTCAGTTGCACTAGGCAAGGATTTAACCTCCATGTTAGTGACCTTTCTCTAAAAAGTTATGTTGTATAATTTATAATTGGGTATTCTGGACAACATAAATAAACAGAGCAGCAATTAGTTGATTTCTATTCTGACCACTACACATCAGAAAATAAACTTATTTCTGAAACATTTTTGGGAAGTGCCTTGATTAATTTAAGTAGAGCTGTTCCTATTTCTGAACTTCAACGTTGTCCCTAAATTTCTGTCTAACGGAGCAATATGTATTTTCCGGAGGAGCAACATAAATCGTGAGATCGTACGCATAAAATTTTTCTGTAGTACATTTCGCACACATCAGAAGGAATGTGCAGTACATTTTGTAAGTCGAAAACTTATAAAGTTTTGATTATCGGTTGCTCTTAGTTCATCGAAATCTTTAGCTGTTTTACTATTCTTGCTGTGATGAATGTGAGCTTTGTATTCCTTTTATCGTGTTCCTGATTCCAACATATAAACATATATCTTTTTTCGGTTTGAAAAAAAGAAAGATTATACTTTTGACAAAAAAATACGACACATATGGTCAATTTTCTTCACATTTTATTGTGAGTTGTCATACATTTTTAGTATAAATATACTATTTTCGTTTTTACTCAAAAAATACTGTGTCTACCATTCCATGACTAATAGGGTTTTCAAAAAAAAATTTACATACATGAGTTAGTTTCCCATCTTTACAGAAATTGTATATACGACTTCATCCCCTCTTTCTCCCAGTACCAGTCCTTCTTTAATTTTTATATATAAATATTTTTATTACCGTTTTAAGTGTTTGTTTTTAAATTAAGATAATTGTTACCTATATTTTATACAAATTTTGTTTTTTTACCAAAATGTTTTTATAAAAATTGGTTTTAATCAATATACAGTGTGGAAACCATTTATGGAATAAAATTCATGATTCGATGAGTAACAATAACTGCCTCAAACGCCTGGGTATGTAGCCTCTAGTAAACTGTTCCGGTTTTTTTTTGTCTAAATCGCCAATTGTCTCTCCCCACCTTACAAGTTGTGATGGCATCGAACTTTTTTCTAGTAACATATTTTTTTCATGAACAATGGATAATACTGTTTTTTTTTCTTAGTGAATTCTTCCAAGATACATATTGTTGAAGTTATGTCATGCCATCTGAAATAAATAATTTTCAAAATACTAGGGTGGAGAAATTCAATGACGTAAATGCTCAAAATGTTCACCATTTACTTGCCGACAATGGACAAGTCTTTCATAAAATTCCCTCTGAATTTTATCTAAAGTCTATGGTGAAATATTCCTAATTTCAGTTCTTATTCTATTCTGCAGATCTTCAAGATTATTCAGCTTCGTCCCATATACTTTGGATTTCATATAATCCATAGAAAAAATCCAATGATGTTAGGTCTGATGACCTAGCTGGCCATTCGACTGAATCTGCGTCCAGTCCGTGTGTTTGGGAAGCTTTGATTCAAATAATAAAATAATAATAATTTCAACTTCAACACCATGTATCTTGAAAGCAATTCACTCCAGACCCCACTTGCGCAGTATTACCGCACTCAGAAAAAGTAGTATTATTCACTATTCGTAAAAAAAATAGGGTTACCACAAAAAAAATTTGATGACTTCATAACTTGTAAGATGATGGAGGGAAAGTTGGCATTTTGGACCAAAAACAAATCGGAACAGATTATGTAATTTCAATAATATTTTATGTATTGTAATTTTATATTTTGTGTTTGTCTAATTGTGGTCCTTGTTGCCTGAAGATATGGAATAATATATAATCCACGAAACCAGTTGCAATAAAAATAATTTTTTGTCAGTCAATATTCCTTGGGAAAATAGTTGGGAGAGAATTTGTTTAAAATATGTATATATATGTTTTATACTTCTAACCTATCTGGCTTCTATTTTTGTATAAATATGGAAATTAATATCTAATGTTTTTGGTATTATTTTATGTCCTATATTTTATAAACTTGTAGAAGAAGTTTTGTGCAAAATCGAATATGTTTATATTAGAAATGAAATAATTTATTATCCTTATCTGTCTTTCTTAGCGACATTACTTACTTACTTACCTCAATGTATCTGAAATCGGTTAATGAAAATGAGTTAATAAAACATATAAACAGCTTAAAAAATAATAGTTCTCCTGGTATCGATGGAACCAAGACAAATATGATAAAAGATGTACATAAATACATATTAATACCACTAAAACATATAATAAACCTAATATTCAAAACAAGAATCGTACCCAAACAATTTAAAACATCGATTATTACACCAATCCACAAAAGCGGAAATAATAACGCTATGGTTTAATAGTCTGAGGAGGTCTTTACAACAATGCCTTAAAGCAACTGAATGTAGTACAAAACTCCATATTAAAAATAATCTTTAAAAAAGACAGACTATACCCCACAAATCTATTATACAAAGATAAAATATGTAACATGCGTACCCTTTATATCATATCCATTTGTATATATATCCACAAAAACAAAAATCAAAATGACTACATATCTCCGTATGGCTCCGTGGTCTAGAGGTAACGTACTTGCCTCGAAACTTCGGGGTCCCGGGTTCGATTCCCGGTCGAGGAACTGGGATTTTTCTGTGAGAGAGATTAATCGTAGTATACTCGGATATTGGGTGTGTGTCCATTGTCTCTAAATGTGTAGCCCTCTCCCACACTAGGTCATTCCAGATCTTCAGGGATAAAGGGGGTTGTAATTTCATGTGGTGTTATTATATATATCTCACAGCCATAGTACGAGAAGTAAAGACAACCTACATATTAAAATACCAAATAGATTTCTAAATTACTTAGCTCCAAAATTTTATAACCTACTACCAAAGGAAATTAAAAAATATAAAAATATCAAAAAATTCTCTAATTTAAGCAAGACATATATCAGCCAAAATTATTCTGACTTTATTAAATTATTTTGACCCACGAGGTACTTTTATATACATAGTACTAATCATAATTATTGACAGCGTATACACGTTCACTATTATTTTGTTATTATTACTGTTACACATTTTTCTATATACCAAATACTTTACACATTACACACTATTTTTTACACTATTTACAGTGCTCAAAAAATAAGTATATAATATTTTAAGTTTTGCTTAAGGATTATCTTTTAATGCTTATAAATGTTTCAGATTCTTTTAAGACAACGTATTTAGATACCATCATAAAATAATTAAAATATACAGAGTGGGCTCATACAGGAGCTCAGGTTCACCTAAGCTCCTAGGTGCCAAACACAAAAAATAATTATGATAGGTACATAATAATTTAATGTAAAAACCTACCAATGTTTACAAATTATTAAATGAAATTATTAAAATTAAATTATTAAAATACAAAATAAAATTAACATAATACTGTCAGAATTTTTAAAACGTAAAATAGGTATCAATTATTATATTATTGATTATTTTTTATATGTTTGTTTACTTTTACAATTTTTCTTCAGATCAAAATTTGTAACCGAGGACCGGCATTCACCCTAATGATAAAGGGGCAATATGAGGGGCAAAACGTAAATATAGATGTAGATTTAGTTCCTTGCTTTCTTCTGAATGGAGAAAAATGGCCAATAAATGGATTTAGACAGAATCTATATCCTGATCTGGTGAGTATTTTTAAATTTTTTAAAATATTCACTGTTAAAGACTTTCCAATATTCGATTATTTTTCATAAAACATTTATTTGGTATGAATGAGTATGGTTTTGGAAATATCATCGATTTTATGTTATGTTTCATTAAATTTATGTTGGCAGTATTGGAGATTTGTATGTTTTGATATTTGTTTTTTTAATAAATATTATTTTAGAAAATCATTTATAGTGCCAATCTGTTAATCTTACTTTTCTAAACTTAAATTGTTGACTGAGAAATCAATACTACCGATATAAATTTAAAACATATGTAATGATCAAAATTGAACACTGGCACTGGTGTAAAAATCGCAACCAATTTCTCCGAATACCATCAAGCCCAATGTAAAATTATAGAAGTAAAAAAGTGTGTGATGTGATAACTGGAAAAGTTACAAACAAATCAATTGCAGACCAAATGCCTAGAGTATATGATTCTGGAATCGCGCTTCATGCGATTAATGTTTCGAGTTCAAGTTTGATCTTTTCCTGTCCTGCCTTTCTCGTTCGTCTTCTTCATTCCTTGTCATGATGGTCGCGACCATTCTCGATATATTTTCTCAATTCTCCTCCGACCTTAACATGGATCAACCAAATTCTTAGGGCCGAGCGGCTCTTCTGGAGTGACTATAGTCCTTTCTCTCATGTCCTGCCGTTTTCATTCGAATATAGTGTGTGTCACGCTGTTTCGCTCCTCGCAGCATTCGCACAGATCATTTTCTGCTCTCCTGATACTATATAGGAAGTTTTTGTAACACCCGTGGCTTGTTATCGCCTTCATTAAATGATAGTATACCTCTTAGTATGCCCTGCTTGTCTATTTTCCTACATCGGGGATCAAAATCATTATACACTATAACATCTCCGTCGTCGTCCAGCTCCTTTGACATGAGCTTTTCCAACACTGCCATGATTTTCATGGCTTTTCCGCTTTCAGCGATGTCAGTCACGGCCTTAATTGCGCCCGTGATGGACCGTCCTTCCCTAAACCTGTATTGCCCATCCGACTGCCTTTTTTTATTTTCAACTTTTCTTTTAGTCTGGTCAAAATAAATTGTTCTAAAAATTTCACATCTGTCATCCGAACCGTTGTTCGAGGCATATACCGCTGCAAACCCCGTTCACACCCTCTTCAGGAGCCACACAGGAAAGAATCAGTTTCATAATCTAGTTGCATCAACTTTATTCTTGTTACCAGCTACCTCTTAAGCATCGCGTATACTGGTGAGTTTTAAAACCACGTAATTAGCATCCTTTTTTTGTGACAATGTTTTAGCCATTATACTAGTAAGCATTTTTCAAGTATAGTGCCACTCAAAGATTTTTTCCGTTTGCTTATAAAAAATTATTATACTTTCTTTATTTTGAGAAAATTAGTAGTTTATTATTCTTTATTTATTTTTGTGATTTTTTCGATTATGTTCATATTAAGTCACTTTTTTATTTTTTTTATTTATTTCGTAATATATCTAGTTACAACTTAAATTTTAACGACCACAACGCATTGTGGGGAAAAAATTGGGCAATGGTCAATTTTAGCTATTGCGACTACCTGAGAGCCATAACGGGTTAAGAAACAAAATTAAGGTTTAACTAAATGCAGTTAAAAGATTTCGTTTAGACAAATCATATTTTCCGCAAAATTAAACATTCAGCTATCTAGATCCTTATACTTATGGGACTCTAATGAACGTAACAAGTGGCTTTAAAATAATAATTTCAATTTGAGAGATTTGGACTCTCAGGTACAAGATATATAATATTTAAAATTAATTTTATATGTAGATTTGCACTAATTAATATTTATATTATTACTGGATAATTTCCATAAATATAAAAATACAGAAAATGTGTTTACATAAGCTTATCACTCTAAATAAGGCGATTCTTTGGAAATTTTATGAAACTCTATAATTTATGAATTTATATGAAATGTTTGTATATTATCACGGATATATTTGTTTGTAACTTTATCCCACATGTTACAGATTATTACTTCTATGATTTTACATTGCATATCATTCGTGGCGGAAAAAGTAGCTCTTAAAATGGTTGTGTGCGTTTTGAGATTAAAAATTGATCGTGCATAGACTGTTCATATTTTATAGATATTATATCCAATCATAAAAAATCGGCCTGTGCAAAAGGGCACTATTGAAAATGAATCCTCTCATTATAAATTATCTGGTCGTTATTTATCGTTCTAGTTCTTCTCGCATTTTTTTCGATCGGTATACTAACCCAAATAGTACCGAAATTTTTTTTCCGAATTACAAATTTTTTCTTATTGAAACGATGTCGGACATAAAAGTGAATGTTTCATACTTTAGTTTTTTCAAAAAGTAGTGTCCTTTTAAAATGACAGTAAGACTTCTAGATAGCTTTGGAAAAAATAATACCCATTGTTTCAGAAAACCTTTATTACAAATCTAAGATGTGTGATATGAATTATATTTTAGTGTGATAACTGAAAAAGCAATTTTTGACATGTATAGCAACATTACTAATGATCTGCTAATGATATCCTATACCCATTATATTAAAAAAACAACAATAGTCCTGCAGCAATTGCAGGAAGTCTCACATTTTTTATAGTTTTTTTTTATTTTTTTCATATCTAGTGGTGCAAAAATATTTCGGAACACATATAGCATAATATATGTTAAAATTTGTAAAGTTCTTAACTGCCTTGGAGCAGTTTACATACGGTTATGGTCACCAAATAATAAAATTCCATATTACATAAATTTAACAATAAATTAAACATACCTAATAGTTTCTTACATACACAAAATGAAAGAGCCAATAATTCCTTTATTTATACTATATTTCGTACCTCTTTGATTTAGAATTGTATGAAAATATTAATTTTCTGAAGTATTTACGTTAAAATTAATTACAAAGAATACATACAAATAAATAAAAGTTACAGTAGATGGTGGATATGGCTGTTTTCCATAACTGTGTGAGGTACTTGCGCGCTGGTGTGTGTAAACAGAGATCATCGGTTTTTAATTCCGCATTGCTTTACGTTTTTCGTTGTTATGGGTTTATTACTGAAACGTATGAGAAAGGTAACGTTAGAATGAGTAAAGACAACCTGATAATCCCTTAAAGATAAGGACATGTCGAGGATGCCTCGATGATCACGGTGGAGATCGCAATCGTGGTCGCGGTGGAGGACGCAATCGTGGTCTTGGTAGAGGTCGATGATGAGTGGACATACCAGAGAGTGATCCAATCAGGTAGAAAGCTACCATGATCCCTTCCTTATGGACCCGAACATTACGCTAGACTTCGAAATAAACGGCGAGAGTAAATTGCTGCCAGCATCCTCAGTATGTGCGATCGCATTTAAAGATGCAGGATTGTTTTACATAGATGTGATATCGATGGAGTGATGTTGAGAAGATATTTTCGAATTGAGGCTCTTTTCAAAATATTCGAAGATAAACTGCCGAATGTCTTAAGATTAATTATTTATTAGTGTCACGAATCGAGTTATAGACTTTCGAAATTTCGCAGAGCCATAAGCACCAAAAAAAGTTCACGAATTTTCTTAAAGGAAAACAGCTATGGGTTACAAACACTAATTATTGTTTCGTCAAGATATCTCAAACAATTTGAGTAATGCCCTTTTGCATAGGATGATTTTTGAACGACTTTGTATGTAATATCTATAAAATATGAGCTTTCAATTCTTCGTTTAAGCTGGTTCCTGACAACTGAGTATTGTAACTTGCGACAGCCTGTTCTCCAATAGAAATCGAGTTTATTTCCCTAATCTTCACTTTCTAGTTTCAACTTTACAGCACAGTCACTTTGAAGTTGAACTTTTCTGACTACACCATACAAAGGAAACGGAAAACTATCGCCAGTGGCACTACACAATTCTCCGGACTTGATCAGAAATTAGATCGTTCTATTTTATATCTGCTTTTACTATTAAATTGTAAAATGTTGGTAAAAGTACTTTCCAAGTCACTAGTGCTGCAGTGCCAGTAGAGTAAGTTCTATGGTGTCAGTCTGCGATAGTGCATTGTATTGTGTTGTTCTGTATATGTCATTTTAGTCGTTGGATGTTGATATGAGTGTTATTCTTTGTGCTAATATAAAATAATAATTAGGGCTGTGAAAAATTATTTATTAATCACTAAAATAATCAAATAATCGATCATTTGACTATTGATCTCACAATGATCAATTAATCAATTATAATCGATAATGTAAGTCGATTATTAATTAACCATAATCGGATAATCGATCATCGAAAATCGATAATTTGTTACTCGATCATCGATAAACCGACGGTCAATTATAATCTAATCGGAAATAATCGATTATTTTAATAACCGATTTTCAATTATTATATTTCATAATCGCCCAGCCCTGCTGATAATAGTTAACACTTTTAATTTATATTACAAATAAATAAAATTAAAATATAGAAGTGGTCCTTCTAAACAAAATCGTGTTTGGGTAAATATTTGATAAAAGGGTTAAGTGCCAATAGAAACGTTATCACGCTATAAAGTACACATAATGCTAATTTTGCATCACCCAGTGGCAAATTTGTTTCCAGAAAGATTTTAATTGTAAGATTGTTCAATAGCATTTTTTCACAATCATTTTTGGCAAAAAATTAATTTAGTGTGTGATTTAAAAAAAGTATTCACTAAATATGTTCTATTAAACAATTATTAATTACAAATTTGAATTTGCCTCGCCATGCTGATAATTAACCCGTCGATGGTCTGGAAGGATAGACTTTGTTATTCTTCTATTGCAACTCTTATTAGCTCCTACCTGGTCAGTGGAAGTTCTGGACGTCGAGCAATTGCACTCTTAAGCACATCCCAGGCATGTTGGATGGGATATAAGTCTGGCGACATAGAAGGCCACTCCATACTGACGATTCCCTCCTCATCTGGGCATTAGCTCTGTTGGGAGGGGCATTATCGTCCATAAAAAAAAGATCTCCAACCGCTCCCCTCCATAGTCGAACATGCCTCCGGAGAATATGTTCGATGTCCATTTAATGTACCTAAAATGGGAACCAGCGGCATTCGTTCACCAATCATGATACCTACCCAAAACATAACACTCCCTTCATGGAACAGTATAGATAGTATATCTGTGTCGATTTTGATCTCCGCGCTCTCTCCAAACACGGCTTCTGCAGTTGTCGGAAGTTACAGAAACATGGGTCTCATTTAAAAACATCACGTGTAGCTAAAAATCCATACCCCGTTCCTGGAATGTTCGACGCCTTGTAATCGAGTCTATCGATGTAGCAATGTTAATTTCGGCACACTTGTAGGCATCCTACGCCATAATTCAGTCAGCTAATCACCTCCGTATTATAGTAAGGGATAACGCAACACCAATACCACGTCTAACTTCTTCCTGAATGTTACCAATGGATGAAAATCTGTTCCGGTAGGTCACCAGTGACATGAATCTATCAAAATTTACATTGCCAACACGGGGGAATCCACTTCTTGGACGATCCTTTGTTGAATCCTTTGCTATGAACCGATTCTAGGTCAGGATGCATCATTGGTTAATTCCCAAATGCGCGGCAACTTCTCTTTGAGAATATCTCGCTTCGATCGGGACATTATTCTGGATCTATCTAATTGCGAAACGGACCATTTTTTGGACACATTCAGTCAGTGCTGATAGCAACAAACTAAAAACTATTTGAGCACTGTCTAACATGAAATAATTTAATGTATTTACAGGGCCAACTCTAACGTTTATGTTTGTCTTACAGGATCGTAAAAACTAAAAAAATCATGGCCTTCTTTATTCTTTCTTGAAAAATAATTCAAAGAG
Source organism: Rhamnusium bicolor (assembly GCA_029963845.1). Lineage (NCBI taxonomy): Eukaryota > Metazoa > Arthropoda > Insecta > Coleoptera > Cerambycidae > Rhamnusium > Rhamnusium bicolor. The sequence continues at coordinate 21,071 of JANEYF010005660.1, read as the reverse complement.
CCAAAACTGGGTGATGCAAAACTATTGGCACTATGTACCCATTTAAACTAATATACCTTTTAGGAAGGATAACCAGGGTAGGTCATACTATCAGAGGAGCTTGTAAAATATTTGATTTTTTTTTTGTAATTTCTACCTCCAGGGAAATACACCTACTAGGGAAATGACACATATTCGTTAGCATTCATATCAAAGAAAACCACCATAGAAGAAATAAAAAAGTATTTATTTCAAAATTGTACTAATATAGTTACACATCAAAGATTTTTATTTTATTATTTTTGTGGTATTACCATGATGCTTATATTGCCGCAGCAAATATTCAAAATCTTTAAATAATCACGGAATATTACTAGCTAAATATCTCTTTCGTTTCAAACAGAAAAAAATAAAGAGAACTAAATTTTCATTAAAAAAAATAACATTTCCGTAAAACGGAATCATATGAAAAATACTCTGTAAACCATACAATTTATTATAGACTATGAGTGAAAGCGCAGAAAGACCAAAAATATATCAACACTTCTCATGAAACTCTAGAACTACCTAGTCTAGTCATTTTGCAAAATAATTTACAATATTGTATGTGAGATAGTCATTAGAATTTACAGTAATGGGGTATTTTCATTGATCTGAGATGAAAGTGGAAATGCTTGGTACCGAATAAAATATATTACATAGCACTATAAAATAGTTTTTCCCGGTCTAGTAAACACATCGTTACCTACTATAAGATCAACATCAAGAACGTGATTTCAAACAGGGTAATAGTCAACTTCACAATTGACCGATTCATATTCTAAGAGTAATGTAACTAAAGAAGTAGAAATATATTGGCCGTTGCCAATTCCGGATAAATTCAAACAAACAAGCTGTCTATTGAAATTCAGCTGTTTTACTACATGTTTTGTAATTAATGCCGGTGTCTAGCAGGCGGTCAGTAGAGATATTATCCACCACAACCAGAAGCCGCTTGTCTCTATCAGATCGACAAAAATTAACACGCCTGTCAGTATTATTTTTAATCGCACACTTTTTTGCCCAATAATTTTCTTCATCATGTACCTCGTTTTTGCAGTATTTGCAAGTTAGAGTAATTCTTGGTTTTTTATCAACATGCTCAGCAATGTTTATTCAGACCAGGCGGTTGATGTCCAGTTTGGCTATCACGGCCGTTGGACTGTTAAAACCTATTTTCATCATTATATACCTACGGATAACAAGACTCCCCCGCCCCGATCCACCGGCTTGCTAGACCGATGCCGCGACCGGACAGCCCCCCTCTGTAGGCGGTAGAGGACCGTTCCACACACCGGGAAACAATCGACCTGTCATTACACGCGATTTATTTAGAGTGGCGGCACGCCAATGCGCCGCGTGTTGGCGCCGGACCCACGTGAGGCGTGAACCCATATGTTCAAAACAAAAAAGAGGGATGAGAACGAAGATAATGGCTACAATCGAGTCCGACTTCCACGTACCTAGTCCGCGGTGTCTTAGCATCACCCTAAATCATGGAGTTCCATCGAACCTAATTAAGATACGAGCCACGCAGCGCCATGGTCGGGACACGAGATAAAGTCTCACGTTCCAAACCAAGGCTGATAAGGCCACGAACCGAGAGTGGAGACATTACTCCCCTCCACGAGACCGTCACGCTGTGGAATGTAATGTTGTCAGGCAGTACTCTGCGTCTCGCCCCACGCTGGCTCCCTAAGAAATTCTCGTTAACCAATATCGCGGCGAGCCCTGCTTTGTTCCGGTACTTAACCACCTTGTCATCGTGAGCCCTATCAAGATTATCGACGTTAACCACGAGCGTCGATGATTGCAATGCGACCATCTCTATACGCAGTTATATCTGGTTTTCTAGGTCCGACTCGAGTAGGGTACACTCTTTCGAATTGTACTGTCCATCCCTTGTACCTCAAAAATTTTGCCACAATCTCGACTATAGCGTTGTGTCCTAAGATCCGCCCACCGTGCGTCCGATATCACTTCTGGATGATGTATCCTGCCGTCTCGGCTTCCCGACACCCAGCACGACACATCATCACAGCGGTGTCATCGGGCCGCCTCCCACGAGAACATCTCATACGACACGCTAACGCGATAGTATGGACCCAGTGGTAGTGCACGTAATCCGCTCCGGGTATGCGGTTGCCAGGCCGCGCCCAGTCCGAACTCACGTTGCTGTCACCAACGGAGCGAAGACTGGTCCCGTCGATGGAACCGTACAACAACTGGGTTCAATACGAACGGAGACTACCGGCCGCCTCTGGTCTTGGAATAAATGCGAGGCGAGCGAGGCACCAATCAATCTCACGATTGACCAGTTCGCCACTGGCACACGCACGCACATTAGCTACCGGGAACTATCTGAGAGCAAAGAGCCTCCGTAGTCTCAAGTGTGGTATGAACACACTCAATTACGGAACACCGAGTCCACCCGATTTAACTGGGGCGTGGTAGTAGCCTGTGGTAACGTCCTGGGTAAGTGGAGCTAGGATCTAACTGCGTGTCTGATTGTCATGTCTACCTTCTTCAGATACACAACAGTAACCTTACCCAGCACCCATGAATGCACATGTCGCGGGATAAGGTAACTGCAGAGAATATGAAGGCTTTGTTGAGGTTTTAAAGGCGCTTTGCGTTGACGCTCCAATTCGGCACCCAGAGAGATCCTGATCCCATCCACCCGAGTTCCGATAAATTTGACCCCAAGGTAACTCCAAAGATCGAGGATCGCACATTGGCGAACACGCTCTTCTCATATTTTGAAGAGGGGCGTTTCCACGATCTCGATCTTTTTTGTCGCGACCCGACTACCATGGACAGAACTCGCGATTTTGACGCGTTTAAGCTAAGACCGACTCAATCCAACCCCGATATTGGTTAGGTTACTTGAAACCCAACCTGTGACGAAGCGCAGAGCACTACGTCATCGGCGAAAGCCAACCAAGATACATGTTCGTTCTGCACTATGAACCCAACATCCCTATTCAGAGAGTCGAGGACTCGATCGACGACTAGTGAAAACAGAACTGGCGAGAGGGGGCCCCCTGACGAACTCCACGAGCTGGTTTGACACTCTGATCTTGGATACCGCGGCCGTGTGAGCAAGAGAGAGACGTGTATGCTCCCCCATACACGTTCTTAACATACATAATCATAGAATCCGGGATTACAGATAATCTGCAGGCCTCGAACAGGCCCTCATGTGAGACATTGTCGAACGCCTTGGACACGTCCAAGGTGCCAACATGCACCGTCTTAATGGGCGAACGTGCCTCCCGATTTACCGAGTTCAGGACACAGAGGTTTTCTGCAATCCCGTCCACGGATCTTCGGAAGGCCCACTGTTCATCGTTTAATAGCCCATCCGTTGCCCCCAGTCTAGAACCCAAGATTATATGGAAATGTCTCACGATTACAGATGGAATTGAAATCGGCCGGTAATCAGAGGGCCAAAGCTCACGTTCTTCCATAATATGCTTCGGAATGAAAACCATTCTAGACTCATGGAGTTCTTCAGGTAGATCCCCTCGCGCCATGATCGAATTAAACAAGATGGCAATAATCGGGGACGCGAGGCAGAATACCGTCCGATCCGGGAGCTTTACTACTAGCAACAAGTGACCTGCCGACCTCTTCCGAGGTGATAGGCCTCCACAGATGTTCGTGGATCTCAACGGGTACCACCAGTTGTTCTGATGCTACGTATTCCTGGCTAGGAGTCTCGAAGACCCCACGCCAGTACTCGCAGAACTCCTCCTCGGACGCATTTGTCTCGCGAGTTGTTGTCTCACCGTCGAGAACCTGTTGTGTGCATTGACGCTCATTCTTGCGGTAAAGTTCCTGGACCAAGCGATGATCGCGGTGTACGCCACCACCCACGCGTTCTTCTCTTTCAGGAGCGATAGGTTGCGTCCGTTGGCGCAACCGTGTCAAGTAATTCATTCTAGTGTTTGGACCGTTCCTAATTTTTTAAAGAACCAGCGGCCTGGTAAGCCGAAGGTCCCCGAGTCTACAACCATTTAGATGTTTGTTGGTTAGCTAGCATAGAAACCGTAACCCCCTTCTATGCCGACTAACTTTCCTCGTTCCGAAGTCCGAGAAACAACTCTATGCACGTGCGAAGGGATTGGCCTCGCGAACCAAATGCCAAAGTCATCTAAGTTAATAGATGACCCAACCTGCACACCCTAAAGCTACCGGATAGGACGAAGGCGCTAAGAGAGCCTTCCATACACAAGGGGGCGTACCTCTATGTCCGGACCTAACTCGAGCGGTTCATGGTCGTCACCCCTTCTACGCCTGAAGGCCTTGCTCGGCTGGGTAGCCTACAAGAGCCAGCTGACGCGATCGTAACCATATAGACCGGTTAACATTCGCAGACGAACACGCTACTCTACTCTCACGTATGAGAGTCCAGGCGACGATTCTCTGTATGCACCAAGCTTTCTTCTTCGACTCTTGGTTTAGTGACCTTCGGTAAAAACCTCCGGCAAGCTATTGGCCACCTATCCGACTCGCGGGTGCAATCCATACAGATCACGGACCCCGTCGACATACTCGCCAGGGAAAGTGGCCCTGACGAGCTGGCTGGTTGAGATAGGTCCAGCCCGGAGGCGAGAGGAGAGGTCAAAGCGCAGACTGGGCTTTTACAGCCCTTTTGTCATCGCTACCCTCCAATTCGTCCCCGTAACTCCCCCCTCGGGTTCCCGCTACAAGAACCCGCTCTCTCTAATTAGGAGAGAAGAACGAGTTAAGAGTCGAGAGAATCACGCGCTGAGCATTCGTGCTTTACTTGACCAGATTTACCGTACCCAAAACAGAGCTTTGGTCGGTGTTGATTTGAGTGTGATGCTGATGAATCCGACCTACGTTTCAAATGACATTCTCATTGTATGCGCTGCGTTGATTCATCATTATTCGACGTACGTTGCTTATCGTAAGACGACAATGTTGAAATTAAATTGGACATATCTAAACAATTTTGATTGTAAACACTAGGTCGAACATTTAAATCTGTAATACCATGTATAATCACTTCAATCAATACATTCTCTGGCCATTTTACACGATTCTTGCCAATTTAAATAATTTTTGTCTAGCATGTTCATCATAACTCTCAGACTTGTCGAAGTTAAAGTTTGCAGCCTCGTGTAACAAAACGCCATTGTTTCGTTTACGAGGAAACACTCTACTTAAATCAGCTTTCATACGGTCCCACATACGCTCATTAACTCTAGCCGCCACGAATTATACCAGATTCTCGCATTACCTTGAAAGTGATGGGCAGATTTTAGCACAGTTTCCCATTCATTCCTATCAAAGCACCTTTGTACCTCTTCAATTTCCACGAACCATTCTCAGCGTTATCTATTTCGGGGTCAAAACTCTGGAGGCAAACTTGCATGTCCCCAGAATTCCCTGGATCTGTATGAATAGAGCGAAGATCTTCCACTGTATTCTGAATCACGTTAGAGCTGGTCACCTTAACCATTTTTTGAAACATAACCAGAAAATTCTCGGGTATCATGGTGGGCTAACCAGGATTTGGAATTTCTTGTTCTTCAATATTTGTGAACATGGTAGATACATTCGCACTTCTGATTTATTATTATATACATACTTATTACTGTGTAACCCTACAACTCAGAATCACAGAATAAGTTTATTTATAACAAAATACAAAACTAATTGAAATATTATAAGACAGTACAAGTATTTCCCCTTTACACGAGGATCGTCGGATTATAAAAGTCGTATCCATGGCGACCTACCAATCTCCCGTAAGGTGGGGGCACGGGGACGAACTTCTCGGTTCAAACTCGCTGCTCTTCGGTTTGACAGTCCACGGTGTGTGCATCATACGTTAATATTGTTCATGCATGTTCTGTTTCTAGTGTAACTTCTGTCTGATTGTTCTGTGATAGATCTCCAATACTAATATTTTAGAAGAAATCGCCCTCATTATCCTTATCAGATACTACCGAATCACTTTCGGAATCATCTGCTGTGGCGATATGTGTGTGTCAGCGAAATCGAAGTTTTCTCACTGAATTTATCTAATAATCAGTTGAGACTAGTTATGGCGTAACTAAATACTGATAAGTACCTGAGCGTGTTCAAAGGGACTCTGTATATTCAAAGAGGACCTTTTATAATTATAAACTTTATTTAATAATGTAACATCACAAAAATATGTATTACAACCAAAATACATGACCTGGATGATGCCAACCTAACTCAGGGTGGCAGTGTTGCCAACTAACATTATATCTAAACACCTTCCCCTTAAAGATCGAGTCGTCGGGGAGGCCTTACAGTACGGCCAAAACGGGAGCGTATATTATCTCCGCTTGAATTTAGATCTTGTGGTGCTACAATTTGAGAAGGTACTATGTTATGATTAGAGTAATTACTAAAATCTAACAGGTTGTGTGGTTTAACATAATTTGGTAAACTTTTATCCGTATTACTAATATTAGGGGTGTCAGGGTACAACTCAGGTTCAGTTATAGTCTTGTGTTCTTCCTTGGTATGTGATGGTTTAATCTGACTGGTATTACGTCTAATAATTTTATTATTATTTTCTTTTCTAACCCAGTATGACCTAGGCTCCTTGGCATTTTCCAGAATAATAGCTTTATGCCAAATCTTTTCTCTATTAGTTTTAACCACCACTTTATCCCCTTTTTTATAACCTATTGGATTTCTACGAACTAATTTGTTATAATGCAATTTGATCTTATTCTTTTGTTCACAAAGACATTTATAAATATGTGTTTGTATCTTAGGGTCTAAATTTGTACCTATTACTGGTAACTGTGATCTCAAATTTCTGCTTTGAAGGATTTGGGCTGGGGATGCATTTAAGTTGATAATAGGGATATTGTTGTATTCCATTACAAGCTCTCTAAAATCGCCATTTTCATCAAGACTTTTTTTTAAGATCTGTTTCCCTATGTTGACAGCCTTCTCAGCTGGCCCATTGCTTTGATGATAGTGGGGTGAGCAAGTTTTCACCGTAATATCTTTATCTCTATAATATTTTTTGCAACGATTTGATATGAAAGGTAAATTATCGGCAATTATATATTCAAGATAACCAAATTTAGTAAAAATATCTTGAAAGGAATTGATCACAGATTCAGATGTTTTATCTTTTAACAGAATTATTTCAATCCAATGCGAAAAATGATCAATAATGACTAAATATGATTTATCACCAAACTCTAAAATATCTGTACCTATTTTATTAAATCTTAATTTGGGAACAGAATGTGGTAATAATGGTTCTCTGAAATTTCCTGGCATGTGTTTTTCACACATACGACATTGTTTTATATAAGAAGTTATATCATAAGCTAGATTGTTCCAATAAAACAAACTACGAGCTTTATTTATCGTTTTACTGATACCAATGTGTCCTTTATGTAGCAATTTAATAATACTTGATCTTAAACTTTGTGGGACTACGATTTTATTATCTATACAAACGATACCTGCCTCAATATATGTATATAAAGTCTTTTAGAGGATAATAAGTCTACAATGTACAGAAATACGATTTAATTTTGGCCATCCATTATAATAATAATCATGAATTTCCATTAAAATATGGTCTTTACTAGTTTCTACCCTAAACTCATTTCTTTTTTCATTACTCATAGGTAAATGTTTAGTAACAGAATGAACTGTTTTGAACATATCTAGGTCAACTTTTCCTGTTACCTGTAAACTTGATCTTGACAACATATCGGCAAAGTGTATATTTTTACCAGGGACGTAATAAACATTAAGTGAATATTTTAAAAGCTTTAATCTAAGTCGTTGAAGTCTAACTGAACCAATTTTATGAATAGGTTTTTTCATTATCGATATATTTGGCTTGTGATCTGATTGTCATCTACATCCAACCGATGAATAAAATGATGAAATTTCTGAGTACTAAAATATATTGACAAAAGTTCTTTCTCTGTTTGGCTATAATTAATATCATGCTCATTCATTGTGCGTGATGCGCAAGCTACTAATTTAAGAGTATTGTTTGCATATTCTTGGAACATACAAGAACCTAATCCATTTTTTGAAGCGTCACATTGCAAAATTACTTTCATATTCGGATCAAATGGTACAAGACCTGGGGATTCACTTATAATTTTCTTCATTTTTTTCAAATATTTCTTGATGCCTAGGTAGCCATTGCCACACAACATTATTTTTCAATAACTCACACAAAGGATGCATATATTCAGCCATATTTTTTATATAGCGTCTTACATAATTAAAAGAACCTATTTTTCTTTGTAGTTCAACCTTATTTTTTGGGCTTTCTAATTTACACAATGATTCGATCCTGTCTGGGTCAATTTATATACCTTTTCCAGAGAAAATTTGTCCCATAAATTTAACTTGGGTTTGACAATACTGGAATTTGTCCCTATTAAATTTAGCTTCTACCTGCCTAGCTCGCTCCACTAACTCTTTCACTGCTATATCATGCTCTTCTGGTGATACGCCTGACACTATCATGTCGTCATGGCAAATAATTACATTTTTTATGTCACCGAAATTCTTATCTACTACATCTTCAAATAAGTCTTGCGAATTAGACAAACCATATGGTAAAACAGTAAATCTATATATTCCAAATGGTGTACCAAAACAACATTTCCATGACGATTCCTCATTTAGTTCCAAATGATGATAGCCTTCAGCCAAATCAAAAACTGTAAATAACTTTTTACTTATTAAATTTGAACAAATTTCTTCAATATTAGACACTAATTTAGGTTTTCTATTTGTTTATTTAAATCTGAAGGATCGAGACAGAGCCGCAATTTACCGTTAGCTTTCTCTACAATTACTATCCTATTAATACTTGCCCGAGGATCTATTTCATCTACTTTTACGATAGCATTTCGATTGACTAATCTGTCTAGTTCCTTTTTTAATGAATCGCGTATAGCAATTGGGACTTTCGTAGGGGTGGCATACAGCCTCAAAATTTTCTGTGGTAGTAATATTATGTTTGCCTGAGAACCTCCCATAACCACTAAAAATATCTTTGTTTAAATTTACATAACTTTCTTTTTCAGAAGCATTTTTCCCAACATTAACATTTATGCTATTTACTCTTTTTAATAAATTTAAATTCACACATGCTTGACCACCTAAAAGAACCTGACTTGCACCCTCGACTATTTCCCTAGACTTATATTTGCAGTATAAATTAACTATACCTAGAGATTTAGCCTGGGTACCTTCAAATCCTTTTAAAATATATTCAGTGGGCCTAACTCTAAATTGTTCGTTTACAGACTTAAAAACTTTAAATGGAATTATACTTACATCTGCACCTGTGTCTAGTTTAACTTTAACCGTTTTATTCTGTATTTTAACTATTTCTTCCCATACATTTTGTGAGGGCTTATGGTTTACATTAAAATTATATTTTTTAGTATTTACAGTGCCTATAAATAACTCATTGTCGCTATTGCTGTTGCTACTGTTATCCCGACCTACATTCCCTACCTTTTTCACTTTACAAGATATAGCAAAATGATTCAATAAACCACACTTGTTACATTTTCTCCCATACGCAGGACATTCACGAGGGCCATGTTCTTGCTTGCAACGTCTGCACTTAAATTTTCCTTCATGTTTGTTCTTTACTTCAGACTTCATTTTGTTGTTCTGTGAAAACTTATTACTATCGCTTACCGGTGGCTTCTTCTTCTTTTTTATATAGTTTACTTCATAATTGTTGTCTTCTTGAAACCTTAAGCTTTGGTTCCTACTCTGCTCACTGGTTCTACAAAGGTGTATTGCTTTTTCAAGAGTAAGTTGATCGATACGTAATAGTGCTTCTCGGGTAACTGGGTCTTTGATGCCCATAACAATTTTATCACGTAGAGCCTTATCTTCACTTGTTTCATTGGGGTAAATCATATTATAATTACAACTCTTGATCAGATGACGACATTCTTTTAAGAAGTGTTCAAAGTTCTCACCATCTTTCTGTATTCTTTTCAGGAAATTATATCTTTCAAAACACTCATTAATTCGGGGGTTTACATACTTTTCAATTAACTGTAGTATAAATTTGTACTTGTTCCCTTCTTCATCAGGTATAATAAAGGTCGACATAATTCTCGCAGATTCAGTACCAATAATATTTCTTAGAATAGACAATTTCACATTATCTGCAGATTCGTACTGCCCTGTAGGTATCAAATAATCTTCAAAATCTGTTCGCCAAAATTTCCATTCGGCTGCTGCATTTTGCCCTTGTAAATCGAAATCAGGCGGTAATTTTACGGGACCTACGCCAAAATTTGCCATATTTGAGGTTATACTTTCAACTAACTAAATTTCAGACGTAAACTTGATATTTTAACTTTTAACACTTATTTCGACTATGCTATGGTTACTTTTGACTGCGCCATATTCAAAGGGACTTTGTATATTCAAAGAGGACCTTTTATAATTATAAACTTTATTTAATAATGTAACATCACAAAAATATGTATTACAACCAAAATACATGACATGGATGAAGCCAACCTAACTCAGGGTGGCAGTGTTGCCAACTAACATTATATCTAAACAGAGCGTACCTACAATGTTTTTGTATAAAATAACGTATTATCAAAGTTATAAGTACAGTTTCAAATAACGGTTTATGATATTTTTCGGAAATAACATCTGACATAATGTCAAGTCTTAGCAAGATCGTAAATGTATTCAAATTAAACTCACCTTTTTCAACAAAAAAAAAACAGCACCTAGCACTTAAAAACAGTGGAAATTTAAAGCAACACGCAAATTGAGACGCGTGTGAAGCGACCTGACACAAGCGTCACGATGCGAACACGTCCCACGCGTAGCGCGGTGATGCGCATATTGCAACGTAGTAAATCTCTCGACGGTCGACGTGGCTTTCAAAGATGAGTGATTTTATAAGAAAATATATTTATTTAGATTCCCTAAGTTCAGAGTCAGGCTCAGTGATGCTGAGAAAGAAATGGCATTGCTCCATTCATTGATAGTCAAAAAATTTAAATCACCTAATCATTTTATTTATCAAAAAGAAATAGCCATGGACAATTAAAAATGACATCTGAGTTTCCTTATAGTGTTTTTCATATAGTTCGAATGTTTTGTGTCATAAAGCTCCCTGTGTCCCCTGACTGCCTCTATTAGCTTCTCTTCTGTAATTATGATGGTATATTATTTAAATTTAAACACACCTTGCGCAATATAAATATCTGTTCGTACGACACGTGAGGCACTCCCGCACGAGAAACTGTGTCTCAACCACTGCGCCCCACAACTGCACGTAGACATGAGTCGCGCTGCGTCGCGTCGTGTTCTCAATTTGCGCGGTTTCATTTAATTTCCAGCTAGCTACAAAAACCACGTTGTGCTGTGCTGCGTCACACGCATGGGACTCGTGCCAATTTGCGCCTTGCTTAACTACAGCCAACTTCTTATTAGATTAAGAGCTACAAATACGCAGAGCCAACTGGCTCTGCGATATATTTCTTATGCCATCTAATATCTAGAAGTTAAAAGAATGGCATGTCCAGTTTTGGAACATGGCCATAAATGGGTGTTATAGAATATCACACTTCAACATTTCTAGTACAAAAAATAACGAAGTCCGTATTTCACATATAGATGATACAGACTAGTGGATCAGTCATGATATATACTTATTCATTGTGGTTTATGAAAATATTCACACTAAAGCTGTTCCAAGTACAATACTTGGAATGAATTTTAACTACAATAGCTAACCTACAGACTAAGGCCGGCCGCCTTACTATACCAGTTCCTGTATAGCCTTCAGAAAAAAGTGATTTCAGTAAGTGAAAATTTTTTTTTTAAAATATCCATTTTTAAAGTATGCGTTTTATATGTTTTTGCTTCTGCTTTTGCTTTTAAATCTTGATCGAACAATCCAATCGTACCTGTTACGATTTAAGAAAATTGTTTTCCAGTACCCATTAATAATTTCTCATAATAGTAGATAGTAGTTGATTATATTATTATACACAGAGAAAAACCGCTTTGACAAATTTTGCACAATATTGTGGAACAAGGTCTTTTAAACAATAATAATTGTAAAATTGCAATGCAAAACATTATAGTTTTATTCATTTGTGATGGGCAAATTTTATATGATGAGATGTTTTCTTTTTAAATGGTTTCCTAAATTCCTCGTATTTCCAGAAAATGTTGACTATTTGACCAAGTTTGCATCGTGCCGTATATGGATCATCTTTTTAGGAAAAAATTCCACACAATGCTTGTTTTTGGAGGAGGCATTTTAAGTTTAAAGTTTTAATATTTTAAGATAATAAATGAAGACAATAGACTACTAAATAAGTAAACTGAGGTATAAAATATGTGCACAAACAGGATCACCAGTCACCACACACTTGATAGAACTTTACAATTAATTAGAGACATGAACGATTCAAATTTAAACTTAAAATCATTTTATCTACGTATTACATACAACCTGACTAGTGACTATCTATCTGACTGTCGTCGGGGATCTACCATTCTATGTCCTGCTAACTTTTTAGCGATCTCTGGTGGTCGGTTGCGTACACTTTAAAACATGACAATGATATATACAATACATCCGTTATTATGTTTAATTATATTTGAATAATTTAACTACCGAACACTAGATGTCAGTAAGCAGCATCAATAATCAATTTAATTCAATCAGGTGATATTTTTGTATAATTTTTTCATATGGCACGAAAAATAGTACGTACGACATAATTTTTAACTTGAATTGAATTAAATAATCAAACCATTTAATCGATTTACCCAATAATCAAACGCATTTCAATCGATATATTTTTATCGATGCATGGAAACTTTTTAATCGAATTAGCATTATTTCGATTCATAATCGCCCATCACTACCAGAAATCAGTCTACGAATGATGTTCGAAACGACCTCAAGAAGGATTTCCTTTCATTAGGTAAAAATTTTTTTACTAGTCGTCAATCCCGCTCAATACGAACATTTTTATGATACAAGTTTATAAATGATCAACATTCATATTTAGAGATTGTGAAAAATTAAAAACAAGTTCTCTTAAAAAACTAGAAACATTTAAGTCATTTAAGAGCGCAATTTTTGTAAATAAATATGTTTTACAAGTGTAGATGTTTAGATGGATAAGTTTGTTTAGGAAACCTTCCGAATGTATTTAAAATGTTCATACAAATTTTAGAAACTAACTTATTAATTTGTTCAGACATTTATTCCACAAGTGAACTAAAAATAATGTATTTTTCTGCAACCGCAACTGCTTAATCCAAATATGTAAAGAATTCTTCCAAGATTGTACAAAAATTTCAAAACATAAACTGTACAAGACAATTGTACTACAAAAATATATTATTTATTTGCACAAATTGTTCCTGTCACTTTTCTAAAACCAATTTGGAGTGTAATTTTTTTACAATTAGGATAAAATGTCACACACATTTTTCTCTGTGTAAAAGTGTAACAATAATGGATTAATTAATTAGTTACAAATTCAGTAGTTTTTCATATAAATCAACAATTTTAGTCTTACTTCTTCACTTTACCAAAGCCACCTAAACTAACTCCACAACATGCTAGCAGATATTGGAGTTTATCTTTCCAGGATCAGGAAAGGGTTCTAATTAATGGCAAGGGACAATTGAAACCTGCAATAAAATTATTAAAGGTATATTTTATTTACTCTGATGCTATCTTGTTTTACACACAATAAAACAATTTTCATTAACTTTAACGATTACACAAATAAACACAACAAAAAACACACCACATAATTAGACAACCCTCAAATTCTAAAGCAAAAGCCGTTCAAGAGGGTGTTACGATTTGAATAGAACATGGACACATGACAACCATTGCATCCGACAATACCGTCTGCTGGAGCTGAGGTTCCAACTCAGGAGCAGATAACACTGTAACTAATTGAGCTTGTCGCTGCCGTATGCGCTCTCTAGGGTTTAAACATCACAGCTTCTGAAGATGACTCCTTGTCAAAAAATAAGCCGAAACCTCAATCTTTTGCGCGCAATTGTTTCTTGAAGTAGTTACAGTGCTTTGTATGGGAAGGGTAAAACACCGGTATTTGCATGTCACATTTGCTCATCAACGCACATATTTTGTTCCTGGGCAACTATAAACATCGTTCCCTAATGGCAATAAAAATAGGCCTTACTTTAAAAAAATTTTCATTGCCATTGCATTTCGTCATAGATTATTGGCCAGATGTAATTTCATTCAAAGTTTTAAATTTCTGTCAACTTTTGTCTCCCATTTTCATATCTGCTTGTTTTTCCAACATCTGCTTCATCACATTTTCAGTAATATATCTTTTGAAATATTCAAGTGGCTCAGGTTATTCTTTCTTCGGAAAAATTTTCGTCGCTAAGTGGTTCCTTATTTGAAGATAATGGTTCTCTATATATCCATAAAATATATTTGTTTTCAATAGTCTGTACCTCTATTTCGTCTCCTTCACTCTTGTCTAAATTATCTTCTTCATTTTCTTTCACTTCGATATTATCTTCCCCTGCATCATCTTCAATTCCTGTGTTATGTTCAATGTCGTCCGTACAGTTTTCCATCATATTTGTGAGCTTTTCTTGTCTCCGCCACACAGTAGACCAGAATTAATATTTAGGAGGACAAAACCTAAACTTGGAAGAATTAATGTTGGGAAAAACTCGTTTATTAGTGTCTACAGAGGCACATGACATTAATATGAGAATTCCTAAAAATAAATCATTAAGGAATAGCGAGCAAGTAAAGAACACTAATAATGCGCGACCACTCTCAGTTTATCAGTTGCTTTTGTATTGTATAGAAGTGGTGTTGTGTTCTCGATTGTTTTTGAGGGTGTAAAATCATTTCTGTAGGAATCTTTTTGTTAAAGGTATGCTACTTTTTCCCCATTTTATTGGAAAGGAATTTAGAATACTCTGACTTCCAATTCTACATAGAATGATGGTATAATTATTATTATTATTATAGAGAATTTCTAACAGATTACTAACAAGCTAGTGCTTTTAACATGTGAGATTATCTTTTTTTTTGGGATTTAACGCTATAGCCGTTTGAACTAAATTATACTTTTAAGAACACCTATCTATCAAATTTTTACACATGCTTTAAAGAATATTTGACAGTCTTTTAGAAATAAAAATGTTTCCTTTTCATTTATGGTTTTTTCTAACATCTTTTTAGTGCAAAAGCCAACATCAATTTCATTACTTTTTTTACAAAACTTATTGTCATTATAATTCAGTTTCAATAATTTGTTCAGAGTTAATATACGCAACTATCCCATCATTTTGGTTATAGTTACCATTGTTATATAACATATCGTATCCACATATATTAAATAAATCTGGATCTTCAAGCCTCCAGGTTTCTATTAATATTAAACAATCTACATTTACTTTTAATTTTGTAAAAATATTTTGAATTTGTCCAAATTTTTGCCCAAGCTACGTATATTATTTTGTAATATTTTAAAATTATTTACAGTATTATTTATTTCTAGAACAGTTTTTGCTTCATTGCAAGTCTGCAAGGTATATGTTTCTATAGTGCTATGTTCAAAATCCCTAATATACTGATTCATATTGGTGATAACAAAACAATTAAAACTAAATATTTATTTAAACAAATGTAAGAATTATTATACTAAACATTAATCATAACATCTTATTTATCAGGTTTATTAGAGCGAGTTTTTACTTTATCGTCCTTTGATAGTTCTTTCGACGTTTTTATGTCCGCTTCTTTATTTTCCTTTTTTATCTGTAGATCCACTGGGTGTATTAGATGCTGCTTGTTTAGGCTTTGCAAGTGGGGGTAGCTCCCCATTTATGATTTCTTTTAATTCAATGGTTTGAATAATTGTTCCATGGGCATCGTTTTTTTCTATCCTGTTTTCTAGTTCACTTAGATCCTCAAGTTGTTCAAATTCTTGTAGTGAATAGGCTTTATTATTTATGTGCAGTTTGAACCTTTTAATATAAGTATTGACATTGCCTTTTTGTTTTGCCAGATATAGATATTTTCTCAATATTTTATGTTCTTGTTGCTGTTTAATTGTTAAGTCATTAACAACTGAGATATTTGTTCCTTTTTGCTTTTCTTTGCATTATTTAGAATGGATTTTTTTTTAAGGTAAGATACAAATTCTATCTTTACTGGACAATTTTCTTGTTTACCAAGTGGATAATAGTAGTTGTTTAAATCCGAGTCATGAATATCAATTTTAAATAGTCTTTTTTTATTATTTCACGGCGAATATATTCTAGATTTATTTGATCAGGTTTTTTCTGGAGGCCAAATATAATTATGTTATTTTCCTTTTCTCTTATTTCAATGTTTTCTATTTTCTCAAATATTTCTTTGTGTTCCTTTTCTATTTTATTTAACCTACGATTTGTTTCTTCAATTTTCAACGAAATTTTAATTTCTACAGCCTCTATTGTCTCTCTTAATTCCTGTCTACTTTTTTCTTATTTCTTCTAGGATCAGTTCATTAGTGATTTTATTATCAGGCATTATTTTATTTAGTAAATTGTTTTATATTAGGTATCGTGTAGTGTATGGTATGTTTTACAGTAGTTTGTGTTTATACTGATAAGCGTGCGATTTAAAAAAGCAACGATCTGATAAGGACTGGATGGTAACTTATTTAACTATAGGTATTCTTTTATTATTTTGTCTTATGTTTGTATTTTCTATATATGCGGTTAATAATGTATATTATATAATTTTAATAATAATTGGTTTATTACATACCAATGTTTTTTAGATATTTTAAAGGATAACAGTTTCACTTGACAGTTCGCACTAAAGCTACCACCATCACATGCAACAAGATATTTTTTTAGTAAAAATACTAAACATTTCTTTTAGAAACTGAGGGACACAATGCAACATCCTATACCTAGTTATTACATAAAAACGGTGGCACTGTGGGAAGCTAATAAAAAACCTTTAACATTTTGGACTACTAACTCGCTGAGCTATATCTTTATGCACGTAAGTACTTCCAGAACAAGTGTTCTTTCTATTAATAATGGTAATAATTGCAACACGATATCGTGACAATGAGTTTTATGCTACTCGCTCTCCGGGTTACTAATGTAAAGGCTCATTGTCATATCGTGTTGAGTGACAAGTCGGCACTTTATGGGCTTCTCAGTGCTCTCCGGGTTACTTTTAGGGTGGTATTTCTCTCAACGAAGAATTTTTGCCAATATGTGCATCCAGAGTCCACAGGACAAATTTTATGACCGATACTGTTCATACGGGTAATTTTTCAATTTGAGGTACTTGATAAAAGATATCCTACTATCTTTTATTTCCATCATTTTTTGCACTGAACTAATTGCGGCACCGTTCGTGTAGAAACTAATTATCTTGCCAGAGAAGTGTCCATTCAAGTACATAAAGATAACATATTGACCTATCTCCTTTACTATATCAGTTAAAGGAAGTAAATCAGTGGCAAATTTTTCACCAATAATTACAGCATCAAAGTCTTTCTCTTCTTGGTAAATTTCTTTTAAAAAATTGCCATCGTCTTCGGAATCATTTCTAATCGACAATTCATCATTACTTACATCGCTATCTCCATCGTTGGTTCTTGCTTTCTATTGGCTTTATTCGTTTATGCTGGTTATATGCAGTAAAAATACAACAGTGCGTCGGTAATAATATTTAGTAGTTGTTCAAGATCTATACTTTTACACGCAATAACAGCTACTCTCCTTCTCTTCCTTGTCTTCGTTTCTGTAACTTCACTTTTTTTTTGTGGCTAAAGCTTCTAAGAATGAGCTTTCTACAGCATTTTTGTTACATTCGGCTGAAAGAATCATGGCCAGAAATTGACGGGATAAATTCCGCAATTTCTGAAGCCCGAAATTAGATTGGCCGCCCTATTCTCTTCCAGAACATTTACAAGTTTGTTCAAAAGCTTTGGAAGGCACTGTTTTGGAAAAAGTACATTTTTATGCCATCTGAGTTTTCCTTTCAATCTGTCAAGATCTTACGCAAAGCAATTTTCATTAGCCTGAAAAAGGTCACAACAATTGGCTGTGTGAGATGTATTGTTTTTGCCAATACGTGCATCTAGTATCAACGGGACAAATTTTGTGATCGAATAGCTCGGTGTTTCAAATATAAACACTACATATCCATATGAAATCATTAGCTTTTACAGAGTTTATACTTGGGACAGCCAAGCTGTTCATACGGGTAATTTTTCAATTTAAGGTACTCGATAAAAGATATCGAACTATATTTTACTTCCTTCATTTATTGCAATGTAATTAATAAATGACTTAATCTATCGAAAAGGTATGAATTAATCATTCTGCTATAATTTTAGCTTCTGAAGACATATAAAGACTATTTATCCAATAGGAATATTCCGTATTTCTGGAATAAAAACTATAACCTCCTCGAAGATTTTGAACGTGACACCCTCTGTATTATTAATATTGAACTGGCAAACATGTTGACGGATATTGAATGGAATGGAGTAGTTGCAAAATATCTTCGTAAGTAAAAATAATATATGACTTTTCATAACAATTCAATAAATATACCTGATGCAATACAAACTCCTGAAGGTGACACCCAAGCAGAGCTGTGCTAAGTACAAAAAAGTACTATGGAAAATATATTTAAGTACAATTATAATTACTTTCAATTTAAAAAAAGTACTTAAATACAAGTCAATTACTTTCCGAAAAATGTATTTAAATACAATTACAATTAGTAATTACATTTCAATCTAATATAGGTAATTTCTTAAACGTTTCTCAAAAAATGAGGGAAATTGTACAAATAGTTAATTGTATTCTGGTAAGATACGTTTATGTACCGATTTACGGAACTAAACAAGTCAGTTGTTAGAGAAAGATTGCAATTACGACCAGTAGAGGAAAGTTTAAGCAACCTCTCAGGAGCAAAATGTTATTCAAATTAGATTGCAGTTCTGGATTTTGGCAAGCAGAACTTGACGCGAAATCTAGGAAATTTACAACATTCATAACACCATTTGGTAGATTTTGTTACAAAAGATTTCCTTTTGGAATAATTTCAGTCCCAGAAGTATTTCAACGTACATTTTAAGATAATTGGTCACTTGCCCGGAGTTTCAGTACACATAGATGATATTACCATAACAGGGAAATATGAAGAAACCCACGATAAAAATTTGAGTAGATTGCTAAAGATTTTACTTGAAAATGGTATTAAGTTAAATATTGATAAATGTTATTAGGTATGGTTAACTACCTAGATATATCCCAGGAAATAGTGCCGGTTCCCTCATTATGAACCGTCAGCAGAGATAACCAGCAGCGACGAGCTAATTTCAACTGTAAAGTAAAAACACTTGTTTGTTGACCGTGTTAACATCATGAAATAGTCATTTTTTTTGTATTTCTTTTGTAATTTGTGTTTGTGAAAAAATTGTTCTTTTTTTAAAAAGTGAATTTTTAAAATTGAAAATAAATTGGCGACGAGGATGGGATGGCAATAGGTCATTTCTTTTCACATCAAAGAAGATCGTGTTCTCCAAAACTTGAATTGCCAAATCTAAGGACAACAGCAGATCCTTGCATAACCAAGAAATCGTGCATCCCGTTCAATAAACTACGGAAATTACCAGGAATACACCAGGGCTAGAAAGTATAATTTCAGACCGGTAAGTCTTCGTATCCTTTCTTATTCTTGATTTAATTCACATGTTTGCTGAAACTAAGTCTGAAACTAGAATAAGTTTAAGAGAATCCCCAAAAATATTTAAAAATCAAACTGAAAGCATTCAAAGTGAGAATTTATTAAATAAATTTTAAATAAATGATTAAAAATTAATAGAATAAATAAGTTTTACAATATTAGTAAGTTCTAATATAATATTTTTGAATTGCTAATTTTAGTATTGGTATTATTGATCAGTGTCAATATAATCAATATCTAGTAACTAAGTGTTCTGCACTTTGTGTCAGTTGTTTGTTATCTGTTCTATCGTTAAAACATTTTTTATAAATTTATTAAATTAAGCCAGCCATATATTGCATCTGCCAGTGCCGTACTCATTTTTATTTCATAACAAACTTACTGAAATTTAATATATTACTGTTGCATTATATTTTTAACATTTTTATTGGTAAATTTGTTATTGTATTACTGCTAATTTTATGATTGACCCTGACGTTAAAAGTTTAGCGTTAAGTTTTTCTGAAATAGGTATATCTGTACCATCGATCTTTTGCCAGATTTTGATGGCACTACACACAAACTTTATAGATTTATTACTTTAGCTGATGACATTCTAGAAACCTATTGGGATCATAATAATGTAATATCTCTTAAAATAAAAATTTTGTTAAATTCTATAATATCTAAATTAAAAGGAAAGCGGAAAAAATAGTGGCAGTTTCGGGATAAAACCTGGCCACAAATTAAAGATACTTTATTAACTACATTTAGCGACTTACGAGACGAAAAATGCACTTTTGTCTAACTTGGTACAAATTCTCCAAAAGAAAAACGAAGATATAATTACTGACTATTACAGAGTGATTTCTACTCTCAATCATCTAACTAATTACATTAATTTACACAAGGGAAATACCTCTGTAACAATAAATAAAGTTAAAACTTATAATTGTCAAACACTTAGAACTCTTATTGTCGGATTAAAAGAACCTGCTCAATCCATGTTAAGGTCTCAAAAACCCTAATAATTTAGCCGAGGCTCTTAAATATTTGACATCAGATATATGTCGAGACAAAATCAACAAACTACTAGTAATCATTATCGACATATTCCGCAAAGACAAATACCACCTAGGTATCCCCAACTTACACAGCACTCACAACAATTTCAACTGCGGCAATTTCAGTCACAATTTCCGGGACAAAACAACTTTCCTAGAAATCCGATACAAATTCAACCTCGACAATCCCCCCAGGGACAGATTCCTTA